>JAUIMM010000070.1:0-600000 GCA_031769625.1 Taudactylus pleione
CCTATTTATCCCCAGCATCTCCTGTTCTCCCCTATCTCTTCCCTGGCCCCTTCCCATGAGGCCATGACCCTCTCTCAGGTGCACTATATTATGTCCCTATTTATCCCCAGCATCTCCTGGCCTCCCCTTTCTCTTCCCTGGCTCTTCTCCATGAGGCCATGGTCCTCTCTCAGGTGCACTATATTATGTCCCTATTTATCCCCAGCATCTCCTGGCCTCCCCTATCTCTTCCCTGGCCCTTCCCCATGAGGCCATGGCCCTCTCTCAGGTGCACTATATTATGTCCCTATTTATTCCCAGCATCTCTTGGCCTCCCCTATCTCTTCCCTGGCCCTTCCCCATGAGGCCATGGCCCTCTCTCAGGTGCACTATATTATGTCCCTATTTATCCCCAGCATCTCCTGGCCTCCCCTATCTCTTCCCTGGCCCTTATCCATGAGGCCATGGCCCTCTCTCAGGTGCACTATATTATGTCCCTATTTATTCCCAGCATCTCCTGGCCTCCCCTATCTCTTCCCTGGCCCTTCCCCATGAGGCCATGGCCCTCTCTCAGGTGCACTATATTATGTCCCTATTTATCCCCAGCATCTCCTGGCCTCCCCTATCTCTTCCCTGGCCCTTCCCCGTGAGGCCATGGCCCTCTCTCAGGTGCACTATATTATGTCCCTATTTATCCCCAGCATCTAATGGCCTCCCCTATCTCTTCCCTGGCCCTTCCCCATGAGGCCATGGCCCTCTCTCAGGTGCACTTTATTATGTCCCTATTTATCCCCAGCATCTCCTGGCCTCCCCTATCTCTTCCCTGGCCCTTACCCATGAGGCCATGGCCCTCTCTCAGGTGCACTATATTATGTCCCTATTTATCCAAAGCATCTCCTGGCCTCCCCTATCTCTTCCCTGGCCCTTCCCCATGAGGCCATGGCCCTCTCTCAGGTGCACTATATTATGCCCCTATTTATCCCCAGCATCTCCTGGTCTCCCCTATCTCTTCCCTGGCCCTTCCCCATGAGGCCATGGCCCTCTCTCAGTTGCACTATATTATGTCCCTATTTATCCCCAGCATCTCCTGGCGTATCCTATCTCTTCCCTGGCCCCTTCCCATGAGGCCATGACCCTCTCTCAGGTGCACTATATTATGTCCCTATTTATCCCCAGCATCTCCTGTCCTCCCCTATCTCTTCCCTGGCCCCTTCTCATGAGGCCATGACCCTCTCTCAGGTGCACTATATTATGTCCCTATTTATCCCCAGCATCTCCTGGCCTCTCCTATCTCTTCCCTGGCTCTTCTCCATGAGGCCATGGTCCTCTCTCAGGTGCACTATATTATGTCCCTATTTATCCCCAGCATCTCCTGGCCTCCCCTATCTCTTCCCTGGCCCTTCCCCATGAGGCCATGGCCCTCTCTCAGGTGCACTATATTATGTCCCTATTTATCCCCAGCATCTCCTGGCCTCCCCTATCTCTTCCCTGGCCCTTCCCCATGAGGCCATGGGCCTCCCTCAGGTCCACTATATTATGTCCCTATTTATCCCCAGCATCTCCTGGCCTCCCCTATCTCTTCCCTGGCCCTTCCCCATGAGGCCATGGCCCTCTCTCAGGTCCACTATATTATGTCCCTATTTATCCCCAGCATCTCCTGGCCTCCCCTATCTCTTCCCTGGCCCTTCCCCATGAGGCCATGGCCCTCTCTCAGGTGCACTATATTATGTCCCTATTTATCCCCAGCATCTAAAGGCCTCCCCTATCTCTTCCCTGGCCCTTCCCCATGAGGCCATGGCCCTCTCTCAGGTGCACTATATTGTGTCCCTATTTATCCCCAGCATCTCCTGGCCTCCCCTATCTCTTCCCTGGCCATTCCCCATGAGGCCATGGCCCTCTCTCAGGTGCACTATATTATGTCCCTATTTATCCCCAGCATCTCCTGGCCTCCCCTATCTCTTCCCTGGCCCTTCCCCATGAGGCCATGGCCCTCTCTCAGGTGCACTATATTATGCCCCTATTTATCCCCAGCATCTCCTGGTCTCCCCTATCTCTTCCCTGGCCCTTCCCCATGAGGCCATGGCCCTCTCTCAGGTGCACTATATTATGTCCCTATTTATCCCCAGCATCTCCTATCTCTTCCCTGGCCCCTTCCCATGAGGCCATGACCTTCTCTCAGGTGCACTATATTATGTCCCTATTTATCCCCAGCATCTCCTGTCCTCCCCTATCTCTTCCCTGGCCCCTTCCCATGAGGCCATGACCCTCTCTCAGGTGCACTATATTATGTCCCTATTTATCCCCAGCATCTCCTGTCCTCCCCTATCTCTTCCCTGGCCCCTTCCCATGAGGCCATGACCCTCTCTCAGGTGCACTATATTATGTCCCTATTTATCCCCAGCATCTCCTGGCCTCCCCTATCTCTTCCCTGGCTCTTCTCCATGAGGCCATGGTCCTCTCTCAGGTGCACTATATTATGTCCCTATTTATCCCCAGCATCTCCTGGCCTCCCCTATCTCTTCCCTGGCCCTTCCCCATGAGGCCATGGCCCTCTCTCAGGTGCACTATATTATGTCCCTATTTATTCCCAGCATCTCCTGGCCTCCCCTATCTCTTCCCTGGCCCTTCCCCATGAGGCCATGGCCCTCTCTCAGGTGCACTATATTATGTCCCTATTTATCCCCAGCATCTCCTGGCCTCCCCTATCTCTTCCCTGCCCCTTCCCCATGAGGCCATGGCCCTCTCTCAGGTGCACTATATTATGTCCCTATTTATCCCCAGCATCTAATGGCCTCCCATATCTCTTCCCTGGCCCTTCTCCATGAGGCCATGGTCCTCTCTCAGGTGCACTATATTATGTCCCTATTTATCCCCAGCATCTCCTGGCCTCCCCTATCTCTTCCCTGGCCCTTCCCCATGAGGCCATGGCCCTCTCTAAGGTGCACTATATTATGTCCCTATTTATCCCCAGCATCTCCTGGCCTCCCCTATCTCTTCCCTGGCCCTTCCCCATGAGGCCATGGCCCTGTCTCAGGTGCACTATATTATGCCCCTATTTATCCCCAGCATCTCCTGGTCTCCCCTATCTCTTCCCTGGCCCTTCCCCATGAGGCCATGGCCCTCTCTCAGTTGCACTATATTATGTCCCTATTTATCCCCAGCATTTCCTGGCATCTCCTATCTCTTCCCTGGCCCCTTCCCATGAGGCCATGACCCTCTCTCAGGTGCACTAAATTATGTCCCTATTTATTCCCAGCATCTCCTGGCCTCCCCTATCTCTTCCCTGGCCCTTCCCCATGAGGCCATGGCCCTCTCTCAGGTGCACTATATTATGTCCCTATTTATCCCCAGCATCTCCTGGCCTCCCCTATCTCTTCCCTGGCCCTTCCCCATGAGGCCATGGCCCTCTCTCAGGTGCACTATATTATGTCCCTATTTATCCCCAGCATCTAATGGCCTCCCCTATCTCTTCCCTGGCCCTTCCCCATGAGGCCATGGCCCTCTCTCAGGTGCACTATATTATGTCCCTAATTATCCCCAGCATCTCCTGGCCTCCCCTATCTCTTCCCTGGCCCTTCCCCATGAGGCCATGGCCCTCTCTCAGGTGCACTATATTATGTCCCTATTTATCCCCAGCATCTCTGGCCTCCCCTATCTCTTCCCTCGCCCTTCCCCATGAGGCCATGGCCCTCTCTCAGGTGCACTATATTATGCCCCTATTTATCCCCAGCATCTCCTGGTCTCCCCTATCTCTTCCCTGGCCCTTCCCCATGAGGCCATGGCCCTCTCTCAGTTGCACTATATTATGTCCCTATTTATCCCCAGCATCTCCTGGCGTCTCCTATCTCTTCCCTGGCCCCTTCCCATGAGGCCATGACCCTCTCTCAGGTGCACTATATTATGTCCCTATTTATCCCCAGCATCTCCTGTCCTCCCCTATCTCTTCCCTGGCCCCTTCCCATGAGGCCATGACCCTCTCTCAGGTGCACTATATTATGTCCCTATTTATCCCCAGCATATCCTGGCCTCCCCTATCTCTTCCCTGGCTCTTCTCCATGAGGCCATGGTCCTCTCTCAGGTGCACTATATTATGTCCCTATTTATCCCCAGCATCTCCTGGCCTCCCCTATCTCTTCCCTGGCCCTTCCCCATGAGGCCATGGCCCTCTCTCAGGTGCACTATATTATGTCCCTACTTATCCCCAGCATCTCCTGTCCTCCCCTATCTCTTCCCTGGCCCCTTCCCATGAGGCCATGACCCTCTCTCAGGTGCACTATATTATGTCCCTATTTATCCCCAGCATCTAATGGCCTCTTCTATCTCTTCCCTGGCCCTTCCCCATGAGGCCATGGCCCTCTCTCAGGTGCACTATATTATGTCCCTATTTATCCCCAGCATCTCCTGGCCTCCCCTATCTCTTCCCTGGCCCTTCCCCATGAGGCCATGGCCCTCTCTCAGGTGCACTATATTATGCCCCTATTTATCCCCAGCATCTCCTGGTCTCCCCTATCTCTTCCCTGGCCCTTCCCCATGAGGCCATGGCCCTCTCTCAGGTGCACTATATTATGCCCCTATTTATCCCCAGCATCTCCTGGTCTCCCCTATCTCTTCCCTGGCCCTTCCCCATGAGGCCATGGCCCTCTCTCAGGTGCACTATATTATGTCCCTATTTATCCCCAGCATCTCCTGGTCTCCCCTATCTCTTCCCTGGCCCTTCCCCATGAGGCCATGGCCCTCTCTCAGGTGCACTATATTATGTCCCTATTTATCTCCAGCATCTCCTATCTCTTCCCTGGCCCCTTCCCATGAGGCCATGACCCTCTCTCAGGTGCACTATATTATGTCCCTATTTATCCCCAGCATCTCCTGTCCTCCCCTATCTCTTCCCTGGCCCCTTCCCATGAGGCCATGACCCTCTCTCAGGTGCACTATATTATGTCCCTATTTATCCCCAGCATCTCCTGTCCTCCCCTATCTCTTCCCTGGCCCCTTCCCATGAGGCCATGACCCTCTCTCAGGTGCACTATATTATGTCCCTATTTATCCCCAGCATCTCCTGGCCTCCCCTATCTCTTCCCTGGCTCTTCTCCATGAGGCCATGGTCCTCTCTCAGGTGCACTATATTATGTCCCTATTTATCCCCAGCATCTCCTGGCCTCCCCTATCTCTTCCCTGGCCCTTCCCCATGAGGCCATGGCCCTCTCTCAGGTGCACTAAATTATGTCCCTATTTATTCCCAGCATCTCCTGGCCTCCCCTATCTCTTCCCTGGCCCTTCCCCATGAGGCCATGGCCCTCTCTCAGGTGCACTATATTATGTCCCTATTTATCCCCAGCATCTCCTGGCCTCCCCTATCTCTTCCCTGGCCCTTCCCCATGAGGCCATGGCCCTCTCTCAGGTGCACTATATTATGTCCCTATTTATCCCCAGCATCTAATGGCCTCCCCTATCTCTTCCCTGGCCCTTCCCCATGAGGCCATGGCCCTCTCTCAGGTGCACTATATTATGTCCCTAATTATCCCCAGCATCTCCTGGCCTCCCCTATCTCTTCCCTGGCCCTTCCCCATGAGGCCATGGCCCTCTCTCAGGTGCACTATATTATGTCCCTATTTATCCCCAGCATCTCCTGGCCTCCCCTATCTCTTCCCTGGCCCTTCCCCATAAGGCCATGGCCCTCTCTCAGGTGCACTATATTATGCCCCTATTTATCCCCAGCATCTCCTGGTCTCCCCTATCTCTTCCCTGGCCCTTCCCCATGAGGCCATGGCCCTCTCTCAGTTGACCTATATTATGTCCCTATTTATCCCCAGCATCTCCTGGCGTCTCCTATCTCTTCCCTGGCCCCTTCCCATGAGGCCATGACCCTCTCTCAGGTGCACTATATTATGTCCCTATTTATCCCCAGCATCTCCTGTCCTCCCCTATCTCTTCCCTGGCCCCTTCCCATGAGGCCATGACCCTCTCTCAGGTGCATTATATTATGTCCCTATTTATCCCCAGCATATCCTGGCCTCCCCTATCTCTTCCCTGGCTCTTCTCCATGAGGCCATGGTCCTCTCTCAGGTGCACTATATTATGTCCATATTTATCCCCAGCATCTCCTGGCCTCCCCTATCTCTTCCCTGGCCCTTCCCCATGAGGCCATGGCCCTCTCTCAGATGCACTATATTATGTCCCTATTTATCCCCAGCATCTCCTGGCCTCCCCTATCTCTTCCCTGGCCCTTCCCCATGAGGCCATGGGCCTCCCTCATGTGCACTATATTATGTCCCTATTTATCCCCAGCATCTCCTGGCCTCCCCTATCTCTTCCCTGGCCCTTCCCCATGAGGCCATGGGCCTCCCTCAGGTGCACTATATTATGTCCCTATTTATCCCCAGCATCTCCTGGCCTCCCCTATCTCTTCCCTGGCCCTTCCCCATGAGGCCATGGCCCTCTCTCAGGTGCACTATATTATGCCCCTATTTATCCCCAGCATCTCCTGGTCTCCCCTATTTCTTCCCTCGCCCTTCCCCATGAGGCCATGGCCCTCTCTCAGGTGCACTATATTATGTCCCTATTTATCCCCAGCATCTCCTATCTCTTCCCTGGCCCCTTCCCTTGAAGCCATGACCCTCTCTCAGGTGCACTATATTATGTCCCTACTTATCCCCAGCATCTCCTGTCCTCCCCTATCTCTTCCCTGGCCCCTTCCCATGAGGCCATGACCCTCTCTCAGGTGCACTATATTATGTCCCTATTTATCCCCAGCATCTCCTGTCCTCCCCTATCTCTTCCCTGGCCCCTTCCCATGAGGCCATGACCCTCTCTCAGGTGCACTATATTATGTCCCTATTTATCCCCAGCATCTCCTGGCCTCCCCTATCTCTTCCCTGGCTCTTCTCCATGAGGCCATGGTCCTCTCTCAGGTGCACTATATTATGTCCCTATTTATCCCCAGCATCTCCTGGCCTCCCCTATCTCTTCCCTGGCCCTTCCCCATGAGACCATGGCCCTCTCTCAGGTGCACTATATTATGTCCCTATTTATTCCCAGCATCTCCTGGCCTCCCCTATCTCTTCGCTGGCCCTTCCCCATGAGGCCATGGCCCTCTCTCAGGTGCACTATATTATGTCCCTATTTTTCCCCAGCATCTCCTGGCCTCCCCTATCTCTTCCCTGGCCCTTCCCCATGAGGCCATGGCCCTCTCTCAGTTGCACTATATTATGTCCCTATTTATCCCCAGCATCTAATGGCCTCCCCTATCTCTTCCCTGGCCCTTCCCCATGAGGCCATGGCCCTCTCTCAGGTGCACTATATTATGTCCCTATTTATCCCCAGCATCTCCTGGCCTCCCCTATCTCTTCCCTGGCCCTTCCCCATGAGGCCATGGCCCTCTCTCAGGTGCACTATATTATGTCCCTATTTATCCAAAGCATCTCCTGGCCTCCCCTATCTCTTCCCTGGCCCTTCCCCATGAGGCCATGGCCCTCTCTCAGGTGCACTATATTATGCCCCTATTTATCCCCAGCATCTCCTGGTCTCCCCTATCTCTTCCCTGGCCCTTCCCCATGAGGCCATGGCCCTCTCTCAGTTGCACTATATTATGTCCCTATTTATCCCCAGCATCTCCTGGCGTCTCCTATCTCTTCCCTGGCCCCTTCCCATGAGGCCATTACCCTCTCTCAGGTGCACTATATTATGTCCCTATTTATCCCCAGCATCTCCTGTCCTCCCCTATCTCTTCCCTGGCCCCTTCCCATGAGGCCATGACCCTCTCTCAGGTGCACTATATTATGTCCCTATTTATCCCCAGCATCTCCTGGCCTCCCCTTTCTCTTCCCTGGCTCTTCTCCATGAGGCCATGGTCCTCTCTCAGGTGCACTATATTATGTCCCTATTTATCCCCAGCATCTCCTGGCGTCTCCTATCTCTTCCCTGGCCCCTTCCCATGAGGCCATTACCCTCTCTCAGGTGCACTATATTATGTCCCTATTTATCCCCAGCATCTCCTGTCCTCCCCTATCTCTTCCCTGGCCCCTTCCCATGAGGCCATGGCCCTCTCTCAGGTGCACTATATTATGTCCCTATTTATCCCCAGCATCTCCTGGCCTCCCCTATCTCTTCCCTGGCCCTTATCCATGAGGCCATGGCCCTCTCTCAGGTGCACTATATTATGTCCCTATTTATTCCCAGCATCTCCTGGCCTCCCCTATCTCTTCCCTGGCCCTTCCCCATGAGGCCATGGCCCTCTCTCAGGTGCACTATATTATGTCCCTATTTATCCCCAGCATCTCCTGGCCTCCCCTATCTCTTCCCTGGCCCTTCCCCGTGAGGCCATGGCCCTCTCTCAGGTGCACTATATTATGTCCCTATTTATCCCCAGCATCTAATGGCCTCCCCTATCTCTTCCCTGGCCCTTCCCCATGAGGCCATGGCCCTCTCTCAGGTGCACTTTATTATGTCCCTATTTATCCCCAGCATCTCCTGGCCTCCCCTATCTCTTCCCGGGCCCTTCCCCATGAGGCCATGGCCCTCTCTCAGGTGCACTATATTATGTCCCTATTTATCCAAAGCATCTCCTGGCCTCCCCTATCTCTTCCCTGGCCCTTCCCCATGAGGCCATGGCCCTCTCTCAGGTGCACTATATTATGCCCCTATTTATCCCCAGCATCTCCTGGTCTCCCCTATCTCTTCCCTGGCCCTTCCCCATGAGGCCATGGCCCTCTCTCAGTTGCACTATATTATGTCCCTATTTATCCCCAGCATCTCCTGGCGTATCCTATCTCTTCCCTGGCCCCTTCCCATGAGGCCATGACCCTCTCTCAGGTGCACTATATTATGTCCCTATTTATCCCCAGCATCTCCTGTCCTCCCCTATCTCTTCCCTGGCCCCTTCCCATGAGGCCATGACCCTCTCTCAGGTGCACTATATTATGTCCCTATTTATCCCCAGCATCTCCTGGCCTCTCCTATCTCTTCCCTGGCTCTTCTCCATGAGGCCATGGTCCTCTCTCAGGTGCACTATATTATGTCCCTATTTATCCCCAGCATCTCCTGGCCTCCCCTATCTCTTCCCTGGCCCTTCCCCATGAGGCCATGGCCCTCTCTCAGGTGCACTATATTATGTCCCTATTTATCCCCAGCATCTCCTGGCCTCCCCTATCTCTTCCCTGGCCCTTCCCCATGAGGCCATGGGCCTCCCTCAGGTCCACTATATTATGTCCCTATTTATCCCCAGCATCTCCTGGCCTCCCCTATCTCTTCCCTGGCCCTTCCCCATGAGGCCATGGCCCTCTCTCAGGTCCACTATATTATGTCCCTATTTATCCCCAGCATCTCCTGGCCTCCCCTATCTCTTCCCTGGCCCTTCCCCATGAGGCCATGGCCCTCTCTCAGGTGCACTATATTATGTCCCTATTTATCCCCAGCATCTAAAGGCCTCCCCTATCTCTTCCCTGGCCCTTCCCCATGAGGCCATGGCCCTCTCTCAGGTGCACTATATTGTGTCCCTATTTATCCCCAGCATCTCCTGGCCTCCCCTATCTCTTCCCTGGCCATTCCCCATGAGGCCATGGCCCTCTCTCAGGTGCACTATATTATGTCCCTATTTATCCCCAGCATCTCCTGGCCTCCCCTATCTCTTCCCTGGCCCTTCCCCATGAGGCCATGGCCCTCTCTCAGGTGCACTATATTATGCCCCTATTTATCCCCAGCATCTCCTGGTCTCCCCTATCTCTTCCCTGGCCCTTCCCCATGAGGCCATGGCCCTCTCTCAGGTGCACTATATTATGTCCCTATTTATCCCCAGCATCTCCTATCTCTTCCCTGGCCCCTTCCCATGAGGCCATGACCTTCTCTCAGGTGCACTATATTATGTCCCTATTTATCCCCAGCATCTCCTGTCCTCCCCTATCTCTTCCCTGGCCCCTTCCCATGAGGCCATGACCCTCTCTCAGGTGCACTATATTATGTCCCTATTTATCCCCAGCATCTCCTGTCCTCCCCTATCTCTTCCCTGGCCCCTTCCCATGAGGCCATGACCCTCTCTCAGGTGCACTATATTATGTCCCTATTTATCCCCAGCATCTCCTGGCCTCCCCTATCTCTTCCCTGGCTCTTCTCCATGAGGCCATGGTCCTCTCTCAGGTGCACTATATTATGTCCCTATTTATCCCCAGCATCTCCTGGCCTCCCCTATCTCTTCCCTGGCCCTTCCCCATGAGGCCATGGCCCTCTCTCAGGTGCACTATATTATGTCCCTATTTATTCCCAGCATCTCCTGGCCTCCCCTATCTCTTCCCTGGCCCTTCCCCATGAGGCCATGGCCCTCTCTCAGGTGCACTATATTATGTCCCTATTTATCCCCAGCATCTCCTGGCCTCCCCTATCTCTTCCCTGGCCCTTCCCCATGAGGCCATGGCCCTCTCTCAGGTGCACTATATTATGTCCCTATTTATCCCCAGCATCTAATGGCCTCCCCTATCTCTTCCCTGGCCCTTCTCCATGAGGCCATGGTCCTCTCTCAGGTGCACTATATTATGTCCCTATTTATCCCCAGCATCTCCTGGCCTCCCCTATCTCTTCCCTGGCCCTTCCCCATGAGGCCATGGCCCTCTCTCAGGTGCACTATATTATGTCCCTATTTATCCCCAGCATCTCCTGGCCTCCCCTATCTCTTCCCTGGCCCTTCCCCATGAGGCCATGGCCCTGTCTCAGGTGCACTATATTATGCCCCTATTTATCCCCAGCATCTCCTGGTCTCCCCTATCTCTTCCCTGGCCCTTCCCCATGAGGCCATGGCCCTCTCTCAGTTGCACTATATTATGTCCCTATTTATCCCCAGCATTTCCTGGCGTCTCCTATCTCTTCCCTGGCCCCTTCCCATGAGGCCATGACCCTCTCTCAGGTGCACTATATTATGTCCCTATTTATCCCCAGCATCTCCTGTCCTCCCCTATCTCTTCCCTGGCCCCTTCCCATGAGGCCATGACCCTCTCTCAGGTGCACTATATAATGTCCCTATTTATCCCCAGCATCTCCTGGCCTCCCCTATCTCTTCCCTGGCTCTTCTCCATGAGGCCATGGTCCTCTCTCAGGTGCACTATATTATGTCCCTATTTATCCCCAGCATCTCCTGGCCTCCCCAATCTCTTCCCTGGCCCTTCCCCATGAGGCCATGGCCCTCTCTCAGGTGCACTATATTATGTCCCTATTTATCCCCAGCATCTCCTGGCCTCCCCTATCTCTTCCCTGGCCCTTCCCCATGAGGCCATGGGCCTCCCTCAGGTGCACTATATTATGTCCCTATTTATCCCCAGCATCTCCTGGCCTCCCCTATCTCTTCCCTGGCCCTTCCCCATGAGGCCATGGGCCTTCCTCAGGTGCACTATATTATGTCCCTATTTATCCCCAGCATCTCCTGGCCTCCCCTATCTCTTCCCTGGCCCTTCCCCATGAAGCCATGGCCCTCTCTCAGGTGCACTATATTATGCCCCTATTTATCCCCAGCATCTCCTGGTCTCCCCTATCTCTTCCCTGGCCCTTCCCCATGAGGCCATGGCCCTCTCTCAGGTGCACTATATTATGTCCCTATTTATCCCCAGCATCTCCTATCTCTTCCCTGGCCCCTTCCCATGAAGCCATGACCCTCTCTCAGGTGCACTATATTATGTCCCTATTTATCCCCAGCATCTCCTGTCCTCCCCTATCTCTTCCCTGGCCCCTTCCCATGAGGCCATGACCCTCTCTCAGGTGCACTATATTATGTCCCTATTTATCCCCAGCATCTCCTGTCCTCCCCTATCTCTTCCCTGGCCCCTTCCCATGAGGCCATGACCCTCTCACAGGTGCACTATATTATGTCCCTATTTATCCCCAGCATCTCCTGGCCTCCCCTATCTCTTCCCTGGCTCTTCTCCATGAGGCCATGGCCCTCTCTCAGGTGCACTATATTATGTCCCTATTTATCCCCAGCATCTCCTGGCCTCCCCTATCTCTTCCCTGGCCCTTCCCCATGAGGCCATGTCCCTCTCTCAGGTGCACTATATTATGTCCCTATTTATCCCCAGCATCTAATGGCCTCCCCTATCTCTTCCCTGGCCCTTCCCCATGAGGCCATGGCCCTCTCTCAGGTGCACTATATTATGTCCCTATTTATCCCCAGCATCTAATGGCCTCCCCTATCTCTTCCCTGGCCCTTCCCCATGAGGCCATGGCCCTCTCTCAGGTGCACTATATTATGTCCCTATTTATCCCCAGCATCTCCTGGCCTCCCCTATCTCTTCCCTGGCCCTTCCCCATGAGGCCATGGCCCTCTCTCAGGTGCACTATATTATGTCCCTATTTATCCCCAGCATCTCCTGGCCTCCCCTATCTCTTCCCTGGCCCTTCCCCATGAGGCCATGGCCCTCTCTCAGGTGCACTATATTATGCCCCTATTTATCCCCAGCATCTCCTGGTCTCCCCTATCTCTTCCCTGGCCCTTCCCCATGAGGCCATGGCCCTCTCTCAGTTGCACTATATTATGTCCCTATTTATCCCCAGCATCTCCTGGCGTCTCCTATCTCTTCCCTGGCCCCTTCCCATGAGGCCATGACCCTCTCTCAGGTGCACTATATTATGTCCCTATTTATCCCCAGCATCTCCTGTCCTCCCCTATCTCTTCCCTGGCCCTTCCCATGAGGCCATGACCGTCTCTCAGGTGCACTATATTATGTACCTATTTATCCCCAGCATCTCCTGGCCTCCCCTATCTCTTCCCTGGCTCTTCTCCTTGAGGCCATGGTCCTCTCTCAGGTGCACTATATTATGTCCCTATTTATCCCCAGCATCTCCTGGCCTCCCCTAACTCTTCCCTGGCCCTTCCCCATGAGGCCATGGGCCTCCCTCAGGTGCACTATATTATGTCCCTATTTATCCCCAGCATCTCCTGGCCTCCCCTATCTCTTCCCTGGCCCTTCCCCATGAGGCCATGGGCCTCCCTCAGGTGCACTATATTATGTCCCTATTTATCCCCAGCATCTCCTGGCCTCCCCTATCTCTTCCCTGGCCCTTCCCCATGAGGCCATGGCCCTCTCTCAGGTCCACTATATTATGTCCCTATTTATCCCCAGCATCTCCTGGCCTCCCCTATCTCTTCCCTGGCCCTTCCCCATGAGGCCATGGCCCTCTCTCAGGTGCACTATATTATGTCCCTATTTATCCCCAGCATCTCCTGGCCTCCCCTATCTCTTCCCTGGCCCTTCCCCATGAGGCCATGGCCCTCTCTCAGGTGCACTATATTATGTCCCTATTTATCCCCAGCATCTCCTGGCCTCCCCTATCTCTTCCCTGGCCCTTCCCCATGAGGCCATGGCCCTCTCTCAGGTGCACTATATTATGTCCCTATTTATCCCCAGCATCTCCTGGCCTCCCCTATGTCTTCCCTGGCCCTTCCCCATGAGGCCATGGCCCTCCCTCAGGTGCACTATATTATGTCCCTATTTATCCCCAGCATCTCCTGGCCTCTCCTATCTCTTCCCTGGCCCCTTCCCATGAGGCCATGACCCTCTCTCAGGTGCACTATATTATGTCCCTATTCATCCGCAGCATCTCCTGGCCTCTCCTATCTCTTCCCTGGCCCCTTCCCATGAGGCCATAACCCTCTCTCAGGTGCACTATATTATGTCCCTATTTATCCCCAGCATCTCCTGGCCTCCCCTATCTCTTCGCTGGCCCCTTCCCATGAGGCCATGACCCTCTCTCAGGTGCACTATATTATGTCCCTATTTATCCCCAGCCTCTCCTGGCCTCCCCTATCTCTTCCCTGGCCCTTCCCCATGAGGCCATGGCCCTCTCTCAGGTGCACTATATTATGTCCCTATTTATCCCCAGCATCTCCTGGCGTCTCCTATCTCTTCCCTGGCCCCTTCCCATGAGGCCATGACCCTCTCTCAGGTGCACTATATTATGTCCCTATTTATCCCCAGCATCTCCTGTCCTCCCCTATCTCTTCCCTGGCCCCTTCCCATGAGGCCATGACCCTCTCTCAGGTGCACTATATTATGTCCCTATTTATCCCCAGCATCTCCTGGCCTCCCCTATCTCTTCCCTGGCTCTTCTCCATGAGGCCATGGTCCTCTCTCAGGTGCACTATATTATGTCCCTATTTATCCCCAGCATCTCCTGGCCTCCCCTATCTCTTCCCTGGCCCTTCCCCATGAGGCCATGGCCCTCTCTCAGGTGCACTATATTATGTCCCTATTTATCCCCAGCATCTCCTGGCCTCCCCTATCTCTTCCCTGGCCCTTCCCCATGAGGCCATGGCCCTCCCTCAGGTGCACTATATTATGTCCCTATTTATCCCCAGCATCTCCTGGCCTCCCCTATCTCTTCCCTGGCACTTCCCCATGAGGCCATGGCCCTCTCTCAGGTGCACTATATTATGTCCCTATTTATCCCCAGCATCTCCTGGCCTCCCCTATCTCTTCCCTGGCCCTTCCCCATGAGGCCATGGCCCTCTCTCAGGTGCACTATATTATGTCCCTATTTATCCCCAGCATCTAATGGCCTCGCCTATCTCTTCCCTGGCCCTTCCCCATGAGGCCATGGCCTCTCTCAGGTGCACTATATTATGTCCCTATTTATCCCCAGCATCTCCTGGCCTCCCCTATCTCTTCCCTGGCCCTTCCCCATGAGGCCATGGGCCTCCCTCAGGTGCACTATATTATGTCCCTATTTATCCCCAGCATCTCCTGGCCTCCCCTATCTCTTCCCTGGCCCTTCCCCATGAGGCCATGGCCCTCTCTCAGGTCCACTATATTATGTCCCTATTTATCCCCAGCATCTCCTGGCCTCCCCTATCTCTTCCCTGGCCCTTCCCCATGAGGCCATGGCCCTCTCTCAGGTGCACTATATTATGTCCCTATTTATCCCCAGCATCTCCTGGCCTCCCCTATCTCTTCCCTGGCCCTTCCCCATGAGGCCATGGCCCTCTCTCAGGTGCACTATATTATGTCCCTATTTATCCCCAGCATCTCCTGGCCTCCCCTATCTCTTCCCTGGCCCTTCCCCATGAGGCCATGGCCCTCTCTCAGGTGCACTATATTATGTCCCTATTTATCCCCAGCATCTCCTGGCCTCCCCTATCTCTTCCCTGGCCCTTCCCCATGAGGCCATGGCCCTCTCTCAGGTGCACTATATTATGTCCCTATTTATCCCCAGCATCTCCTGGCCTCCCCTATCTCTTCCCTGGCCCTTCCCCATGAGGCCATGGCCCTCTCTCAGGTGCACTATATTATGCCCCTATTTATCCCCAGCATCTCCTGGCCTCCCCTATCTCTTCCCTGGCCCTTCCCCATGAGGCCATGGCCCTCCCTCAGGTGCACTATATTATGTCCCTATTTATCACCAGCATCTCCTGGCCTCTCCTATCTCTTCCCTGGCCCCTTCCCATGAGGCCATGACCCTCTCTCAGGTGCACTATATTATGTCCCTATTTATCCGCAGCATCTCCTGGCCTCTCCTATCTCTTCCCTGGCCCCTTCCCATGAGGCCATAACCCTCTCTCAGGTGCACTATATTATGTCCCTATTTATCCCCAGCATCTCCTGGCCTCCCCTATCTCTTCGCTGGCCCCTTCCCATGAGGCCATGACCCTCTCTCAGGTGCACTATATTATGTCCCTATTTATCCCCAGCCTCTCCTGGCCTCCCCTATCTCTTCCCTGGCCCTTCCCCATGAGGCCATGGCCCTCTCTCAGGTGCACTATATTATGTCCCTATTTATCCCCAGCATCTCCTGGCGTCTCCTATCTCTTCCCTGGCCCCTTCCCATGAGGCCATGACCCTCTCTCAGGTGCACTATATTATGTCCCTATTTATCCCCAGCATCTCCTGTCCTCCCCTATCTCTTCCCTGGCCCCTTCCCATGAGGCCATGACCCTCTCTCAGGTGCACTATATTATGTCCCTATTTATCCCCAGCATCTCCTGGCCTCCCCTATCTCTTCCCTGGCTCTTCTCCATGAGGCCATGGTCCTCTCTCAGGTGCACTATATTATGTCCCTATTTATCCCCAGCATCTCCTGGCCTCCCCTATCTCTTCCCTGGCCCTTCCCCATGAGGCCATGGCCCTCTCTCAGGTGCACTATATTATGTCCCTATTTATCCCCAGCATCTCCTGGCCTCCCCTATCTCATCCCTGGCCCTTCCCCATGAGGCCATGGCCCTCCCTCAGGTGCACTATATTATGTCCCTATTTATCCCCAGCATCTCCTGGCCTCCCCTATCTCTTCCCTGGCCCTTCCCCATGAGGCCATGGCCCTCTCTCAGGTGCACTATATTATGTCCCTATTTATCCCCAGCATCTCCTGGCCTCCCCTATCTCTTCCCTGGCCCTTCCCCATGAGGCCATGGCCCTCTCTCAGGTGCACTATATTATGTCCCTATTTATCCCCAGCATCTAATGGCCTCGCCTATCTCTTCCCTGGCCCTTCCCCATGAGGCCATGGCCCTCTCTCAGGTGCACTATATTATGTCCCTATTTATCCCCAGCATCTCCTGGCCTCCCCTATCTCTTCCCTGGCCCTTCCCCATGAGGCCATGGCCCTCTCTCAGGTGCACTATATTATGTCCCTATTTATCCCCAACATCTCCTGGTCTCTCCTATCTCTTCCCTGGCCCTTCCTCATGAAGCCATGGCCCTTTATTGGGTGCATTATGTCCCTTTAAAAAATGAGGGGGTGCCAATGCTCTCTCTGGCACAGGGCACCAAAAAGTCTAGTTACGGCTCTGCGTTGTGCTTCACATATGGAACATTAATAGAACAAAACTGGGTAATAACAGACAGATATATAAGTAGGAGTGCCCTGCTCGCAAGCTTACAATCTATAGGGAAATAGGCATAGATACACAAGGATAGGTGCTATATATTGCAATTTTGGTCCAGCCAGAATGCAGAGTTTCTTGGTGGGCTGCATGATCCAGTCACACAGGAATGTCGGCCAAATGTCAGGATGATCTGAATGAAAGACAATGGGCCTGATTCAGAGACGGTCGCTATTTGCGCTCGCTCGTCCAGAAAATAGGGGTGGCTATTCAAATGAACCGTTCGCTGTTTGCGGTCTGTTCACGCCTTTAGGTCTGAACGAGCGAACAAAACTTGCGGTCGTTTTTTGGGAAACTACGCCCCCTGGCCGCTCGCATCCTACGTCATGTCCGCTATTTATTAGATTAATCGAGTACATCGAACAGGGTATGAACTGCTCGCTATTCTTGGGGTTGGTTTTTGCAACCACAATTTTGCGAGCAGTTCTGGCTAAAAAATAACCCAGTGACGTGGTCAGTGACGCTGCTGTATTAATTATGCACACCCATAAAACGCCCGTTTTGACCTTTAAGCACGCCTGCGATCGGATCTCCACTCCCTGTTTTCAAGCACCTTCCCCTGTTACCACCCACAGACGCCCCATTCTGTCACTCAAAATAGCAGGCATTCGCTATTTTGCGAGCACATGAATTTCGGCCGCACTGACTGGTTCGCGCAGGCGTATAACGATCCGTACGCATGCGCAGATGAGCGAACATCGGTCAGAACGAACGAGCGGCCGCTTACGAGTGGCTCTGAATCAGGCCCAATGTGTGAGGTTATGGACCTCTTTCAGAGGCGGTCGTTAGATGCAAGCGGTCGCACAGAATCAGGGCGGCCGCGTGCATCCTGAACGGCCGCCTCCTTGTCGATCGTTAAGTTGTGGGTTACCACCCACAGCTTAACGACCGACCAGGTTGATGGTCACGATGGTGATCACCATCACGACCGTCGGGGCTTATGACCAGACCCTAGGGTAGGGTCTGGGCACTCATAAGCCCCAGGGAGCTTTCTGCTCCGATGGAGCTGGAAGCTCCCCACTGATGTCAGTGCGGCTGCCCACAAAATGGTAGGCGTTCGTAAAGGAACGCCTCCGTTTTGGAAACCATCCCCCCGGCCCGCCTACCAAACGGGGGCAGCTGTCGATCAACATCGACAGCCGCCCCTTGGGTAACGAGCTCCGGAACGACAGTGTTTCTCTGTCGCTCCGGGGCTTGCGCATGCGCAGTTCGGCCGCTGCGCGTGCGCAGGCCAAACCATCGAGTCGGTTACGAGTGCATTGGTGCTCGCGACCGACTCTGAATGAGGTTCTATGTGTGGACTGTGAAAGGTGATGTAATTAGACATGGAAGTTATGAAGGTTATGTGGGCGGTTCTGGAATCTGATAAGTTTGCCAGAAGAGGTGAGTTTTCAGGATTGGAGACTAGGGGGTAAATTTACTAACAATCGAGATAGGTCGAGATGACCATCTCGGGTGATTTATTGATTTTTTCGCTGCTTGCAAATTTACTAAAGGCAAAAGTCGGGTGAGTTAGAGATTTCTCTCATCTCCCTCGTAAAACTCGGGTGAGATAGCAATCTCGAATCAAATCACCATCGGGCCAAATCGGAAGTACTTTTCACCTAAAACAAACATCTCTCAAATTTACCAAAAATCAGGATGACAAGCTCTGGTGAGATAGGAGCAAACTCTCTGTCAAAATCACTTTTCAAACTCTCAACTCACTGAGCTGCGAGATGGTCAGAAACATACACAAATCATTGTGATTTGTGTATGTTTCTTTCTGTAACTGTAAAAAATAGGGATAAATTGAGAAAGGAAATGACGTGAGGTCCCCCCCAAAACACTAACCAGCCCCGGGCTTTCCAGCCTGTCCAGGTTCTTAACATTACAGGGAAAAAAATGTGTAGGGATCCCCTGTAATGTAAGAACCAGCACAAGGCAGCAGGGACAGAGCTGATTTTCAATATACGGCGAAAAAAAATGACGTGAGTTACATCGTATATTTAAAACCAGCCCTGGACCTTTTCTAACGGGGGGCTGATGCCACAGCCAGGGGTGCCCTTTCACCTGGCCCCCCAGCCGAAGCATCAGCCCTGACTGTTAGTCAGCCCAGGCCAGGCATCCCTGGCCCACTTTCAGCCTGCTCGTTCTGTGCTTTTGCGAAAGCCTAGGGGCTACTCCAGCTACTCTACTCCATACTTGCCTACTCTCCCGGTAAAAGGAGCCTCCCAGAAAAAGGAAGTGTGGGCAAGTGTCCCGGCCGGTGCCACCCACCTGCACCACCCGCCGGTTTCCACTCCCCCCCTTGTATAAGTGGCTGGTCTGGGGGGAGCCGATGACGATATATAGCATTAAGAACAGCATTAAGCAGTAATTTTTGGTGAAAATAAGTAGTCCAGTCAAATTTGGGGTACTTGGAAGTGGGTGCTAGCATATTTTTATGTCTCTAAAGTGAACTTTTAAAAAAAACTTGAAAAATCCCCCTGCTGCATGCACCTACAATACCAAAAACACCTGACCCATCCTTGCAGCCCCCAAGAAGCCTATTTTGCTAGTTTTTATGCTTTACCCCAAAAATGACATCTCTTTTTGGGGTGTTAAGTTTTTTTTTTGCAGATTTGTCCTATGGGGGGCTGTCCCAAGGGTTCTGAGTCATTTCCCCACTTTTGCACCCCATAATAGAGATTTTGCCCTTCTTTTCACCTATTGATTGGAGAATCTTTTTTGGAGAATTCGATGCATCGAGTTTCCGCTTAGGCAAAATTGTCCTGGAATTGAATTTGGCAACATTTTTTTAGGCTAAATTTTCTAAAAAAAACAAGCGAAAAAGGCTTTTTGCCTAATTGAATATGGCCCTTAGTGTTTGTATTAACAGCGATTTCAGGGTATCTTTAAAAATTCTCAGGGCCTGATTCTTTTACAGATTGCAGCTGCGATTGCAATAGCGATTACGCACTGCGATAGTATGCTAGTCCATTGCGATCGCTATGCCGTTGCAGCACAATATAAGGACGCCCACTTTACCTTACACACATCTGTAATCCTTAGCAAGTCTGCAAAACCATCGGAAACATCGAGCACCATCGCAGCCTCATGCACATTTGCACCTCGTTGCATGCTATAAGTACTCAAGCTGCGTACGGCATCGCAGTGGATAATTTATGCACATCCATGCAACGACGTTCGAACGCACTGGCACACCTGCATTTTCACCGGCCACCCTTCACTTCCCCCAAACGGCACTTCCTGTCAATCACTCCGCAGTGAGTCTGCGTAGTCACTGCAATCGCTGATTGCGTGCGTATTAGCAGTTGCGATGCTTGCTGAATCAGGGCCTCAGGGCCTGATTCAGAGCCGCTCGTAAGCGGCCGCTCGTTCGCTTCCGAGCGATGTTCGCATATCTGCGCATGCGTATGGGTCGTAATGCGCATGCGCCAACCAGTCAGTGCGGTCGGAAATCGTATGTTCGCAAAATTGCGAGTGCCTGCTAATTTGAGTGCCAGGAGGAGGCGTTTGTGGGTGGTAACAGGGGAAGGTGCTTGAAAACGGGGAGTGGAGATCCGAACACATCCAACATTAATATACAGATCTAAGGCCCTCATTCAGAGCCGTTCGCTATTTGCGGTCGTTCGTTTAAAAACAAGGGGTGGCTATTCAAATGATCCGTACGCACATTGTAGTCTGTTCACACCTCTAAGTCTGAACGAGCGAGCAAAACATACGCTCGTTTATTTGTTAAAAACGCCCCCTGGCCGCTCGCATCCTACGTCATGTCCGCTATTTATTAGATTAATCGAGTACATCGACCAGCGTATGAACTGCTCGCTATTCTTGTGGTTGGTGTTTGCTACCACAAATTTGCGAGCAGTTCTGGCTATAAAATAACCCAGTGACGTGAACAATGACGCTGCTGTTTTAAATATACACACCCATAAAACGCCCGTTTTGACCTTTAAGCACGCCTGCGTTCGGATCTCCACTCCCCGTTTTCAAGCACCTTCCCCTGTTACCACCCACATACGCCTCATTCTGTCATTCAAAATAGCAGGCACTCGCTATATTGCGTACCAACGATTTTTGGCCGCACTGACTGGTTCGCGCATGCGTACTAAAAACCGTACGCATGCGCAGATGTGCAAACATCGCTCGGAACGAGCGTACTGCCGCTAACGAGCGGCTCTGAATGAGGGCCTAAGATCACAAACCAGCTGTAACTCAGCTTATACCCCTTTCACATCGCAAAAGTAACACGGTATATTGCCAGGTCGACCCAGGTCGAGGTGCAGTGTGAACGCGCCAAAGGAAAAATTGATGGGTCTGGCGACTCGGCATTTCAACCCTACAATCGACCAGAGTTGAACTCAGGGACAAGCCGGGTTGATGTGCAGTGTGAACGGGCCCAACCCGAGTTATCTAACCCTGGACACAGCAAACACAGCTGATTGGATGTTCATGGGTCTCACTTGATGATGGCAGCAGCCAAACACACAGGCAGCACACTGCAGACAACAGCAGATGCAGTATTCTGGCAGCCTGGAGGGGTTAATACCACTACTGCCATTACAGTGATGGCTAATTGGAGTGAACAAGAAGTGACCTGTACACTATGTACACAGTCCCCACCCCTCCCTTGTGTTCCACTTTGTGATCCTGAAAAGGTCAATTTTTAATGACATCCATAGGGTTTTACGTGGCTGACCTGTGTTCAGTGTGAACAGGGCCAACCCGTGAATAACCCTGGTCGAAGGTGCAGTGTGAAAGGGGTCTGACCCGGGTCACAGCTGGTTTGGTCACGTGTTCAAAATCCCGGGTCAGAGCAGAGTTTGCGATGTGAAAGGGGTATTAGTGATTGTAACGTTAGTTTCATTCAACTTTATGCAACAATTGGAAACATATAGTTACAGTCTCACAGTTACTTGTAGTTTTAATAATTCGTAGCAATAGGACGGCTTCAAAGTAGCTAATAATCCGTGCTCAGTTATACCCCTTTTACACCAGAGCAAAAACCTGGGTTTTTGCTGGGTCTACCCGGGTCGCAGCTCAGTGTAAAAGGGTCCCTGAAAAATAACCTGGGTCAAGTGACCCTGCAATCCAACCCAGGTAGATACCAGGGTTGGACCCAGGATGGACCCAGGTAATGGTGCAGTGTAAACGGTGCAACCCGGGTTATCTGACCTGGATCATCCCTAAAATTAGCAGATTGGTGGTTGTGGAGCATTCACCTCCCACTTTTTATGACCTCACAGGTTTAGCAGGGCAGACCTGAGTTCAGTGTGAACAGGGCTGACCTGGGAGTAACCCAGATCAAAGGTGCAGTGTAAATGGGTTTGACCAGGGTTGGAACCATGTCCAAAAACCCAGGTCGGACCTGGGTTTTTGGTGGAAAAGAGGTATTAGATGTATTACTGTGGCACAAAAAACATTCCTGGCCAGGTAATGTATAAATCTGTATTATGAGAAAGCCCCTACAAGTGGGTTACTTATCTTTCTCAGGTAGCCAGCATGCAGGCAAAAACCTGTATTTCTCTCTGGTGCTGCTAATTTCGTTTGGCATTGTGATGTCCGAGTGTTGTAATTAGCAAGATCATATTCACTTTGCAGAGTTAGTTTAGATTCCAGCTGGTGTCTTTAGAACCTTAACGCGTTTCACTGCCTTTTAGACACTATCAGCAGCTTCATCAGAAGGTCTCACTGATTTAGAGTCGGACACAGCGGCGTTCTGTGAGTACGTCTTTTGGTGGGCGCATGCCAGCGACTTAATGCTGATACTGCTACATGCCCTTCCTAGCGTACGTATGTGTAAGGACTGAGACGCCCACTTTGAGCATCTTTAAACGCTGCAATCATGCCTGACACGTGTTTAGAATCTTGTCTCCAGTGTAAGCGACTTAAGTATCTGTGTATGGAAACACTTCAGTGACAAACCCATAACAAGCCCATAGGACCTTCAATACATTTTGACGTACGTGCATCTGAAATCGCAACTGCGTCTCTGTGCGAGCACAATTGGGACATACGGTATGTGCGGTGTGACTAGTACCCCTTTTACACCAGAGCTAAAACCCGGGTTATTGCAGGATTAACCCGGGTAGCTTCTTGGTGTAAAAAGGGACATGGTTGGATTTCCAGGTCGAGTGACCCAGCAATCAAACCCAGGTAACTTGCAGGGTTTAACACGGGAACAACCAGTGAAACCCTGCAGTGCAAACGGCGCGATCTGGGTCATGATGACCCGGATCGTGCCGCATGCCCGCTTCAGTGGCGTTTGGAGATGACGTCATCTCCAAGCATCCACTTCATCGCCGGAAAAGCTGGGTCACCTTAGACTCTGGTGTGAATGGCGCCAACTCAGGAATATACTGGGTCAGCGCCGGGAAATTCTGGGTCTGATCTGGATTGGAACCCTGTCCCAACCTTTGGGTTAGACCCGGAATTTATTACATCCGACATCGACAGACTCCCTCAATTAAGGATTGTTACTATCATATTTTATGTGACCGGTGCAGGGTAGGTTAGGCGGTAAATGACATTGCATCAGTCATCAATAGGGACAGGTCCGTGGAGTCTGTCCTTTTGGACTCTATCGATGGTGCCATTGACACTTTCCACCGATGGCAAGAAACCATTGACAGAAAATCATTGGTTTGAACCATCGATGGGCGTCACTCGTGGGGACACGTGACCACCGTAGGCCAGTTAGAGGAGGATGGGGCTAAACGATGTGCGACAGGAGGGTGGAGCTCAGCGACACGCAATGTGAAATACGTGGACTTCTGCCATCAATGGGAAATCTGTTGACCATGCAAACCCGTCGATGGCCATCCCTATTTATAGACCAACACACATGGCTCGTCCTAAGCATTCCCCAGGGGTAACATAGTAATAAGTATAATACAATATATAATTGACTTGAAATCATTGGAAACCAATGTTTAAGGCAGAACAAAGCTTTATAACCACGGCACTGAGCACTCCCATCGTCCCATCCTTCCCTAATCCCTCCCTACTACTGTATGTGTATATACAGCCAGTCACACACACTGTGCACTGAGTCACAGCAGCAGCCAATCAGACAGCTGCTTCCACACTGTGCCCTGTGCGGGGAGGATGAAAGGTGAGACCTCATTGGCCGCAGAGGGCAGCTCGCGGACTGCCTGTGCCAGTCACTCCCACGAAGCCACCCCCCCTTCCGCTTCCGGCCGCCATGTTAATGACGCACGCACATTACGTAGCCCCGCGCTCTCTGCCTCTGACGTGGCCGCCGGGATCCGCCATCTTGTGCCGGAGAAACCAACGCCTCAGAGAGACACGGAGAGCGGACGGGGAGCGGCGCCGAGAGCAGGACACAGGCAGCGGGCGGGACAAGTGTGCGATCCGCAGCCCGGACAGGTGAGCCGCCCGGGGGAGGGGGGGAGCGCCATGGGTCCGGCTGGCTGCGGAGAGGCCTGTGATGCTGGCGAGGCCCGGGGGATGGAGTGTCGGAGGAGGCCAGAGGGGATGGAGGTCCGGGGAGGTAGAAGGGGGATAGGGCCGGTGACAGCACTGTCATGGTGAGTGTGGGACGTGGGTGAGGCGGATGGAGAGCAGCGGTTATTAGGGGCAGCATGGCTGGCATGGGGATTGCTGAGGTAAGAAGAGGAACAGTGAGTGGGGTGTATGGACAAGGTGAGTGGAGCAGTGTGTGTGGGGGGGGGACAAGGTGAGTGGAGCAGTGTGTGTGGGGGGGGGACAAGGTGAGTGGAGCAGTGTGTGTGAGGGGGGACAAGGTGAGTGGAGCAGTGTGTGTGGGGGGGGGACAAGGTGAGTGGAGCAGTGTGTGTGGGGGGGGGGACAAGGTGAGTGGAGCAGTGTGTGTGGGGGGGGGGACAAGGTGAGTGGAGCAGTGTGTGTGAGGGGGGACAAGGTAAGTGGAGCAGTGTGTGTGGGGGGGGGACAAGGTGAGTGGAGCAGTGTGTGTGGGGGGGGACAAGGTGAGTGGAGCAGTGTGTGGGGGGGGACAAGGTGAGTGGAGCAGTGTGTGTGGGGGGGACAAGGTGAGTGGAGCAGTGTGTGTGGGGGGGACAAGGTGAGTGGAGCTGTGTGTGGGGGGGGACAAGGTGAGTGGAGCAGTGTGTGAGGGGGGACAAGGTGAGTGGAGCAGTGTGTGTGAGGGGGGACAAGGTGAGTGGAGCAGTGTGTGTGGGGGGGGGGACAAGGTGAGTGGAGCAGTGTGTGTGGGGGGGGGGACAAGGTGAGTGGAGCAGTGTGTGTGTGAGGGGGGACAAGGTGAGTGGAGCAGTGTGGGGGGGACAAGGTGAGTGGAGCAGTGTGGGGGGGACAAGGTGAGTGGAGCAGTGTGGGGGGGACAAGGTGAGTGGAGCAGTGTGGGGGGGACAAGGTGAGTGGAGCAGTGTGTGTGAGGGGGGACAAGGTGAGTGGAGCAGTGTGTGTGAGGGGGGACAAGGTGAGTGGAGCAGTGTGTGTGAGGGGGGACAAGGTGAGTGGAGCAGTGTGTGTGAGGGGGGACAAGGTGAGTGGAGCAGTGTGTGTGGGGGGGACAAGGTGAGTGGAGCAGTGTGTGGGGGGTGGGGACACGAGGTGAGTGGAGCAGTGGGGGGGGAGTTGCAGGGATAAGGTGAGCGGAGTGGCACAAAATTGAGAAGGTCACCGCGTGGAAGGGCTCCAGCTTATAGGGGTCTGTTTACTAAGCAGTGTTAGGAGACAAACAGGGGTATTCAATTTGGAGTGAAAATTTCGCAATCGGCGATAAATTATCGCTGATGACTTCATTTTCGCCGATTTCAATTTCAGAGACTTCGCATGTTTGAAAAGTCTTTGAAAAAAAAAACGGGGATAAGTTTTCACCACTGAATAGGTGGCGAAAAAAAGTGCGGTTTAGGGGTGCAGGCTTAAAAAAAATAGCCTGCACCCCTGGGAATGTCATTTAAAAATACACTGTGTCAAAAAAAGTAAAAAAAAAATTATTTAAAAATTGGGGTGAAAAAAAAATTGTAAGTGTTTAAAAATAGGGAAATAGGTTCAGGGCTATTCTGAAAGTATGCGGCAGGTGTATTCTAGAATAGGCTATTAGCGGCAGGTGTATTCTAGAATAGATTATTAGCGGCAGGTGTATTCTAGAATAGGCTATTAGCGGCAGGTGTATTCTAGAATAGGCTATTAGCGGCAGGTGTATTCTAGAATAGGCTATTAGCGGCAGGTGTATTCTAGAATAGGCTATTAGCGGCAGGTGTATTCTAGAATAGGCTATTAGCGGCAGGTGTATTCTAGAATAGATTATTACCGGCAGGTGTATTCTAGAATAGGCTATTAGCGGCAGGTGTATTCTAGAATAGGCTATTAGCGGCAGGTGTATTCTAGAATAGGCTATTAGCGGCAGGTGTATTCTAGAATAGGCTATTAGCGGCAGGTGTATTCTAGAATAGGTTATTAGCGGCAGGTGTATTCTAGAATAGGTTATTAGCGGCAGGTGTATTCTAGAATAGGCTATTAGCGGCAGGTGTATTCTAGAATAGGCTATTAGCGGCAGGTGTATTCTAGAATAGGCTATTAGCGGCAGGTGTATTCTAGAATAGGCTATTAGCGGCAGGTGTATTCTAGAATAGATTATTAGCGGCAGGTGTTTTCTAGAATAGGCTATTAGCGGCAGGTGTATTCTAGAATAGGCTATTAGCGGCAGGTGTATTCTAGAATAGGCTATTAGCGGCAGGTGTATTCTAGAATAGGCTATTAGCGGCAGGTGTATTCTAGAATAGGCTATTAGCGGCAGGTGTTTTCTAGAATAGGCTATTAGCGGCAGGTGTTTTCTAGAATAGGCTATTAGCGGCAGGTGTTTTCTAGAATAGGCTATTAGCGGCAGGTGTATTCTAGAATAGGTTATTAGCGGCAGGTGTATTCTAGAATAGGTTATTAGCGGCAGGTGTATTCTAGAATAGGTTATTAGCGGCAGGTGAATTCTAGAATAGGTTATTAGCGGCAGGTGTATTCTAGAATAGGTTATTAGCGGCAGGTGTATTCTAGAATAGATTATTAGCGGCAGGTGCATTCTAGAATAGGCTATTAGCGGCAGGTGTTTTCTAGAATAGGCTATTAGCGGCAGGTGTATTCTAGAATAGATTATTAGCGGCAGGTGTATTCTAGAATAGGCTATTAGCGGCAGGTGTATTCTAGAATAGGCTATTAGCGGCAGGTGTATTCTAGAATAGATTATTAGCGGCAGGTGTATTCTAGAATAGGCCATTAGCGGCAGGTGTATTTTTGCTGAAATTTTTTAAAAAATTACTTTAGGGACATAAAAATATGCTAGTACCCACTTTCATGTACCCCAAATTTGATGGGACCACTAACCTAAGTGCTCTTCTGCATCACGTCTTCAATGTCGGGAAAAAAACACCTGCCACGGCTATTTAAAACCCAGACTTTCATTTGCAGGCTAAAACAGGGGTACCTGTAGTGATCTCCCATGTTATGACAGCTTTAGGGGGGTCCTACAATTTATTCCAGGTAAAGTCCGTTTTTTTTTCGCCGATCCTATCTTGCTGGCTCCCGTTTTCGTAGCTTTTTAATTGAATACGGGGATAAAGCGGGTGCGCGCCCGATACTTTATCCCAGGGAAATCAGCGATGTGGAGCGTAAAGTCCAGCACAGACTTTTCGCTCCAAATTGAATACCCCTGAAAGTCAGATGAGATAAGGTACGAGCCAATCAGCTCCTAACTGCCATGTCACAGGCTGTTTGCAAAATGACAGTTGGGAGCTGATTGGCTGGTACCTTATCTCCTTTCACTCTGCATCCTAACACCGCTTAGTAAATAGACCCCATAGTCTCTTGTTACGCATGCATATATACATCTTTTCTGGCTCCATATCCCCTCCTGTCTGCTCCTAAAATCAATAGGGTTTTTTTCCCTTTATAACTTTTAACAAAATATGTATGGGACAGGCTGGTTATAAATTAGCTTATGCCAATCCATGCTGTTCACCCATAGGTAAGTAATGCTTAGAATAGGCTTTATAGACTCTTGTGCTACACAGGCCATGGCATTGGCAATGATTAAAGTTTAAGGGTGTTGTAGGTTAGGGCAATAGGACATATTGTATCATTTTTTAATTTTTTTTTACTGGTAAGAACGAGTGACTGTCATATATAGCACAAGTGCGGATGACCAGTCCTGCTTATCCTCAGCACTGCCAGGATCAGTGGGACATACTTGCAAGTCCCCCCCCCACCAGCAATTACTGCAAGTGAGGGCCTTCATGTCTTTGACAATATACTACACAGAAAAATCTGAAGCCACTTATACCCTGCTGTGAGAACAGCGCACTCCGGGTCACGATGACTTGGAGTGCACTGCTAGCCGGCCTATTGGTCCGGCTTCAGTGGCGCTTGGAGATGACGTAATCTCCAAGCGACCACTTTCACTCCGCAAAAGCCGGGTCTGTGCAGACCCGACTGCGGTGTGAGCGGCGCTGACTCCGGAATATCCCAAATCGCCGCCGGCAAAATTCCGGGTCTGATCCGGATAGGAACTTTGTTCCAACTCCGGGTCAGACCCGGAATTTAGATGGAAAAGGGGTATTAGTCCAATGTAAGGGTATTTGCAGTAACCATTGTGTGAAAGTGCTGCAATTGAACAGGCTCTGGATTCCATGTGCACTTGCATGCCTGTCTGCGTGGAGATCACGTGATAAAGCGGTGTGTGTAGTTACTATATGAAGCCATGCATAGCATCACAAGGCATACTTTACATTTTATGCAGGGAGAAGGCTTTATACAAAAGGAGTTTTTTATATGCATTTGTCTACATACAGATTTAGCTGTGTTTAACACTAAACAAAACTGAGCTATTATCCTTTATTAAGTGGCAACACATTGCAGAGCTATATATCTTTATTTTCTCCTTCATCCACTAGGGGACACTGGAGGACTTCAAGACTGTGGGGTATAGACTGTGCTGAGTGGAGCTGGCACTTTAAATTTAAATGAAGTGTGACTAGCTCCTCCCCTCTATACCCCCCCTATAGGCCAGTATTAGTTTGTGCCCGAGTGGGAGCAGGTCACAAAAAAGACTTCTCCTATCCTAAGGGCTAGGATAGTTTTTAATAAATAGAATCTGAGGACAGACGGGCAGTAGCTGCAACTGCCTGTCTGCTACGTGGGACGCTGCCGGAGGGGACCCACTCGCAAGTGCATGCACTTCGCCTGGGGTCCCCGACACCTGAGACCTCAGTCTTCAGGGGGGGGGGCCACATGCCGCTGCATGCAGCGCGCATCGCAGACCCCCCACAGTCAGGGCCGCAGCAGGAAGCCTCCTCATCGTCTCCCTGTGAGTACAGTACAGCTGGCTCCCTGATTAGCAGGGCAGCCAGCTTATTACATTAGGCGGCCCCACACATAGTCAGATCCGCGCTGGTGGCTGTGCGTTATTTATAAGTACAGCTGGCTCCCTGATTAGCAGGGCAGCCAGCTTAGGGCTGACAGAGGTGGCTTATCAGACCCCCCACAGAGCGCGCCGGCGGCAGCTAATTGGTCAGGACGGCATACTTTTGTTCGGTTTTACAGATTTGACAAGTTTGCGACTTCTGCAGCGCAATATGGTCGGTCTGTTTTGCAGGGTTCTCAGCACTTTCCCACCCATGATGGGAGCTCTGGGGCGTCCCCACTGTCTTGAAGTCCTCCAGTGTCCCCTAGTGGATGAAGGAGAAAACAGGATTTTGGTACTTACCGATAAATCCCTTTCTCCGATTCCACAGGGGACACTGGACGCCCCCCCTGCGCTGTTCTTCCTGCCACCTGTTATGCCTGTTGGCGACATGTTTGTTGTCTAGGGTGATGTTATGAATGTTAGAGACATGTTTGTCGTCTCTTGTTTCATTCTATTTTGCTTTGTTTTCACCTTTCAGTTGTTATGTGTACTTTCGCCGCCTCTTCTGTCAATCTTTTTTCTCTGCTCCCCTCGGGCTCTGTTCTAATACTGGCCTATAGGGGGGTATAGAGGAGAGGAGCTAGTCACACTTCATTTAAATTTAAAGTGCCAGCTCCTCTCAGCACCGTCTATACCCCACTGTCTTGAAGTCCTCCAGTGTCTCCTGTGGAATCGGAGAAAGGGATTTATCGGTAAGTACCAAAATCCTGTTTTAAATATAAGGGGCATACTTAAGAATATTTGCGGGGTAAGCGTTTTCTCTGGGTTCCTGTAAATATTAAGGACCCTGGGATTGGAAAAGCAGGCGGGTATCTGCCCTTGTCCTCCATTTCCACCCACAAAAGCAGCCCCCATAGATTTCTAATGGGGTTTGCGTAATTGTTAGATTTGCCAAGTTCCGGAAGGCTTACCCGCGGCAGCTTATGCCATCTGAAGACAGTGTTAGCCTATAGATTGTTCTATCGCTGATTTTACTGGAGAGGGATCTACTGGATCCCTCCCTGGCACTGTCCATTTGCAGCTAAGGTAGGAGCAGGAAATGATCGCCTATGTAATCACTTTGCTTCCTACATGCCCCTGTCCCAGCGATTTTAGAAATGGTACATTTAGAAGACTATAAAGATTCCTTATTGCTACAAATTGAATATGTGCGTGCCATATAAATAACCTAAAAAAATTACCTGTCATGGGGCATTATTGGGTTTTTGTCTTTATAATTTGAATTCTGAGGGCTGGCATGGGGTGGGTTTGGATGTCAGCTATGCTGGAATTGCCTGCTAATAGGTGGCTGGTGGGGGGCAGATAACGTTGCTCGGGTATGAGGTTAGTAAAATGACTACATCTTAAGCTGCATACACACACATCAATTTTGTAAATGAACGATTTTATTAAACGATTTTCGTTCGTTTTTTCAAGGGAAAAATGAACGAAAATCGTTTATCAAAATCGTTCGTTTGCTAAATGTAATGAATGATTTTTTTGAACTACAAACTATTTTTGCATATTCCCTTAATGAAAATCGTTGTTTGTCAGTCTGACTTAACTACAAACGTGAACGCGCATCGTTCATCGTTTTAACTTAGAAAGTGAACGATTTTTTCAACGATGAACGCTAATCGATATCCTTTATCGATAATCGTTAAAAAAAATCGGTGTGTGTATGCACCTTTAGTATTTCCATCCTGCATTGTGTGGTTCTTCGTAAAAACACACCTGGAGCCTAAACCCTTTCTAGAATCCCAGGTTCCTGCTTATTCTCGTGTAGTGCAGGCAGCCTAACCCACTTTCATGCTACATTTCCAAAGTTCACACAAACCATTCGCACTTCTGCATTTGGTCTGATCTAGCCCTATCCTATTCCTGTATTTCCGGCATTACTTGAAAATGTACATGGTGGTTTCTGGGCTGTGCCCTGTGTTGCAATAATAGAAACACTAATTATGTCACTTTTTAAAGGACCAAGAAAAAAAAAAATTGCCCTGCAAATTGGAACTACCAGATATTATGAATCACCAGGTGTAATTCCCTTGTTCAGTGTTACCCGGTGATTGCTGCTCATTTTATATTGTAACTCATCTCCCAGGCTGTGGACTGTTAATAGTGGAAGCTGGTACTGGTTAGGAAAGACTGCAGTTGTTTGAGTTACTGTGACTTGCGCTGCCTGTGTACAGATGTGTCGTCATTGCGGCAGTCGCGCCAAACCGTCTCTCAGCGATTTAGGTCCCGTGCTACTCTGCCAGCGCCAGGCGTCGTCTTTGCATCTTTTTTTGGTTTTTTTTGCTGAAAATACATCTTAAGCTGGGTGCACACTGAACGATGTGTATCCAACGCCATGTCGTTATCAACAGGACCAGATGGGGGTGCCAGCATCGGCAAGTGCATACACACTTACCGATGCCAGCAGCAAGGGAACAACAGCGGGGGCCATGCTGCATTCGACCACATGACCCCCGCTGACCATTTTGCCCATCGGACGTGCATGCAAAAGTGCGCATCATAGCGGGTACACACTGGCCGGTGTGACGTCCGATCCGCCTAGTGTGTACCCGGCTCTAGTCTCAGTGCAATGTGACTAGGGTGCACCAGGAGTCTGTGCTGATTAATTTGATATGTGACACTTGTATATCTCTGTGCGACTGAGTCTCTGAATTTATATACGAGGCGCTACGATGTAGTGGCAGCTGCTTTTCTTCACGCCAAGTTCGTATACTGACGCAGATATAAAAGTGTCGCATATCAAATGAATCGGCGCAGTCTCCTCGTGCGTCCTAGTCACGTTGCATTACGACTGAAATGCGTGCTTCCTACTACATTGCTTTACAACTAACACATATTTTTCTGCAAAATAAGCGCCCGGCGCTAGAGCCGCATGGGACATGGCAGCTTACTTGTAGCACGGGGCATATTGAGGCTAGATGTATGAGGGCACCATCCAGTCTGTATTCATGCAATTTGCCAACTCGCCCTCTTATCGCCTTTTCTAGAGGTACAGATATATTACATCTTATATTAGATTGCTAATATATAGTTTTAATATTCGCTTTACTTACACGCCCAGTCACCTTTCTTGACACAGCGTTTATGCTGTGCAGCCCCCTCCCACACTCCCTGGACGCATTCACAACTATCCTCCAATGTTATGGTGATATTAAAGGATGGGGCTGTGATTGGTGACATGATGGTGCTGTGATGCCATTTCATTAAGAACTGCCCCTCCATGAACTACACAACAAAGTCCATAGACACAACCATCGGTCGTACCACGGAAATTCGGACCAGTCCCACGCAAGGTACAGACTCCATCCGAACATGGCCCCCAATGTCAGCTATCCAGAGTCTCTGCAAACAACCGCCCCCAGCAGAACTCCAGCATCACTCCGACAAAGGTCCAGGTATAGGACCGAAACGTTGGTCCTGCAATTGCTGTTATTTTTATTCATTCAAATAAAGAAAAGCGTTTAAGACTGGTGAGTGCACCCCTGATTTTTTTTCTATAGATGGAACTCTCCATATTGTATATCTAAGGCCATAGTTTACCCACAGCACTTGTAGTCCCACCACAGCTGTAAGATTACAGCCCATAGGCTGCTGGGAGACGTAGTCTCACTACAACTGTAAAGCTACAGGTTGCTGGGAGTTGTTGTTCCATATAGGATGGGGCAAGAGCACACTACGCTCGCCGCTGTTTGTGTCGTCCTGTCAGTGCTCTGCGCCCCTTTCGTCCCCCGACCCACTCCGGACCCATGCCGCCAACACAGTTGCGTCCAGAGCTCCAGCCAGTGCTTGGAGCATGCTGATGGCATACCACAGTGCAGGCTTAGTGTGAGCCAAGCCGTCCCTGCAAGGGAGAGCAGGAGACCCACCCAGCGAGAACGTTCCCGGGGCCCCAATTTGCTCCTGTAAACGCTTAACTTTCCTGTTCTTGCCATTGCAGCACCTACACACTGAGACGCCCATGTTTCAGATATTGGAAATCCCTGTTTTCAAACTGCCACCTTAGTAGTTGTTTTCTTGTGACCACTGAACAATAACAAGCTATACTACAGAAAGTGATGAGTGGGGGGTTTATAATGCTGCCTGCGTCTCCCCCCATCCTGGCAATAATGAGCGCTGTGGTCCTCTGATTTGCTGTGTGTTTTTTTTTTTTGTAGTATGACAGAAAAGTGCTGTATAAATAACATTTGTTGCTTTAGTACTTTTCAATGGAATGTATTCGGCATATCGCCGTGCGGAATACCAATGGTCCAAATACCGGCGCCGAAATACCGACAGGTCGGGATCCTGGCACCATTATCCCGAGGGGAAGTATCTGGGTGTTAGGGCGAGGGTAGGCATGGGGGAAGGGAGGGTTAGGATTGGGGTGTGTGAAGGTTAGGTTTAGGCACTATGGGGGGGGGGTGGTGGTTAGGTTTAGGCAGTAGGAGGGGGTCTTAGGTTTAGGGTGTGGGGAGGGGGTGGTTGGGTTTAGGCACTAGGAGGGGGGGGTTAGGTTAGGTTTAGGCACTAGGAAGGGGGGGGGGGTGTTAGGTTTAGGTAACCGTGGAGTGGGGTAGGGAAAATATTTGGCTGCCTTCCTATAGGTGTCGCGATTCTGGCTCAGTATTCTGAACAGCGGCATCCCGACATCCGGGATTTCATACCCAACCCCATTTCAATATGGTGCACCTTGTTGGGTTACCAGGCTATTCCTACACATTTTAGGGTCTATATCAAGTAATCTTTTGAGACATAACCCCCCTGCAAAACCCTTTTTCTGGGTATACCCACAAAAATTAAGTTTCACCCGTCAGTGCGCTGATACCTGCTGCAGTCCCTCCTTTTCTGACAGCAGCCGCAATCCCCACAGCTGTCAGATTTACTAAGCACTCTCCCCTCCACAGCTAACGCCATCTGACGCCTACAGGCCGACACGTTAGCGCACTGGGGGTCTCAATACAGTACTAACACATCGCAGAGACGGGCTTCTCTCAGAGCCCCTGTACCTGCATGATTTTTTTTTATTATTAATTCGGGCAGTAAATGTCTTATCTCTGCACATAGAGGCCATAAGATATAATTATTGGGTGTAAAACCTGAGCATTGATATATATGCCCTTTTATGTGTAGCATTGAAATGTAGGAAAACAAGCATTCTCCTTTTCAGGTGCAGATTTTATTAGTCCGGCCTGTAGCGGTCTCGTGAGGGTGGATTAATGCCAACAGGAACCACAAAATATCTCTTGGTGCTCAGATAAAAAATGAGCACATGTGTTCTTGTTAGATTGCTGATTTCTTCTCACATGGCAAAAACAGACTCGTGCTCTTTTCTGGGAATCCGGAGTCTACTGCAATAATGTGTTCTGTAGGTACCGCATCATTCACTGATATTGGTGGGGGATTGTCAATAGGGGCTCTGCAGTGCAGGGGTTAATGTTTATTCCCTATCTCCTGCTGCCAGCGGCTGCCACACCCTTATGCCACAGATGCCCTATGTGAGTGCACAGTACTGCTGACGGCTGGCAGGTTACAGGGTAGCTGTCGGGGTTGGTAGGTACAATGGGCCATGTTCAATTAGAGGCAAAAAGCCTTATTCGTCTTTTTTTTTTTTTTTTTTTGGTGTGAAAATTTTGCCTAAAATTTTTTCGCCAAATTCAATTCCAGGACAATTTCGCCTCAGCGGAAACGCGATGCATTGAATTCTCCAAAATAGATTCTCCAATCAATAGCAGGAGAAAAGTGCAAACGTAGGGAAACTACTCAAAACCCTTGGGACAGCCCCCCCAAAGGACAAATCTGCAAAAAAACATAAGAACACCCCAAAAAAGACATGTCATTTTTGGGGTAAAGCATAAAAACTAGCAAAATGGGCTTCTTGGGGGCTGAAAGGATGGTCAGGTGTTTTTGGGATTGCAGGTACATGCAGCAGGTGGATTTTTCAAGTTTTTTAAAAAAAAAGTTCACTTTAGAGACATAAAATTATGCTATCACCCACTTTCAGGTACCCCAAATTTGACAGGACTAATTTTCACCAAAAAATACAGCTTTATGCCATTCTTCACCATTTTTACAAAGACGCTAATAGCCAGCAATTTACACAGCTTAAGTACCCAAAATAGCTTTATTAGGGCTATTAGTACACATCTATATTCATTCCCTATGTTATTAGGGCTATTAGTACACATCTATATTCATTCCCTATGTTATTAGGGCTATTAGTACACATCTATATTCATTCCCTATGTTATTAGGGCTATTAGTACACATCTATATTCATTCCCTATGTTATTAGGGCTATTAGTACACATCTATATTCATTCCCTATGTTATTAGGGCTATTAGTACACATCTATATTCATTCCCTATGTTATTAGGGCTATTAGTACACATCTATATTCATTCCCTATGTTATTAGGGCTATTAGTACACATCTATATTCATTCCCTATGTTATTAGGGCTATTAGTACACATCTATATTCATTCCCTATGTTATTAGGGCTATTAGTACACATCTATATTCATTCCCTATGTTATTAGGGCTATTAGTACACATCTATATTCATTCCCTATGTTATTAGGGCTATTAGTACACATCTATATTCATTCCCTATGTTATTAGGGCTATTAGTACACATCTATATTCATTCCCTATGTTATTAGGGCTATTAGTACACATCTATATTCATTCCCTATGTTATTAGGGCTATTAGTACACATCTATATTCATTCCCTATGTTATTAGGGCTATTAGTACACATCTATATTCATTCCCTATGTTATTAGGGCTATTAGTACACATCTATATTCATTCCCTATGTTATTAGGGCTATTAGTACACATCTATATTCATTCCCTATGTTATTAGGGCTATTAGTACACATCTATATTCATTCCCTATGTTATTAGGGCTATTAGTACACATCTATATTCATTCCCTATGTTATTAGGGCTATTAGTACACATCTATATTCATTCCCTATGTTATTAGGGCTATTAGTACACATCTATATTCATTCCCTATGTTATTAGGGCTATTAGTACACATCTATATTCATTCCCTATGTTATTAGGGCTATTAGTACACATCTATATTCATTCCCTATGTTATTAGGGCTATTAGTACACATCTATATTCATTCCCTATGTTATTAGGGCTATTAGTACACATCTATATTCATTCCCTATGTTATTAGGGCTATTAGTACACATCTATATTCATTCCCTATGTTATTAGGGCTATTAGTACACATCTATATTCATTCCCTATGTTATTAGGGCTATTAGTACACATCTATATTCATTCCCTATGTTATTAGGGCTATTAGTACACATCTATATTCATTCCCTATGTTACTGCATCTTTTCCTGGGGTACAGACTGATTTCCCCAATTCTTTCAGTACTTTTCACCTAATTCCGTTTTTACCTGTTTTGCAGTTGAATTAGGTGAAAAGCGGGGACGCGCATCGAATGATTTAGTCTCTGAAACAGGCGAATGAGGCGAAAAGTCGGACAGGCAAAATTTTTTCCGAGCTCTCGTTTCTAATTGAATCCCCCTTCAATGGTTTGTGTAGTGCACACTGGTATACTCGCTGTACACTGCACATAAGCTCACTGGTATAGTCGTTTTGAGAACGTGCGCGCAGGGACTTGGTTGCTCCGCCCCTTTACATGCTCACTACACATCCATTGGCAGTACTCGCTGGAGCTTTGTTATAGAGCTGTGGCCGTATCTAGCACAGAGCCGTCTGCTAGGTACAGGTGAGTGCGGGGGGTGCTCCCTGTGTGTATGTGGTGGAGTGTATTTAGCAAGGACAGGAATTCCATTGTAATAGCCACATTCTCCTGACTTGTGTTGGCTCTCTGTCTGGGTGCAGCTTTTCCTGACTCCCAGATTTGACACTGTGTCCTCAGTTCAGTATTTGTCTGGATGTCTTGCTGTCCAGTCCTGGTTTTGGCTCATCTTCTTAGTCTATATAACCTTATGAACTATATTGGCTCCGGTTTCACTTCGTATCAGCGGAATGGGAGCTGGCCCAATAACCCCATGTCAGACCTTTTGACTGGTTGTGTTTTAAAAATACTTTCTTCACATTATTGGATATTTATTTTGAATATTAAATATTGGCCGTTTATAAGACGGCCAGACTTTGGTTGCAAATGTCTCTTCAGTATCCTGGCATGTATAACCCCACAATATGGTCTTGTGGGTCTAGTCCCCATCCTGCCTCTACAGACTCCTCCCCATACACAGCTATGACTATAGGCAAGTCTCCTTCAGCTGCCTCCATTCCCTAGTGCCTGCCTCCATTCCCTAGTGCCTGCCTCCATTCCCTAGTGCCTGCCTCCATTCCCTAGTGCCTGCCTCCATTCCCTAGTGCCTGCCTCCATTCCCTAGTGCCTGCCTCCATTCCCTAGTGCCTGCCTCCATTCCCTAGTGCCTGCCCTCGCTGAGCGATCACTCTCCCTGCAGATGCCGCAGTATTGGTTTTGATATTTGGGACTCATCAGGTAATTGTTTTAAGGTTTTTTTTTTTTTTTTTTTTTTCTCCGTAACTTAGAACCCTTCTCTAGAACATACTAAACCAGGGATGGGGAACCTCAGGCCCAGGGGTCGTATAAGGCCCCCGGAGTCATTTGGTCTGGCCCTCTGAGCTATTTTCTGCTAGCCTCATCTGGCCTAGAATGGCACCCTGCAGCCAGAATCTATGCAGCAGTGCCACCTAGAGCATTTTTAGGACGCTTCAGACGGTCACACCACTGCCCTTACAGCTCCCCGAAGCATCCTCAGGATGCTCCAGGCATTGCTGTAATGACAGGCGATTGTGGCCCCGTCTCTGTGTGACATCACACGGAGGGGGCGTGGCCTGCACTAGGCCAGCGAATAATGTTGTTTATATCAAAATGGCCATCGGCAGAAAAAAGGTTCCCCCCCGCCCCTGTACTAAACTATATAGGTGACTTTTCTTGCCCAGCAAAATCCCCGACATCAACTGTGCTCAGATGGTTTAGTCTGCAGCAGATGGCAGATAGAATTTTCCTTTCAGTACCCCATAGACTAGGGGTGGGCAATAAGCAGCCCGCCCCCCCCAGCTGTTGTAGAACTACGCATCCCAGCATGCCCTGCCAGAGTTGCTATTTGAGCATGCTATAACTGTTGCAAGGCATGCTGGAATGTGTAGTTCAGCAGCAGATGGAGGGCTGCTTATTGCCAACCCCTGCCCTAGCTACTCTATGCTGCATTAGAGCATAGAGAGGGCAACTTTGTGCGCGTGCCCAAAAAGGGGCGTGGCCATAAAAAAGGGGGCGAGTCTATAAGACGCGTCCCCTTTTTTGTCATACTTGGGGGCGTGCCCGGCACTTACGGACACGCCGGGCAGCCCCCAAGCGCTGCAGACAGGGAGAATAGATGCCGGTCGCATGCGCCCAACGTCTATTCTCCGGTGGTGACCGGGTCACCGCACATTTCTCCACCCGCAGGCTGTGAGGGCAGGGTGCTTTTTGGCCTCCAGAAGGAGGGCAGGGTGCCGCGCCCCGCTAAAACAGCCTAGCGGGAACGCTAATTACAAGGCTAGGATCTCCCCGAGCACACAGCGCCACCTACCTGCACCTCCCAGGACTAACTTTACACACACACAGCAAGCCACGCTGAAAGAATGACCATTTTTATTATTGCTCAAATACAAGTGTGCAAAACATTCAAGTGATGAGTGTATTCTGGAGATTAAACAGAGCTCATATCTGATTATTCCTCATGGATCATGCACAAGCTTTACTGTATGGGGGATTTAAGTGGTTAACAAGTAAGGGATGAGTTTTTATTTTTCTACTTCAGGGTCCATAGGGTATCCACAGGATACCTTGGGGTATAGGTGTGACGTCAGTCGCAGGGCACCAAAGAGTTAAGCTTTCAGCCTCCCAGGATGCACTAGGTCCCCCTCCTATACCCCGCCCCCGAGCCAAGGCACCTCAGTTTAGTTTGGTTCCCGGCCGGAGTCGGGTGCACCTGTTGGAGTGGGGGCTAGAAGAGCCCCTGAAGCTTTTTCTTCATGCAGCTGTGGCTGCACATCTGGATGAACAGCATGGACAGTCAGTCCTGACGTCCATGCTGTCTTCCCTACACCCCGCCGGTACCAGAACGCCGGTACTGATCCGGGGATGCTGGTGGGCATCTGGGGTCACAGCTAGCGGTGACCCCAGATGTTCCGGACCATGGCCGGATTCAAGGGGGGCAGAGGTAAGCAGCGGGGTCCCGCAGTGGGTCCCCGCTGATCACATGGTCCTAAGTCCCCAGGCAGGGGGCTCCCTGGGGACTGGCTGCAGCGTGGAGCCAGGCGACCAACCTGCGCTTTCACTACCCACTGGGACAGCGGACCGCAGCAGAGCGGTAGCGCTGCGGCGTCCCAGGGGTTAAATGCATGCCAGGGGAGCGCGCCTTCCCTGTCTCACAGCCGGCGCCTCCACCGCTGCACACAGCCCTCTCTGCACTGTGCTGACTGGCCCTGTGTCAGCGCTCCTCCCCCAGGCCAGCCTTCTCTCTGCTCCTCGGCGGCCATCTTTTCAGAAGCATGGTGAACGCTGCTGGAAGCCTGCATTGGAAGCATCGTGGTCTGGGTCCCCCCGCATACCTCTCCTCCGCTGTGGTCAGGTCTGTGTATGCAGCGCTGTGTCCTACCAGGCCCTGTGTCTGTGTAGTTGAGTGATCAGCGCTGTTAGTGCAGGAATTGATTTTCTTTGCATTGTATGTGACTGTGCTAGCGCTGCTGCCTGTAACTTTTCTTCTCAAGACTGTCAGCTTTATTACTGTCCCTGTTCTTTCTGCTAAGCCCTTGCGGTGCGGTGCTGCAGGGTGGTCTCTCGCCTATTTAATATATAATTGGTGAGAGGGGTCACATACGTGGTGCCATCATGTCTGAAAGTGATTTTCCCCTCCGGCTACAGTGTACCACGTGTAAAGTACCGTTAGCGGAGGGGGAGGGTAGCGCGGAGGGCCTTTGCCGGCAGTGTTTGTCCATGGCGCGACCTCTTACAGTTACAGCACCGGTACAGGAGCCGCCCTGGGCTTGTTTCGCTCAGGCGCTAACAGCTTTAGTGGGCCAGTTAGCTCCGCAGCCCGCGTTTACTCCGATGGGTTTGTCCCAGCAGTCGGTGGTGTCGTCACCCATGCAGGGTTTCCCACGACAATTGGTGGTACCCCACAGTCTCCCTATTTCCCCGCTCCCGGTTTCTCAGGAGCCAGCGTGGGTTAACTCCCTGACGAGTTCTGTACAGCACTTGTCGGATGTGTTGCAAGGGGAGTCTGTAATGCGGCCTCATAAACGGCCGGTGGCGTCTCTGTCCGCTCCTTATGAGGATGACGAAGGGACGTCTGATGATGGGGAGATTCTGGATCCTTACGATCAGGAACCTCTCCATACTAAGGACGCTGATGCTAAGTCCAAAGTATATATTCCTGGACTTATTCGGGCGGTCCGCACAGCCTTTGTGATTGAGGACGAAGTTCCCCCAACGGCTAAGTCTAAGTATGCCTTTTTCAAAGACGTGAAGGGCGATGCCACAGTCTTTCCTCTTTCGGGTCAGTTGGGGGACCATTTAGAGGAGGCGTGGAAACAGCCTGGCAAAAGATACCAGCCGCAGCGACGCCTGGCGGTGGCTTATCCGTTCGCGGATAATTATTTTGCTAAGTGGGAATCCCCTCCACAGGTGGATTCTCACGTGACCCGTCTTGTCCGTAGTGCCACATTGCCGATGCCATCCATGTCCTCCCTTAAGGATGCTACGGACCGCAAGGTGGAAATCTGCCTGAAGTCCGCTTATTCCCTTGCGGGGGGGGCAGCACGGCCGGCTATGGCCATTTGCTGGGTTGCCAGAGCGATGTAGCGCTGGGCGGATTCATTAGAGGCTTCTTTTGATTCCGACTGTCCGGCCGAACAGGCGGAGTTGATTGGCAATCTCCGTGATTCGGCCACCTACATCGAGGCGGCTCTAGACATTAGTACTCTGGTGTTTAGAATTTCTTCAGCAGCGATAGCTGCTCTTCGCACCTTGTGGCTGCGATCCTGGAAGGCGGACGCAGATTCCAAGAAGGGTCTGGAAGCCGGTCCGGATCTGGATAAGATTGTGGCCACGCTGGCGGCAGCCAAATCGGCTTGTCTCCCGTCGGCCGCTGCTCCTTCTGGTTCTGGACCATCGTCCTTTCGGTCATCTAGGGCCCAGGGCAGGCCCAAACCACAGTTGTTTCCTCGTCAGGCTGGCCCTAGGAAATCGGTCAAGCCCCGGAAGCAGGCATGGAGTACCAGACGTCCGGCCCCCAAGCCAGATGACAAGCCTGCGGCCTGACGGTCCGGGCCTCCCCTTGTGGGATCCCAGGGTGGGAGGCCGCCTGCTGCAGTTCGCCCAGTGTTGGTCGGTCACTACGACAGACACTTGGGTTCTGGAGGTGGTCTCCCACGGGTACGCCCTCTCCTTCCGGCACAGACCCCTGGCTCGATTCTTCACCACGGGTCTACCATCAGACCGGAACAAGGCTACGGAGCTGCGGAAGGTATTGCACACTATGCTCCAGGCTGGAGTTATAGTGCCTGTTCCATTCTCCCAGAGGGGCCAGGGTTTCTATTCAAATCTTTTTTTGGTACAGAAACCCAATGGGTCGTATCGTCCGATTCTTAACCTCAAAGCACTCAACAAGTCTTTGCGGGTACCGAAGTTTCGGATGGAGACCCTACGGTCCATCATTCTGGCGCTGGAACCTGGGGACTACATGGTGTCATTGGACATACAGGACGCTTACCTGCATGTCCCTATTCTTTTGCGCCATCAACAGTTCCTCAGGTTTGCAATCCGCAGCGACCACTTCCAGTTTCGGGCATTACCTTTTGGCCTGGCGACAGCACCGCGTGTTTTCACCAAGGTGATGGCGGTCATGGCGGCTTCTCTGCGGCTGCAGGGAGTCCGCATGTTGCCGTACTTGGACGACCTGTTATTGGTGGCGGGATCTCCAGAGCTCCTGTTACACCACTTGGACCTGACCATTGCCCTGCTGCAACGGCACGGCTGGCTAATCAACTGGCAGAAGTCCACTCTAATCCCGTCTCGGAGGATTCTGCATCTTGGAGCCTTATTGGACTCGGGACAGCAAAAGATCTTCGTGACGGAGGAAAAGATCTCTGCTTTACAGTCAAGGGTGCGCAGTTGTCTGCACAGCCGCCGGGTGTCTCTACACTCGGCGATGAGGTTACTGGGCTCCATGGTGTCGGTGTTCGACATGGTGGAATATGCCCAGTTTCACTCCAGACCTCTGCAGCACCTGATCCTGTCAAAGTGGAACGGGCTGCCTCAGTCTCTGAAGTCCCAGACGATTGTGTTCACCCCGGAGGTTCGCCTGTCCTTTGCTTGGTGGTTACAGACGACCCACCTCAGCGAGGGACGTCCGTTCTGGGTTACAAATTGGGTCCTGTTGACAACGGACGCCAGTCTTCGGGGCTGGGGAGCAGTTTCGGGTCCACATCTGTTCCAGGGCAGGTGGACGCCGACAGAAGCGGAGCTTCCAATCAATATCTTGGAACTCCGTGCGGTCTTCAATGCTCTCCAGCAGGCACATCGGTTTCTCCAGGGTCACCCGGTACAGGTCCAGTCGGACAACGCTACCACCGTGGCCTACATAAACAGACAAGGAGGAACCCGAAGCCGGGCGGCTCTCGTAGAGGTGTCTCGGATCCTGGCTTGGGCGGAGCGCAATCTTCCGGCCATATCAGCGGTCTTCATCCCGGGAGTGCTCAATTGGGAGGCGGACTTTCTAAGTCGCCAGGACGTTCATCCGGGGGAATGGTCCCTGCACCCGGACGTTTTTCTACTACTGGTGGACAGATGGGGTCTTCCAGAGATCGACCTCATGGCGTCCCGGCACAACAACAAGTTGCCGGAGTACGGGTCTCGCACAAGAGACGAAGGGGCGTCTCTGGTGGATGCTCTGTCCGTCCGGTGGACGTTCCGGTTCGCATACCTGTTCCCTCCGGTCTCCCTTCTTCCACGGGTAATCTGGAAATTCAAACAGGAAGGAGGGATGCTCCTGTTGATAGCTCCCGCGTGGCCCAGACGGCACTGGTTCTCAGACCTTCAGGGTCTGTCCGTGGACAGTCCTCTACGGTTGCCGCTACGACCGGACCTCCTGTCTCAGGGTCCTTGTCGTCACCCGGACCTGACTCTGCTGTCTTTGACGGCGTGGCTGTTGAGACGGCCATGCTGAGGTCCCGGGGGTTTTCCAGCTCTGTGGTGCGTACCATGTTGCGAGCTCGGAAACAGTCTTCCGCGAGGCTATACCATCGCGTGTGGCATACGTTCTTCCAGTGGTGTCGACCGAGAGGTTATGCACCGCGGGAGTTTCGTCTGTCTCGGATTCTCGCCTTCCTGCAAGCGGGACTAGATCATGGGCTTCGCCTTGCTTCTTTGAAGGTACAGGTTTCGGCCCTGTCTGTCTGGTTTCACCGTAGGATTGCTACAATCCCGGATGTGCGCACCTTTATGCAAGGTGTTGTCCGCATTCAGCCGCCCTTTGTTCCGCCTGTGGCGCCTTGGGATTTGGCTGTGGTCCTGAGGGCTCTCCAAGGACCGCCGTTTGAACCACTGGGATCAGTGGATCTTAAATGGCTAACAGCTAAGACTGTTTTCCTTCTGGCTATTGCTTCGGCCAGACGTGTTTCTGAGTTAGGGGCTCTTTCTTGTAGACCCCCTTTCTTGGTTTTTCATGGGAACAGGGCAGTACTCCGCACTCGGCCCGAGTTTCTTCCCAAAGTTGTTTCCCAGTTTCATGTTAACGAGGAAATCGTTGTTCCGGCCTTTAACTCACCGGGTCTTTCCGTGGGTGAGGCCTCTTTGGATGTTGTGCGGGCCTTAAGGATTTATGTTGACCGCACTTCTTCGTTTAGGAAGTCGGACGCTTTGTTTGTCCTCTATGGCTTCCGTAAAAAGGGTTGGCCTGCTTCAAAGCAAACTTTGGCAGCCTGGATCCGTATGGCTATTTCTGAAGCTTATCTTCATGAAGGCCTACCGGTTCCTCCTTCTCTGAAGGCTCATTCCACTAGGTCTGTGCGTCCTTCGTGGGCAGCTCGACGTGGTGCCTCTGCAGTCCAGATCTGCAAGGCTGCTACGTGGTCCTCTGTCCATATCCTCGTGAGGTATTAAGGTATTACAGGTTTGACACCTTCACCTCTCAGGATGCTTCCTTCGGGCGGCGGATTCTCCTTTCTGCACAGGAGCGTCCCCACCCTTAAAGGATGCTGCTTTGGGACATCCCCAAGGTATCCTGTGGATACCCTATGGACCCTGAAGTAGAAAATATGAGATATGGTAAGAACTTACCCTTGTTATCTCTATTTCTACGAAGTCCATAGGGTTCCACAGGACTCCCGCCCTGTCGCACCTGTGCTGCAGATGGGCTTTGCTCTGGTCACTGGTTTTCCGTCTCCCTCTGGTGAGAATGTGATTCTTGTATGTGTCCAGATCTTTGTTCTCTCTCTTCCTTCTCCTCCTCCGGCCTATGGCTTGGTAACTAACAGGTGCCTTGGCTCGGGGGCGGGGTATAGGAGGGGGACCTAGTGCATCCTGGGAGGCTGAAAGCTTAACTCTTTGGTGCCCTGCGACTGACGTCACACCTATACCCCAAGGTATCCTGTGGAACCCTATGGACTTCGTAGAAATAGAGATAACAAGGGTAAGTTCTTACCATATCTCATATTATATCTAAGTTGCTCAGATACTATATCATCTAATGCTGGGTACACACTGGCTCGATATATCAGGCGTTCAGTTGAACGGAATCTGTATGAAATACCGCCGGCCGATTCCCGGCAGCGCCTGGCCGACCAAAGCAGAGTTCCAGGCAGCGGAAGCCACGACAGCGCTGGAAATCCCGATCGTCGGGAGGAAAGTATTGACTAACCTAACCCTCCTTAGGGGTGCCTAAACCCCCCCCCCCCCCCCCCCCCACGTACCTAAACCTAACCCCCCCTTCCCCGCTGCCTAAACCTAAGTCCCCCTCGGGGATACTCCCTCCCCCTAGTCTAACCCTCCCGGGGGGGTGCCTAACCCAAAGTCCCCCCACCCCCGGCATTTCACCCTCGCTGGGATATGACAGTCGGGAAGCCGGATGCCGGTATTAAGGCAGCCGGCTTCCCGATTCTATACTAGTTGAACAGCTGATGCATAGTGGGTGCGTCGGTCAGTGTGTATAAATGATTTTCTTGTGAACGACATCGTTCAGACACATGGTGCTGTGTGACCGCCCGTACACCACCTGCAGAAGCTGAGAGGAGACGCGGGACCCCTGATCAGTGTGTATGAATAAGTCAATTGCAGATCGACTATATCTCTTTGGTGTATTCCCACCTCAAGAACAGCAGTTAGGCTTGTAGTTGAGACTGGCGGTGCGGTCGGTCTAAAGCCCCACAAGGGTCTTAAAATAGGCAGCGAATTACCGACGCCTATCTTAATCCCGACACCAGAATCCAAGGCCGGAAGGACGGCTGCCCGGGCTAAGTCCAGGGCGCCCTTAGCATTAGCCGCGGGGAGGGTTAGGTTTAGGTAGCATAGCTGGGTTAGCGTTAGGTTTTTGGGGTCGATGGAGGGAAGGGTTAGGCACCGACACTAGTATACTTGCCTGACCCCTGTCGGGATACCAACCATCGGGATGGCGCTGTCTGTATTTTGACAGTAGGCATCCTGACGGCCGGCATTGCATACCAATTCCCAGCAGTTATCTTATCTTGGTCTTTGAAGCTCTGTGACCTAAATGGTTTCGGGATAACCGTATTGCACCGGTACGGCGACCTCTTGCTGTCACCCTCTCTGACCCTTCACCAGGAGTCGCGTAGCCTCTCTGTACTGTACACGCAATGTAACTGCTGGCAATGACTGTCACATTAGTCTATTTTAGGGCTTTAATTGGGTTACATTTTTAGTACAGATTTGTTATTGTCCATAGTAACGATCATATTTATTTTGTATAAATCATTATGGCCATTTAAATCGGACCAATGAGACACCTGATGCTCAGCGTTCTGTAACCCAGATGGACATATTTAGTAAAGGTTTGTGGACACACACATGTGCTTGCTACAAAATGGCATATATTTACCTTGTGTTTTTCTGCGCACCTCCATGATGTGAGGAAGAAGCAGCTATACACCGCTAGTCGTAGTGTAATCGCACCTCTCATTGTAGACTATAATTTCTCAGAACTATTTTAGAAGTTCGCTGCACGCTGTCACATTGTCTATGGCGGCGATTTAATTTTTTGGGGCGCCATGATAATTACTGGGTGCCCAATGTAGAATTTTAATTGTTTTGGATGGCTAATAACCATTGCGGTTGTCTCGCCCAAATAGACAGGGTTGAGGTGGACACCTCAGGGGGCAGTGAGCAGAGATGTCGGCACAGACTGTTCTCGCGCCCCAATGGAGCAATATGTCTGTTGTCCTAGTGGCTGGCTTGGTATAGTAATGTATTAACATAACTAACTGGAAAATGTAGTTCACAATTTAACGGGTAACCCCGTTTACTATAAAATTATATATTAGTGTGTTATAGTAAAGGAGTTAAGTAGCAATTGCAGAGATAACGTGCTTCTGGTGGGTGAGGCTCATGAATGGGGAAGCAATGAAGGTGTATTGTAGCAGTTTGATGTGTACTAACGCTGAATGGGAAATGGTGATACCGAGTAGGTTTCACACCCCCTAATGCTGCTGCTTTTCCTCTACAGGTTTTTCTTGCCACCTCTTGATACCGTCACCTCGCCAGCATGGGAAATATGTTTGCCAGCCTCTTCAAGGGCCTTTTTGGGAAAAAGGAGATGCGTATCCTCATGGTGGGGCTGGACGCTGCCGGCAAAACCACCATTTTATACAAGCTGAAACTGGGGGAAATAGTCACTACAATCCCAACCATAGGTGAGCGTCTGTGCTTTATATATTTATCACTACTAAATATCCTCTGTATTTTATAAACTGTTTTATTTTATTTTTTTATTTCTTTTTTTTTCTTCCAGGTTTTAATGTTGAGACGGTAGAATATAAGAACATCAGTTTCACGGTCTGGGATGTGGGTGGTCAGGACAAGATTAGACCCCTCTGGCGTCACTACTTCCAGAACACGCAAGGTGAGGGGCGCTGAAAGGTCTTTATGCGTTGTATACACTTGTGCTCGCACTCATTGTAAATGTCCGTACCCCCCCCCCCCTGCTTGCTATTTCCTGCAGGTAGTGCTGATACTTGTTCATATTTATTAATTGGGAGAGGTTTTATCTCCATAATATGCAATATTATTTTTTCTTCAGGGTCCACAGGGATACCATGGGGAAATGTGGTTGGAATGATCCAGGCCTCAAACAGTTGAGCTTTCAGCTCTCAGGATGCCTCAGGTCCTCCTCCACATATACCTGCAACAGGCATTCAGTTTTGAGTTTGGTGTGGCAGGAATCAGTGCTCAAAATACTACCAAGCCTTGTGCTTTGAGTAGTTGATTCAGAGACAATTGCAAGTATATTGTATGTAACTTTTGCTAGCTCTGCTGTATTGTTACTGCCTTTATTTTTATACTGTTGGGTATAACTATCACTACCATTTCTCCTCAACCCTTTGCTACAAGTGTGTGGGGAATATATATATATATATATATATATATATATATATATATATATATATATATATATATATACTTTATTTGTGAAGGCAGTCACATTTGCACTTATGTCAAAAAATAAGGGTGAACAGGACACTGACGTCCTGGTTTCATGTAAAAGTTGTTTGGCGGACTTGTCCCCTCAGGACTTTATACAGGATGGTTTGTGTGCTGTTTGTTATAAAGAGCCGCCTCACCATTCCAGTCTACCAGCCCCTGTACAGGCGCCATCTTGGGTGTCTTCCTTGTCTCAGGTTATGACGCAGCTAGTGGACCGTTTGGCTACTCCCACGCTGCCTCCCTTAATGGGATTCCCACAGCAGTTCCAACCTTCTATGTTTGTTCCCCCTGTACATCTTTCCAGGATGGATGTATATGCCCACTCAAGTCAAAGTACGACTCAGTCAGCTGCTGCATTTAACCAAATGTTGCAGGCGAACAAACCGGCAGTCGCTAAACTGCCTAAGCGGACGATATAATTTTGTCAGTCTGCACGGCATGTAGAGTCAGACGCATCATTGGAGGAATCAGATGGAGGGTTCTTATCCAGGGTCTCTCAGGAGAGGAGGACCATCCTTCAACAGTGGATGTCCCTTCTTTGGTGAGGGTGGTCAAATCAATCCTAAATATAGAGGATAACGAGCCAGCTCCTAGACCTAAGGCTCACAGTGTTTTAAACACCAGAAGGTGGTAAAAGCTGAGTTTCCTAAGTCTGAGCAGCTCACTGAACTTATGGGAGAAGCATGGAGTAACCCGGATAAATGGTTCCATGTTACAAGAAGATTAGCATCATTGTATCCTCTCCCACCTACTGAATGTACTAAGTGGGAAGTCCCTCCTACTGTGGATGCCCATGTTACACATTTAGTCAGGAGTGCTTTGTTACCTATACAGTCGGCTTCTTCCCTTTAAAGATTCTACAGATAGAAAACTTTAAACCTGTCTTAAATCTGAATTTTCATTGTCTGGAGCTGTTACTTGACCAGCTATGGCTGTGGCTTGGCTGTCCAAGGCTGTTGAGGAATGGACAGGGGCATTGGAAGATACTCTACCGAATGCTACCAGAGAACAGCTGACATATATCTCCCACATACGGGAAGCTGCTTCTTATTTGGTAGAAGCTGCAGTAGATGCTGGGCTCCTGGCTTCTAAAGCATCTTCGGTTGTTGCTCGTAGAGACCTTTTGGTTAAGGTCCTGGAAAGCAGATCTGGGACCCAAGAAGGCTCTGGAATCCTTACCTTTTTATGGAAACAGAATTGGATAAGATAATGGCTACTGTCAGCCTCAAATTCTGCAGGTCTACCATCAAAGTCTAGGTAATCTTCTTTTCTGTCCTTTTCGCCCTCAGGGAAGAGCAAAAGGACAGTCTTCCTCCAGACCGTCTAGTTCTCGCAGGACCACCAGGCAGCAAACTAAGAGGTTCTGGCCGATCAGACTTGCAGCCTTCTAAGCCGGTCAACAGACCCTCTGCCTGATGGGACGGGCCTCCTCCTGGGGCATTCCAGGGTGGGAGACCGACTTCTTCAATTTACAGACTACTGGCATCATACAGATGCCTGGGTCCGAGAAGTGGTCTCTCGGGTATGCTCTCGCTTTCTGGAGGCATCCTCCCCAGAAGTTCTTTTGTACAACTCCCCTATCAAATTCTATAAAGTCCTTGGCCCTCCATCAGGCTATTTACTTCCTGCTGCGGGCCGGGGTGATGATCCCGGTTCCTGTGGTTCAACAAGGAAGGGGTTATTACTCAAATTTATTTTTGGTTCAGAAACCAAATGGGTCTCATCTCCCTATTCTAAATCTGAAAACGCTCAAGTTTATCCGTGTACCTAAATTCCGTATGGAGACTCTTCGGTCAATTATTTTGGCAATGGAACCTGGGGATTTTATGGCTTCCCTGGACATTCAGGCTGCATATCTGCATTTGCCTATTGCACCATACCACCAACTATTTCTACGGTTTGCTGTCCTACAACAACATTACCAATTTCCCTCGGGTTGTCACCAAAATAATGGTGGTTATGACCGCCTGCGTCAGGGAATCTGTATACTCCCATCCCTGGACGACCTTCTGATATTGGTGCAGTCTCCAACTGCTCTACAACGCATCTCCAACTGACCATAGTCTGTTTACAGACGCACGGCTGGGTCATCAATTGGGAAAAATCCTCTTTTTCCAATACAGTGGGATGGTACATCTGGCGGCACTTTTGGATTCTCAATCACAAAGGGTGATTCTGCCAGAGGACAAGATTTCGGCCATATTATTGCGAATACGTAAGAAAAGGGTGTCCATTCTATCAGCTTCGACATGGTGCAATATGCTCAGTTCCACTCCAGGCCTCTGCAACAATTGATTCTCTCCCGGCGGAACGGGCAATATCATCTAATTCTGTCCCAGAGGAACCTTCTCACTCAGGAGGTTCGTCTCTCTCGCTACAAAAGGCTCATCTGCACAAGGGTCGCCCATTCTGCTCCTCACCACGGACGCCTGTCTTTGCACATGGGGAGCGGTGACAGGTCGTCATACCTTTCAGGGAAGATGAACAAATTGGTAAAGTCACCTGCCAATAAACATCCTGGAACTTCGCACAGTATGCAAAGCGCCAATCCTGGCACAGGACCTCCCTCCAAGGCAGCCTTGTCCAGATTCAGTCCGACAACGCGACCACAGTAGCCTATCTCAATCAGCAGGGAGGCACGCTAAGTCATGTAGCCATGAGGGAAGTGACAAACATTCTGATCTGGGCAGAACGTCATCTTCTGGCTATCTCTGCGATATTCATGCCGGGAGTCCTCAACTGGGAAGCTGACTTACTAAGTCGTCAGGAGATACTGGCCGGAGTGTGTGCTTTCCATCCGGGGGTTCTTCAACTTCTGGTAAACAAATGGAACCTACCAGACTTGGCTTCATGGCCTCACGTCACAACCTCAAGGTCCAGGACCGGAGAACCCTCAGCCGCCTTCATGGACGCGCTGGCAGTGAGGTGTCACTTCAAGCAAGCTGGCGTATCTTTCCTCCGATTTCCCTCCTCCCAAGGGTCCTCAGGAGATTCAAACAGGCGACACCGTAATACTAGTAGCTCCTGCTTGGCCCAGGTGCCATTTGTTCACCGACATACGAAATCTATCCATAGACACTCTGTTTCCTCTTTCTCTATGACCGGAACTGTTAGCGCAGGGTCATGCCTGCATCCAGACCTACCTTGTCTATCTTTGACTCCATGGCTCTTGACTTTTCCGTCAAAGGTTTCTCCAGCTCTGTGAGTCAAACTATGCTTAGGGCACCAAAGGCTTCCTCTGCCCGCAGCTATTACAGAGTTGGTCAATTGTGTGTTCCCACAAAGCATGACCTTAAGGTTTTTGTTTTCTCGCATACTTGCTTTTCTCCAGGCTGGGTTAGACCTCTGTGTCCGCCTGGCCACTCTTGAGTACAGGTTTCTGCGCTGTGCGTTTTGCTCTCTGCCAGATGTTGGAATTTTTTTTTCAGGTGTTCTCCAAGTGTGCCACCCTTTGTCCCACCGGTGGCACTGTGGGATTTGCCTTTAATTCTCAAGGGGAAACAAGCTCCTCATTTTGAACCTCCTGGACTCAGTGGATTTGAAGTGGTTGACAGCGAAGACCCTTTTCTCCTTGCTATCTCTGATTTGGCAGCGCGCTCTTGTCGCTCCCCCTTTTTGGTTTTTCACCAGGATAGAGCTATCCTCCATACACAGGCGGGTTACCTTCCTAAGGTAGTGTCCCGTTTTCATGTCCATGAAGAGATTGGGATTCCAGCTTTCCAGTCTTCAGACCTTTCTGTAGGTGAAGCCTCCATGGATGTAGTTCGTGATCTCCGTATCTATGTGAATCGTACAAACTCTTCTAGAAAATCAGACTGTTATATGATTTTCACAAACGAGGGTGGCCAGCTAATAAACAGACTCTGGCTCGATGGTTGCGTATGGATATCTCTCAGGTTTACACGCAGGCTCCCTGTTACAAACACTGCTACAGCACATCCTACCTGGTCTGTGGAACCATCTTGGCGTTTTGTCATGGTGCCTCTGCTGAACAATTGTGCAAGGCAGCCACGTGGTCTTCTGTCCACACTTCTATTAGGTTCTGCGCCTTTGACACTTTTGGCTCTCCAGATGCTTCCTTTGGGCGACCTGGTACTCCTTTCTGCTCAGGAATGTCCCCACCCTTAGGGGAACTGCTTTAGGACATGTCCATGGTATCCCTGTGGATCCCTATGGACCCTGAAGAAGAAAATAAGTCATGGTAGACTTGCCTGTCAATGCTTTTTTTTTTTTTTGCTTCGAAGTCCATAGGGTCCACAGGGCACTCAGCCTGACGCACCTGGTTGGATTGGGTAACTTTTCTTTCAGTCACAGATTCCCTCATCTTGTGTGAGTGTTTCTGGTGTACGTGGTTCGTTCTTCTACTCTTTCCTTCTCCTGCCTTTTGACTTGTTTGCAAAACTGAATGCCAGGGATGAGGTATATGTGGAGGACCTGGGAGCTGAAAGCTTAACTCCTGGATCACTCCAACCACATTTCCCCATGGTATCCCTGTGGACCCTATGGACTTTGAAGAAAAAGCGTTAACAAAGGTAAGTCTACCATAACACTTCATTTTTCTTGTCTGGTCACTTGGCGTCCTACGAATTCATTTTAAGTATGTTGTCCTTTGACTCCCAGTTTACAAGCTACTAGCTGACGTAACCCGGCATTGCCCATGTCTGAATCTTCAAGTTAAGTCCTCTTGAGTCAAATAGCGTGATGTTTGGTACGACTAAAGGATTTTTTCTCGCAACTCCCCTGAGGTTGCGAGGCGAGATCCGACAAAAGTGCCAGTGTTTAAGGGAGCAGCTCTAATATGGGTACCCATTACCACTAGGGGCTGGGGGGTGATAATGATGTGGATCATTTTTCACAGGGGAGGTAGAAGGGGCTACCTCTGATTTGGATGGGAAGGTGATATTCTAATAGGGGCCCTATGGATACTGCAAAACACCCCCCTAGGTATGTGGGTTTTTTTTTTTTTTTTTCAATGAAATATTTAAATTAAATTTTCGAACTTCATTTAATGTATTCGGGGTGTTTTTGGATAAAAAAAAATATCCTATAAAGTGTTTTTAAAGAATCACAATCTTATAGCTCAATATATAAATTGTTTTCCATCTTGATAGTTGATTATGAGCTCTCCCAGATATTACAATAAACGGCTCGCATTAGACCCAGTTTATGGCAATGGTTTCACACCAGGATACAAATTTAAGATCTGTATTACACCCTTAGATTAACTTCTGATCGTCTCTCTCTCCCACCAGCAATAATAATGCTTCCTGAGCATCTGCAACTCTCGGTTACTGTCCTGTTCCCCCCCCCCCCCCCCCCCCCCCCCCCAGGATTCACATTAGATGTAATGGCTTGTAACTTGTTGGTGAAATGCATAGAATGTTTTGTGTACAGTAGAAGTGGTTGGTCTGTAACCTGCCTTCTAACACTGTTATTCGAGTGGGTGCAGGGTGTGTAGCTGTATTCCATAACGTGACCGTCCCTGTACCCGCGCAGGTCTGATCTTTGTGGTGGACAGCAATGATCGGGAGAGAGTAAACGAAGCCCGGGAGGAGCTGATGAGGATGTTGGCGGAGGACGAGCTCCGAGACGCCGTTTTGCTGGTCTTTGCTAATAAACAGGTAGGCAATAGATCGGCGCTGTCCTTGCACTGGGGACCGACCTAGCCAATAGTCTGCGGCAGATTCGGAAACCTACAAGTAACCATTTTCTGTCACCTCTTGCAGGACCTGCCCAATGCAATGAACGCGGCGGAAATCACAGACAAGTTAGGACTGCACTCCCTTCGCCATAGAAACTGGTACATTCAGGCCACCTGCGCCACTAGCGGAGATGGGCTCTATGAAGGACTGGACTGGTTGTCCAATCAGCTCCGAAACCAGAAATGAAACCACAAGTCATCTTCATTATTTTTTTTTATTATTATTATTTTTGTTTTTCTTTGGGCTTTTTGTCCCTGTCCCATCTCCTTTTCCTGCCTTCCTCCTCCGTCTCCCTCTTCGCTTCTCTCTAACGTGGCAAACTGTTCTACTTTGCGGTATTGAGTGCCGGAACCAGTACATTATTATGTTTTTCTCACAGTATGTATTGCGCCATGCTGTAACGAGGCAGGGAAGAGCCTGAATACAGTTGGGTATCTTATTTAATGTAAATAGTTGTTGTTTTTTTTGTTTGTTTCGGATGAGGCAATTTCTGGTACTCCTATGCAATATCCCTTTTTTTTTTTTTTTTTTTTTTTCATTTTAATCTGATCAGGTCATCATGTAGTGCTGGAAAGGAGGGTTAGATTCCTGCGTGTTCCAGGCTGCGGTATTCACCATGACATTTTCTATTATTTAAAAACAACAAAAAACTATTAAATCCTTTGCCAGTTTGCCTCCACAAGCTGACACTGTGCGTCAGTCTCTCTCTAGCGGCCGCACAGATAGCCGCGGGTTCAGCCACGGCAGCCCCCTTCCTTGCGGCTCTTCAAGGGTCAGCAGGGTGGGCCGTCTTTAGAAACGCACGACAAAATGACCTCACTGGCGCTGGAGACGAGTGTCACACTTTAAGGGGTTAAACTCTATGCTCTGTTTCTTTGCATGGTTAGATAACAGGTCCAGCTAATTGCTATGCTGCTGGTTCTGTCTGCATTTTGCAGCGTATGTGCTAATGTTTGTGATTGAGCGACAACCAATTAGAATTCACGTATGACTAAACAAGAAGCCGCGGGAGTGTTGGTGAAGCCGGCGATTCTCCCCTCTGTTGCGTCACACTGGAACTCCTATTTTTTATGTTGGGATTCTTTTTGAAGCCGGTTATGTTACAGGGAGTTTGGACCTTGCAGATCTTGCTGTGCTGATGTCCTTTTTTTTTTATTTAGCGGGTTTCTTTGTACATATTTACACGCAGTGAAGGCGGCCGTTTTAGGGGCAAACTGATTTATCCGGGTGACTATGAGCTAATGAAATTGGTGAGCGCTGAGTTCCTGCTGATTTGATTGGCTTACATCATCATGGAAATTGTGGTTGCGCAGAATGTGTCTCTCTGCTGTATGTATTTAGCAGTTGCTTTAAGTGACGGATACATTGTATCAGGTTTGGTACATGAAAGCCAGCTAAAGGAGTGGGAGATGGTACATTAATCTGCACCAAATGTGCCACCTGTCCGTCCGACCCTCTAAGCAGCCGCCCCACAAGCTCCTTCTAGTTATCCAGTCAGGGTGTTGCTGGGGCTACTGGGCGAAGACGTGTGTAATATAGAAACATGAAGCATCTGATATTGGTGTTTGTACCCTACTTACTCTATCCGTTCTCTTCCTGCATACAGAACCAGTCCACAAGTTATTCTTTCTGCTCGGGGTGGCGGTGGTGGTAGCGGCTTGTTGCTTGGGTAGGACGGGGTATATCCCTTCCGTCCCCCGGACTAGGTGATAGCCGAGCGCAGTATTCAGCTGCCCTAAATGTCTGTGCCTGATGCCTAGCAATTCACATGCAGTCATTCCATTGCAGAGCCCTCTCCTCTCTGAAATCATTCCCCAGCGGCATGCCTCGTGCTGCAAGGCTCAGATTTGCCATTTGATAATGAAAAAAACTTTTTTTTTTTTTATTTTATTCTCTTATTTCTGATCAACACTGAAAAGCTGGAGCTGTTGAAACTTGGAACCGTAAGGACCCGTCTGAGCTGGTTCATCTAGTGATGTGGAATCTATTGCTTTCAGTAAACAATTGTTATCAACTGTTTTGTAAACTTGTTTTCATCTGGACAAACAAGCACTGTAATTAAAGCTATTAGAATAAAATTCCATCTATTTCACCTTCTGCTGCCTGTTTATGATTAGCTGTCAGGTGTCTCCTCTTACTGATCAAGTAAAGCCAATGTTTAACAGCTATATATAGGGGTATGCACGTATATTAAACTGTGTATTCCTGAGCTGAATCATGTAAAATATCTGGAGTTACATGTGTTAATCCACAAGGTTCATCACTTCGCTGTATGAGATTGTTGGATAAGCACCTCCACTACTGACAGCCGGGCAGACTTGCAGAAATACAGAGGATTCACCCCCCCCCATGGTTTGTTTGTAAACCAGATGTGTTTTGGTGAAACTACCCTTAAGTGTTCTGGTTTTAGATCTGGATTTCTTTAAAAAAATATATTAATAGACCAGGCTCAGAGATCCAGGGCTGTTTACTGATTTGAGGAGGAATGCTTGCGTTTTTTTTTTTATTAACCATTTATCCTATTTGTTTTAAAAAAAAAAAAAAAACCAAAGCCTGCACAGATCATAGTCTGTGGTCCTTTCAGCTCGCCCACATAGGTGCCAAAACTCACAAGTTCTGAGCCATGCCACGGTTCCACTCAGAACCCCAAAAATCAGATGTCCGATTTCTCAGAATCCCGAACTGGTCTGGAGAGTTGAATAACAGATTCTCATTACAATGGCACCTGTCAAGGGCAGGGGGGTGTATATTAGGAAACAAGTGAACGCTCATTTCTTGAAGTTGATATGTGATGAGCAGGAAAAATGGGCAAGAGTAAAGCTAGGTACACAGTACAGTTATTGGGGTGACTTGTCTGATAGGTGATCGGCCTGACTTATTGTATAATGTGTAGGAACGATCGTTTTGAAGTTTCACAGATAAAATGTTTAACAAAAGATTTCCACAAATGCATTTCTTTGATCAGTCGTCCAAGAAAATTTTGGCCTCGAACTTCCAATATCGACCAATGCGTGCGCATTCTCTATAAACGGCCCATATTTCCAACGTTTTCTCATGACTACGGCATCCTCCTTGTGGGTGGACTCATGCAAGATCTGTGTGGTGTGGTCGAACATCGTTCTATTAAATTGCATAATATGTAGCCCTGTTTGCCTGCTCAAAAAAATCGCAGTGTGTACCTAGCTTAAGGATTGAAGCTATTTTGACAATAGCCAAATTGTGATGGACTTGGATGTGGGCGCCCAAGGCTCATTGACGCGCGTGTGGAGTAAAGGCTAGCCAGTCTGGTTTGCTCTGACAGAAGAAAAAAAAAAAAAAAGTACCTGAAAAAGTTTATGCTGGCTATGGTAGAAAGGTTTCAGAACACAGTGCACTGCAGCTCCCAGCATAGCCACAGACCATGCTGACCCCTGTCCACTACTGAAAACGCCCACAATGGTCATGTGAGCATCAGATCTGGACCATGGAAGAAGTTGGTCTGGTCTGATGAATCAGGTCTTCTCTTACACCATGTGGATGGCCAGGTGTGTGCCCCAGGATGCACTATGGGGAGAAGGCAGCTGGCGGAGGCAGTGTGATGCACTGGGCAACGTTCTACCGGGAAACCTTGGCTCCTGAGGATGTTACTCTGACACGTACCACCATTGCTGCAGACCAAGTACACACCTTCATGGCAACGGTATTCCGTGATGGCAGTGGCTTTTTTCGGCAGGATAAATGCGCCCTGCCACGCAGTAAATATTCAGGAATGCTTTGAGGAACATTACAGTGATTAAGGTGTTGATTTGTCCTCCAAATTCTCCAGATCTTAATCCGACCCAGCATCTGTGGGATGTGCTGGAAAAACAAGTCTGAGCCATGGAGGTCCCAACTCTCATCTTACAGGATCTGCTGCTAACGTCTTGGTGGCAGATACCACAGGACACCTTCAGATGCCTTGTGGAGTCCATGCCTCGATGGGGTCAAGGCTGTTCTGGGAGCAGGAGGGGGACCTACAGCCATGTAGGCGGGTGGAAAAACAAAAACCCACAAATTCTGATAAACTCCCAAGTATTGATTAGTCAAGAATGGGCGGCCATCAGTCAGTATGTGGCCCAGAAGTTGAGTGACAGCATGCATATTACAGGGGTCTTGAAAAAATAAGGGTCAGCACGGCAAATATTAACTCTCTGCATAAACTTAATGTAATTGTCAATAAAAGCCTATGACACTTATGTGATGTTACCTCAGTATACCATAGTAACATCTGACAAAAAGTTCTAAAAACACTGAAGCCGCAAACTCTGTGAAAACCGATACTTATGTCATTCTCAAAACTTTGGCCATGGCTGTACGCCGTATTAGGTGGGTTGGCTGGTATGAGTCATTCACCCAGCGATAAAGCCTCGCCTGGTAGAGGCTGCTTATGTCACTGGCATCTCCCAGAAGCCTGTTCTGATTATGAATGTGGATAGGACTGTATGAGTCACATGAGGAAGTACATAGCATTTGGGGTGGGGGTGTGTGCAGGGATCGGTCTTGTGGATAAGGAAGTTCAGTTTCCCTTTTACTGCAGAGATAATACAGTGACCCCCACTTTACCGTCCTTTATTATGTACTAGAGATCACAGCCTCCCTCCCCGGGGAAGGGAACCAGATGTAGACGAAACCTTTATGTAAATTAGCAGCTTGTTTACCAAGTTATTGGAGGGTTTTGCATTTTAGAGGAGTCATGTTGGAATATATACAGTATTTTACAAATGGTCCATGTTACAGGACAATTCCTTGTGGAATAGAACAATGGCGCTCTAAGATGGGTTTCCCAGTTTCTGCATTGGCAAAGACGCCAAAGTATTCTGTGACTTGTCATACCCATGTTTGTGCTATTGGAGTCAGGTATTCAATTAGAAGCGAATACTCGTTATCGCCGATGACGTCATTTTCGCCTATTTGAATTATCCCCGTATTAAATTTCAAAGACTTTTCGCAGGTTCGAAAAGTCTTTGAAAAAAAACGGATAACTTTTCACCACTGACATAGGTGGCGAAAAAAAGTGCAGAATTGGGGTTATGGGGTGCAGGCTTTAAAATAAATAGCCTGCACCCCTGGGAATGTCATTTAAAAATAAACTGTCAAAAAAAGTAAAAATAAAAACCGGGGCATCCCAAAAAAAATGAACTTTAATTTTGGGGGTAAAAAAAAAAATTATAGCCGTTCTGTCATACTTTCACCTCCCACGAGAGTAACGTATTAATCATAAACAGGTGAGTAACGCCAAACGCAGGAGACAGTACATTGCACTAATCTGCTGCCAAACGTAGGCGTCAGGATCAGTGATGCAAAAATACAATAAAATAATAACAATCAATGTTAAGTCCCACTCTGTAACAGTGGCGGATCCAGGAGAGTGATCGCGGCAAGTGCCCCCGACCACGCAGAATAAATTTTTGTATGGGTTTTTTTTTTTTTATATGATGAGAGTGAAAATAAACTACTTTGAATTGTAAATGAACACCCAGGACCCTATAATAATCCAGCTCCATCAATCCCAATTAATTAGGTATTCGACTAACCAACCTACGGCCGCAATTCCGCATTACTCCGGTAAAGCCGGGTGCAGTGGGAGTGGCCTGCCCGCGCATGGCGATGACAGCACCTACAGGTGCCGAGAAACCAGGATGTCCCCATGCTGCAAACGGGTCCCGGGTCAGATGACCCAGGTTATCCGCTTACACTGCAGGGTTACACGGGTCGTTCCCATGTTAAACCCTGCAAGCTGCCTGGGCTTTCCCCCTTTAACACCTAGCAGCAACCCAGGATAACCCTGCAATAACCTGGGATTTGGCTGCTAGTCTGAAAGGGCTTTATTTTCCCCCAGTCCCTGTGCCTCTTGGCTTTATTTTCCCCCAGTCCCTGTGCCTCTCGGCTGTATTTTCCCCCAGCCCCTGTGCCCGAACCCCCCTCTTCCCCAACCCCTGTGTCTGTCACCCCCTTCATCTGCTGCTCCCCACCACCTGCCCCGTGACTCTCTAGCCCAGCCATGCCTAGGCCACCACTAACCTGCTGTGGGCTTCCGGAGTTCCTCTTCCTAGAAGGCTCAGACCCGGCGGCTCCTCTTCTCTGATTCTGCGACGCAACGTCATGTCGTAACGCACGCTGCGCCGGCTGCTGGTCTTCCTGCCTGTCTCTGTCTGTGCCAGCCAGGGGGATGTGTGCCAGGTGCCCTGATTACACAAAAGGTGGCAGAGGCAAGGGAACACATGAACTGGGCGCCCGAGATTCCTGAGGGGTCGGGGCCAAGTGTCCCCTTTGTACCCCGTCGCTGGGCCTGGTCCTGAGGACCGAGTTTGAGAACCACTACGTTATGTCATTCCTAAAAATTAGATGAAAAATAAGGAAGAACGACCCCTCATTGAGAGATGTAAAATGTGTGGCTACATACATTGAACTGTTAAGATTATGGGGCCTATTCATTAAACCTAAAAATTCTCTGGAGATAATTAGGTTTAGGACTCTCATGGAGTTCTAGCTAATTATAGGTGGAATTCATCATTCCTCCTCTCCATAAGTATCTATTCCGAAAAGCTGTCAATTTTGTGATGACAGCTTTTCGGGAAATAGATACTTTTCCTGCCTACACTACCTTATCGCGTCTGGAAACAGCGCTGTGCATGCGCTGTTACATCTGTAAAACCAGCGCATGCGCAGCACTGCCTACAGATGCGGTAAGTTTGTGTACCCCCCACCCCCCGGCCCACCTGTCCGCGCAGCAGCCTCCGGCTCTGTCCTGCTGGTCTGTCATGTGGTTTCCCAGCAGACCACATGACAGATTAGAAAAAAATAAAAAAAAATTTTTTTTTCAAAACTTTCTTGTGCTCTGCTTCGGAGCACACATGACAGACCAGCCTCCGGAGCCTGAGGACGGAGCAGAGCGCCGGAGGGACTCGTCGGGGGACCTGCACACGCGGATACAGGTAAGTGGATTCTGCTATTCGCCACCTCACAGTGGCGAATAGTAACTGCATCGAATTCCGAAAATTAATAATTTTCGGAATTTGATGAATACCACAATTTCCACATCCCCATACTAATGTACTAATACTAATGTATGGGGAGTGTGGAAATTAACGCAGGGGAACTTAGCAAGGAGATATCTGTGATATCTCCTGTGCTAAATCTGTTCATGAATACCAAAATAACGTTATTTAAGGAAAATGTCCTTAAAAACATTATTTTAGTGTTGATGAATAGGCCCCTTATTCATTTTATGAAACAAAATCTCTTACATAAAAACTAATTATAGGGCTCTCACAGTTTATGGGCCTAAAGCCGGTTGTTGCAATAGGGTGTAATTAAATTGTATGTTGCAATAGTCTAGGCTGGCATGATTAGAACCTGAATCAGTATTATGTAAAAGCTGGATTATTAGCAGAAATATGTGCGGGTACTGAGCATTGCCGTCTCTCTGGCTCTATGGGGCATATTCAATTGGGCGCGAGGTTTAGCGAGGAAAAAACCTTGCTCACAATTTTTGATTACAGTAAGTGCGCTCCCGATACCCGCGGTATCCAATAAAAAAAAAAAAATACACTTACCTGTCCGGGGGTCTCTGTGGCTCCCGGTGGCCTCCCCTTCATCTCTCTGGGGAGGGTGCTGCTGGGAGGCACAAGGGCTGCTGGGAGATGTAGTTCTCACAGCACCTATTACAGGGGGGAGCATACTTACACTGGGGACAAGCACACATACCGTGGGGTCACACACACAATGACATACTCACCGCTGCTGTAGGAGTCAGGGTCCCAGCACTGGATGCAGAAGACAGCACTTCGGAAGATGAGCATTACTGACTAATTAAGCTAATTGGAAACTTCCAATTGCTTAGTCATTAGGAGATGTGCCGCCGGGGTCCCAGAGCATTTACCGACCTTTTTTCCTAAAATTGTGGTTTTTAGTAAAAATTGGTCGTGCTCTGGAGTTGCGCAAAAAAAAAAAACTTAACAAAAACCCCGCACCTAATTGAATAGCAAAAATCCCGCAGCTGCAGGAAAACCCATGGGTGCGGGATTTTTGCCATTCTCATCCCTAATCGAATATGCGTCATCAACAACAAGACCTTACATAGAGTATGAACTGATAAAACCTTAGAAGCCATGATTTTAACGTGAAATCTGTTCTTAGCCAAAAGCGTCCGTTTTAGGCAATTCCAGTCAAGATGAGAGCAGCCCAGGGGATTGAAGACTTTTGCAAAATGGAATGTGGGCAGTTTGTGCTTCTCTCGCTGTCACAGAGAGAGATAATGTATATTTATTGCTCGTACCGTCATTGGAAGACTTTGGGGCAGTTTTTACAGTTTGATTACACATTTGTGTCACAGCGCAGACGGTTATAGCCTCGGTTATCGCTTGGACATCGCGGACGTATAGGGTTCACAAGTTAAATCACTTCATGGAAGTTAAAAAAAAAGAAAGTGGAGGATTAAAGTGGGACAGTCACTGAGCGACTTGGTTACATCTTCCCTCTAGGGTGATGGACTCATCCTGAACTTGAGGTCATCGCGTCTCGGTTTACACAGTCCCAAACTTCTCCAGGGTCCCCCGGAATATTTTTGTAAGCTGATAGTTCTGCGTAGCGTCACTGAGGACCCACAAAAACTCTTCCTGCTAATAACTAAAGAAACCCCAATTTTTTTTCCGCTAGCAGGTCATAGAGACGGGAGAAACACTTAATCTCGTTAATCAAATGACAGCACATCCACAGAGCACAAAGAGACATTTCGTGCTGCGTCGTGTGCTTCATGCCAACTGTCTGACTCGCCTCCACCTTTCTGCATTAAAATGGCCTCCGGGGCGTAACATGGCTGCTGCAGATCGAGGTGCACCTGGGCTGGTTTCAAGCTGAAACAATTAGCAGGAGACCACCATTTACACATCTGCCTGTGACATGGGGAGGAACACGTCAGTTTATGGTAACGAGAGTTTGCAGACGGCTTTCTGACACTGAATGAATATATCTCCTGGGGGCCCAGAACGACCCATGGCTGACAAATACTTCAGATACGTGTTTCCCCAGTCCTCGGCTGTCCTTATTGGGACGGAGAAGCCCTCCCGGCTCTGTCAGATCCTTATGGCCAACTGCGGTTTTACAGTAGACAGATTGTCAGACTGCTTAGCGCCACCATTTGCTCCGACCTGAGAGTGGCCCTGTCCTAAAATATTATCATGTCTAGATTCAAGTGACCTATGTATAACCCGGAAAACAGACTATTCCGTATCATTTCACAGGCTGCAAGTAATTGTTTGTTTTTAACATGCCAAATATACTATTACTACATACTATACTAATATCTAATACTCAACTGACACCACATTAAGGCCGGGATGTACTAAAGGAAAAAATGCTGTAAAAAGCCCATTTTCTGGGTTTTACCCGCATTTTCATCTGTCCTAAGCCCCCGGCCGCCCCTTTATCGGTGCAGAGGGTAATGCCAGAAATACCTGGCGTTACCCTATAGAAACCTATGGGCTTTTTACCGCATCACACACCCTACGCTTCGCAGTCGCCCTGCACTGGCCCCCACTCACCTGAGTGTCCTGGTCGCCAGCCTGCGCTCCTCCTGGGTCCTCTGCCTCCTCATCCATGTCCTTACAATATCTATCAGATAATGACTGGATCAATAAATTGGATCCGTCATTTCTTAGACCAGACCAAACGTCTAAATTGATCTCTCATTTCTACTCACTAGTACGCTCACATTGCTTCTCCAAACCACACCACACCACACAGGCATATCGGCGTGGCAGAAACAATTTCCACATCTCCAAATTTCAGTTATTATAACCAATCTTTCCTATTCATTGAATACCTTACCGGCAACCCCATATTGAGAAATTATAGTCAAAATATTTTACAGGGGATATATCTCTCCTCGGGCGAGCGTGGTGGGGCTGTCGGGCTCCCCCTCTTGCCCCAAATGTGGCCATTCTCCAGCTACACTCTTTCACGGCCTCTGGAACTAAACCCCAATCCAGTTGTTTTGGTCATCTTCATTTTACCCAATCGTTTATTCTAACCCCGGAATGGGTGGTTTTGGGTTTTTTAGGGTCTGACCACCATCCACCTCTAGAAAATAGGAAAATCCTCACCATAATATCCAATGTGGCCCATTAGAGTATCCTGCAGCAATGGATATCCCCACTCCCACCTTCCCTTAAATTGTTTAAGGAGAAGCTGTTCTTCATTTTCAAAATGGACTGTACAGAGGCCTCTCTTTGGAAGGAACTTCGAGTTAAACGTTTTTTTCACACTGTGGGGGAAATATATAGGGCTTATTTTAATAAAATAAAGTGAAAAAGGGTGTTTTCACACCCTTTTCACATTAGTTTAGTTTCACCTGTAGTTATTACAGGGCAATTGGAGTAGAATTAGTAAAATTTTACTCCAACCCCCAGTATCACTTATTTTTAGTAAAGCAGATCGCATTTCCCATAATTGTAATGGGAAATGTGATCGGACCAGAGTTACTAAAAATAAATTGTAAAAAAAATACCGGGGGAAGCCCTGTGACAACAACGCCACCTGGAGGTGGCGTTATCCAGGGTCTCCCCCGGTTACCGGGCTCCCACTCTGCTCTAACGGGGAGAGCAGAGCCAGGAGCCGGTCCCAGTAATCAGCTGTGTGGTCTAAACAGACCGCAAGCTGATTGCTGTAAAAAAAAAGAAAAAAAAAATTGAACATTTTTTCCCCCCCCCTTACCTGAATCCAGGGACCGGTGATCGGGCCTCTGGTGATGGCTCCTCTCTGGTCAGCTGGTCTCCCATAGTACACTGGGGCCCGGTCATCAGGCCCCAGTGCAGTATGGGAGATCACCTGATCGGGAAGCCCGGAGAAGATCACCGGAGGCCAGGAGGATGCAGGTAAGTGTAATGAAGGGAGGGGGGGTCGTGGGGGTCCGCGATTGCGGGGGGCGGGGCTTAGCGTCGGTGGGGGGGTAGTAGCGGTGGTCGGTCGACGCATGCGCAGGCTCATAGTCGCAGTATTTTTTCCGAAAATACCGCGACTAGAGTGCGGATGGGATCCGCAGGGACAGAGCTTTATCGCAAGCTCTGTCCCTGCAAGGGATTTATAGTAAATCCCTGTGATATTGCCTGAATTCACAATGCGAATTCACTCCGTAATATCACACTACAATCCGCATTCAATATGCGGATTGTAGTAAATAGAGCCCATAGCCTCTTAACCTAGTGATATTAAAAATATGATATCTAGATGTTTTAGATCAACACAATGGCTGCATTCGCATACTACTTATGCCGACGCCCCGCCCTAGTCACGAAACGTGCGCCTTGTTATTCTATCCACGAAATGTGACTAGTTGTTGGGGATATGGTGCCCCTCACGTTCTGGCTTGGCCGCTCCCCATAACCCCCTCTTCTTTCTTTGTATTTCTCATTTGTACTTTTCCCCCATTCTTCTAGTATGTTTAGCTCTATCTTATCGTTTTCCTTTAATAAAAATATATATATATAAAATACGAGACTTCTCTATTCTCATATTTCTGAATCTAATGCAGTGGTTTATGCCGGTTGTACCTTTTGTTCTATAATATTCGGCAGATCTGAAGCGAGACTAGCATTTACGTCTGTATCTTTCACTATATGGCAATTCAATTTAACAAAAGTCAGTTCAAGTAAAATTCTCCAATTGTGTTTTATGTATATGCCAACTTTGTTCCGCCATCAAACTATGTATACTGTGTTATTATTATATGTAATTTTTGATTACATGTTTATATCTGAATCTTTGTCTCAATAAAAAATATGATGTTGTATAAAAAAAAAAAAATAAGAACCAAAGACAGATCCCATGGTGCTGGAGGCTGAACTCGCAGAACTCCCTAAAAAAAATTCTAACATCTGGTATTGAAGCAATCTTTCTCTGGAACCAGACTGACAATGCAGAAACCTGCACTCTCAAAGTGGTCAGGTGAAGACCAAGGTCTAAACCAGCCTGGAGAAAAGCCAGTACCCGGGAAACCCTAAACACCTTAGGATCATACTTCCTGTGGGAACACCATTGGCCAAAATAATGCCAAACCCTGTAACAGATGCGGGCAGAGACAGGCTTTCGTGACCTAAGCATCGTTTGAATCACAGAGCTGGAGAAACCTTTGGCTCTTAAAATGAAAGATTCAAGAGCCACGCCATCAAAGCCAGATGAAGTAAGTCCGGATGAAGACAGGGACCCTGTCTTAACAGATCCTGCCATAGAGGAAGAGGATACGGACTGTCTCTGGATAGATTCTATAGTATTACTGTTCCACCTGCCTGCTTGAATTTCCTGAGAACTCTTGGGAGGAAGGAATTTGGAGGAAGGAGAAACACCAGCTTAAAGTCCCATCTTACTGCCAGTGCACAAATGCTACTGATGGGTCTCTGGACCTGGATCCGTACTTGGGAACCTTGTGGTGGTGACGTGATGCTATGAGGTCTATGTCTGGTAGACCCCATTTGTTCACCAATAGCTGAAACACTTCCTGGTGGAAAGACCACTCTCGGGGTGTATGTCCTGACTACTTAGTAAGTCTGCTTCCCAATTGAGTACTGCTGGTATGAATATTGCCGAGATGGCCGGAAGATGACGTTCTGCTCAAATCAGAACCCTCGACACTTCGTTCATGGCTGCATGACTTCGCGTGCCTCCCTGATGATAGAGATAGGCCACCGTAGTCGCATTGTCAGACTGGATCTGGACCGGCTTGCCATGGAGCAGGCCCTGTGCCATCATAAGCGCTTTGCATACTGCTCACAGCTCCAGAATATTTATTGGCAGATGACTTTCCCAATTGTCCATCTTCCCTGAAAGGTGTGATGACCTGTCACTGCCCCCCATCTGCAAAGCCTATAGTCTGTGTTGAGTAGCACCCATTTTGGAATCAAGAAAAGGCACCCTTTGTCCACATGATCCTTTTTCAGCCACCACAAGAGGGAGAGACGAACCTCTAGAGTGAGAAGTATCCTCTGGGACCTTATTAGCTGATACTGTCCATTTCACCTGGAGAGAATCATTCTTTGCAGAGGCCTGGAATGAAACTGAGCATACCTCACCATGTCAAAGGTGGATACCATTGATCCCAGGAACTGCATCGCTGATAGAATTGATACCCTTGGCTTGTGCAGCAGTTTGCGTACTCGCAGTGATAGCGCCGCAATCTTGTAGAAACACCCTTTGTACCTGAGAATCCAGGAGTGCTCCCAGATGTACAATCTGCTGAGTTGGAGAAAGAGAGGAATTCTTCCAATTGATGATCCAGCCATGCGTCTGTAGGCAGGCTATGGTCAGTTGAAGATGGTATTGTAAAGCAACTGGAGTTTGTGCCAATATCAGAAGATTGTCCAGATATGGTAGTATTCTGATTCCCTGATGCCTGAGAAAGGCTGTCATGACTGCGATTATCTTGGTAACTATCCAGGGGGGACATTGATAGGCCAAAGGGCAGTGCCTGAATTGGTAACGTTGTTGTAGGACAGCAAACCGTAGAAATTGTAGGTGGGATGGCGTAATAGGAACATGCAGATACGCATCCTGAATGTCCAGGGAAGCCATAAAATCCCCAGGCTCCATTGCCAAAATAATTGACCGGAGAGTTTCCAAACAGAACTTGGGTACATGGATAAACCTATTGAAAATGTTTAGATTTAGAGTAGGGCGATAAGACCCATTTGGTTTCTGAACCAAAAAAAGATTGGAATAATAACCCCTTCCTTGTTGCAACACAGGAACCGGGATTATTAACCTTGCCTGCAGCAGGGAGTGAATGGCCTTCTGAAAGGCCAAGGCCTTGACAGCACCTGATCCAGGATCTGCGCAAAAAAACTTCTGGGGAGGATGCCTCCGGAAAGTGAGAGCATACCCCTGAGAGACCACTCCTTGGACCTAGGCATCTGTTGTTTTATTCCAGTAATCCGCAAACTGAAAGAGTTGGCCTCCCACCCTGGGATCCCCTGGGAGGAGGCCCGTCCCATCAGATAGGGTTTGTCATCCGGGTTAGAAGCTGGATGTCTGGCCGGCCCCAGACCTCTTAGTTTGTCGCCTGGATGTCCTGCGAAAACTAGATGGCTTGGAGGAAAATTGTTCCTTTGCTAGTCCCTGAGGACGAAAGGACCGAAAATAAACTCTAGATTTTATTGTACCCTTAGATGGCAGACCTTAAGACTTTGAAGCCGTCAGAGTAGCTATTATCTTATCTAACTCTGCTCCAAAAAGTATATTTCCATAGAAAGGTAAGGTTTCCAGAGCCTTCCTTGATCCTGTATCAGCTTTTCAGGATCTTAACCAAAGGACCCTGCGTACCACTAGTGAAGCTGCTGATGCTTTAGAAGCTAAAATTCCACCATCTACAGCAACTCCTCCCAAATAGGAAGCTGCTTCCCGTATATGGGAGATATACATCATCTGTTCTCTGGTAGCCTCTGGTAGAGAATCTTCCAATGCCCCCATACATTCTTGAACAGCTTTGGCTACCCAGGCTCCAGCCATAGCAGGACGAGTAGCAGCTCCTGATGATGACAATATTGACTTAAGACATGTTTCATTTTTCCTATCTGTAGAATCCTTGAGAGAAGATGCTGACGGAATAGGCAACGTAGCATTTCTGATTAAGGGCCGTATTCAATTAGCGGCAAAAAAGTCAGTTTTTCGCCAAAAAAACAACAGGCGAAAATAGACTGGAGAAAAATTTTCTCCATCCCATCCGATACCAGGAGAAAAAAAAATGCAAAATCCCTATTTTTGGCTAAAAATGTGGGGATTTCTTTCAGAACCCTTTGGCGCCCCCCTAATAATAAATTACCTCCCAAAAAAATCGTAAGTTGCAAACTTTGACAAAAAACAGCGGAGCAAAATTTGGGCGTAAAAAAAAGAAATTGTTGAAAGAACATAGAAAGCAATTTTTTTTTCTCCATGTAATTACTGTTCCACGTAACTTGGGGGTACATTAAAATGGGTGCAAGCATATTTTCGTGTCGTAAAAACGCAATTTTAAAAATCATGAAATAACCGCCTGCTGCTGCCGCGTGCGATATTTAAAACACTTGACGCATCCATACAGCCCCCCCAAAAAATCAGACCCAATACTTTGAATCCATTTTCAATTATTTTTTTTTTTCTTCACCCAAAATTTGCGTGGTAATTATTCGCCAAAGGACGCAAGTTACAATTTTTTTTCCAGTTATTTTTAATTAGGGGGGGGGGGGGGGTCCAAAGGGTCCTGAAAGAAATCCCCACATTTTTTAGCCAAACATAGGGATTTTGCATTTTTTTTCTCCTGGTCTGGGATGGAGAAAACTTTTCTCCAGTATTTTTTCGCCTGTTGCCGTTTTCACCTATTTTTTGTAAAAAAACTGACGTTTTCGCCAATGGTGAAAAAAACGTCAGTTTTCGCCCCTAATTGAATACGGCCCTAAATGCGTTACATGAGCATCCACAGTAGGAGGTACATCCCACTTAGTACATTCAGAAGCTGGGAAAGGATACAACGATGTTAATCTTTTATTCACCTAAAACCGTTTTATCCGGGTTACCCCATGTCTTTTCCATAAAGCTCAGTGATCTGCTTGGATTTAGCCACCTTCTAGTGTTTAAACACTGGGGCCTTCTTACTAGGGCTGGTCCATCATCCTGAACGTCTAGGATTGATTTAACCGCCCTCACCAAAGAAGGAACATCCACTGTGGACGGATGGTTCTCCTCTCCCGAGGTAGACCCTGGAGAAGAACCCGGCGCATCATCTGATTCTTCTGATGAATGCGTTTGAATCCATATGCTGAACAGCCCGATAAAAAAATAACTTTCGCTTAGGTGCCTTAGTAACTACCGGTCTGCTTGCAACAGCTGACTGAGCCATACTCTGACTTGAGTGGGCATAAGCATCCATCCAGGAAGGATGTATAGGAGGTGCAAACATAGCATGCTGTGGGTACCCCATACAAGGAGGCAGTATGGGAGTAGCCATACGATCCACAAACTGCCTCATAACCTGAGACAAGGAGGACACCCAAGATGGCTCTTATACAGGGGCTGGTACACTGGACTGGTGAGGTGGTTCTTTATATGAGACAGCACACAAACCATCCTTTATAAAGTCCTGAGAGAACAAGCACACCAAACAGGCTTTACATTAAACCAGTACAGAGGCCTTCCCCTCCTGATTCCTTTTACTTTTTGACATATCAATTATAAAGGTAAAAATGCAATGTAATGTCACAAATAACAAATAAATGTGAAGTATAAAGAAAAACCCCACACACCTGCAACAGAGGGATGAGGAGAAAAACACTGATAGTTATAACTGACAGCCAGAAATAAAAGTATCAACACAGCAGCTAGCAGTCACATACAATGCAGATGCAATTTAGTTGCAATGGGCTCTGAATCAACTACTTAAAACACAATGCTTGGTAGTATATAGAGCACTATATACCTGACCCATGGGAAAGATATACAGGGAGACTGACCCAAAACCTCCTGAGACCAACAGCTACAGCAGCACACCGATAATGGACTGCGAGCGTCTCATAAACACGAGGCGGGTAGAAGGTGCGACCCAGACGCGCAAAAACTTTTAAAGGGACTCCGTCTGGGTCGGGGGAGGAGCTGCCAGGGAAGCGCCTACCTCCCCTAAGCTGCATCAACTGGCTGGGTACGCTGGCCTCGTGGCAGCAAAAGCGTCTGCTGCCGATCCCCTGCATTAGATAAGGCCCCGGTGGTCACGTGAGGATGCCCAGGGACCTGACTGCAACAGTTTCTGGTGCGTCTCCTGCACCGGAAGCAAGGACTGTGGCGCACGATTCCCCGTAAGCGAGGAATTGCCTTACCTGACACCTCCATGCCTCTGGTTGCAGTCCGGATCCTAGCATTACTGCTAGTAAATTCTGCCGAGACCCGCCAAAATTAACAAGCCAGTTACTGGTGTTGCGGCCCGGCAGAGGTAGACAGAGCAGTCCCCTGTTACAAAGGTGTCTGAATCCTGCCACACCAAATGAACAACTGAATGCCTGTGGCTGGGGGCAGGGTATATATATGGAGGAGGACCCAAGGCATCCTGGGAACTGAAAGCTTTAACCCATTACAGCTGTACTGCCTGTGCCCCCCATCCTATAGCCAGTACACAGCTCCCACCTTCTCCTTGGAGGCCCCTCCACTATCTCACACATCCCAGGTTTCCAGGCAACTACCAGCATTTACTAAATTGCTGATATGAGGGTTACATGTGGCATAATGAGAAGTGAGGGCACTTCATACAATGTGGAATAATGTGAAGTGAGGGCACTACATTCAATGTGGCATAATGTGAAGTGAGGGCACTACATACAATGTGGCATAATGTGAAGTGAGGGCACTACATACAATGTGGCATAATGTGAAGTGAGGGCACTACATACAATGTGGAATAATGTGAAGTGAGGGCACTACATACAATGTGGCATAATGTGAAGTGAGGGCACTACATACAATGTGGTATAATGTGAAGTGAGGGCACTACATACAATGTGGAATAATGTGAAGTGAGGGCACTACATACAATGTGGCATAATGTGAAGTGAGGGCACTACATACAATGTGGCATAATGTGAAGTGAGGGCACTACATACAATGTGGCATAATGTGAAGTGAGGGCACTACATACAATCAGACACTATCCCATCTGTGTATTAATGTAAAACAATATGTAACCCCTGCGCTCAAAAACAAGGTGCGGCTCGATTGTATGTAGTGCCCTCACTTCACATTGTGCCACATTGTATGTAGTGCCCTCACTTCACATTATGCCACATTGTATGTAGTGCTCTCACTTCACATTATACCACATTGTATGTAGTGCCTTCACTTCACATTATACCACATTGTATGTAGTGCCCTCACTTCACATTATACCACATTGTAGTGTCCTCACATCACATTATGCCACATTGTATGTCGTGCCCTCACTTCACATTATGCCACATTGTATGTAGTGCCCTCACTTCACATTGTGCCACATTGTATGTAGTGCCCTCACTTCACATTGTATGTAGTGCCTTCACTTCACATTATGCCACATTGTATGTAGTGCCCTCACTTCACATTATGCCACATTGTATGTAGTGCCCTCACTTCACATTATGCCACATTGTATGTAGTGCCCTCACTTCACATTATGCCACATTGTATGTAGTGCCCTCACTTCACATTATGCCACATTGTATGTAGTGCCCTCACATCACATTATACCACATTGTATGTAGTGCCCTCACATCACATTATGCCACATTGTATGTAGTGCCCTCACTTCACATTATGCCACATTGTTTGTAGTGCCCTCACTTCACATTATACCACATTGTATGTAGTGCCTTCACTTCACATTATACCACATTGTATGTAGTGCCCTCACTTCACATTATACCACATTGTAGTGTCCTCACATCACATTATGCCACATTGTATGTAGTGCCTCACTTCACATTGTGCCACATTGTATGTAGTGCCCTCACTTCACATTGTGCCACATTGTATGTAGTGCCTCACTTCACATCATGCCACATTGTATGTAGTGCCTTCACTTCACATTATGCCACATTGCATGTAGTGCCCTCACTTCACATTATGCCACATTGTATGTAGCGCCCTCACTTCACATTATGCCACATTGTATGTCGTGCCCTCACTTCACATTATGGCACAATGTGAAGTGAGGGCACTACATACATTGTATGTAGTGCCCTCACTTCACATTGTGCCACATTGTATGTAGTGTCCTCACATCACATTATGCCACATTGTATGTAGTGTCCTCACATCACATTATGCCACATTGTATGTAGTGCCCTCACTTCACATTATACCACATTGTATGTAGTGCGCTCACTTCACATTATACCACATTGTATGTAGTGCCTTCACTTCACATTATACCACATTGTATGTAGTGCCCTCACTTCACATTATACCACATTGTAGTGTCCTCACATCACATTATGCCACATTGTATGTCGTGCCCTCACTTCACATTGTGCCACATTGTATGTAGTGTCCTCACTTCACATTGTGCCACATTGTATGTAGTGCCCTCACTTCACATTGTGCCACATTGTATGTAGTGCCCTCACTTCACATTATGCCACATTGTATGTAGTGCCTCACTTCACATCATGCCACATTGTATGTAGTGCCTTCACTTCACATTATGCCACATTGTATGTAGTGCCCTCACTTCACATTATGCCACATTGCTGCACCCAAGTGAAACCACAGTTATTACACCTGCTGGAGGCTCCTACTGCGGCTGCGCAACAAGATGAAAAGTCCTCTCTACAATGGCGCATTCTTGAGGAAATAGTTTAAAAACTGTAACTTTCTAATTTATCTGAACAACAAAAGCTACCTAATAAAACAAACCCCAAATCTAAATTACACCCCTACCCTGAGTTTTGCCTTCCCAAAAATCCCCCATAGACTACAGCAGAAAAGTTGTCCTAATTGAGAATGTCAGAAAAAAGTGAGTTGGAGCTTTAGATTGTTCCAAAATCCTATTTTTTTATGTTTTTGCCCTGAAATTTGGCATGCAGCACCGTGCGACAGTTATACCCACCCCTACCAAATTTCAACTCGGTACCTCTAATAGTTTTTGAGGTGTAGACCCTTGAACACCCTGCCCCCCCTCAGGAATTCTGTATGGAGAAATCTGTTTTTTTAGATGCAGCCTTAATATATGGCGCACGACTGTGCCTATATACACGACTGTGCCTATATACAGTATATACACGACTGTGCCTATGTATACGCACGACTGTGCCCTTATAAGGGTGAGCAAACCCAGCGCTCCTGAATTAGGAATATCGAGATATGTCCAATATAAGCCGATAATAGTCATAATTAATTTCAACCAGAGTTTTCAACACTCTTTTGTAGCGGAATCGGAATGATTTACCGCCAGACCTAGGCCTGGCGGTTGGAATCCCGACACCAGCAGCCCGGCAGAGGAGGAAATCCCGATCGTCCTAAGGTAAGTGTAAACTAACCTAATACTCTAACCCTCCCTTAGAGGTGCCTAACCCTAACCTTCCCCCCAGTGCCTAACCCTAAACCCCCCTTCCCCGCTGCCTAAACCTAAGTCCCCTGGGGGGGTGCCTAACCCCCCGTTCTCCTAGCCTAACCCTAACCTCCCGGGGGGGGGGTGCCTAACCCTAAGGGCGCCCCCCCGGAATCCTAAACCTAACACTCCCCCCCTGCGGCTATCCGCGCCCGGCGTACTTTCGATGGGATGCCAGGCGCCTCTCTCCCGGCATCGGTAAATTGACAGGCATCTAGACGCCTGCCATTTAACACTCGCCGGGATTAAGCAGTTGGGAAGCCGGCTGTCGGGATTAGGTCCGCCGGCTTCCCGGCTTCATACCTCTGTAGCCACTTTACCAAATATGTAGGATGCGTTTGCACTTTTTCCATCTCTCCTGGTTATACCACGTGCAGTAGGAAACCTCAAAGAAACGGAAAATAGCTCGTTGTAGTGTAAAAATTTATTACATTTAATGACATAAAAAATGTAATAAAAACAACAATGTGCCGCCATAAATAAAAGTTACTTCGTAGCGCAGTTGTCCTCCAAGGAAGGCACTTTATCAAGCATGAGGGTGAGATGGTATAAGCCAGACTGCGGAAACAGATGCCTGCGCCGTAATGAATAGAAGGGACCAATTAAAGTCATCTCCATTAAAGTAATGGAGCGGGATAAATAGAGAACAAGCCCACCATACCATTACACCTTGAAAAGACCAGAGGGCGAAAGGCGTTGGTGAAACTGAAAGAAGGATTGCTGTCTGTTTCCGCAGTCTGGTGAAAGCGTCTACATTGTCAAGTAGAGGCGATATACCCGAGCTTATATCATCTCACCCTCATGCTTGATAAAGTGCCTTCGTTGGAGGACAACTGCGCTACGAAGTAACTTTTATTTATGGTGGCGCATTGCTGTTTTTATCACATTTTTTATGTCATTAAATTTAATAAGTTTTTACACTATGAGGAACGATTTTCCGCTTTTTTGAGGTTACCTACCGCACGTTGTACAACCAGGAGAGATGGAAAAAGTACAAACGCATCCTACATATTTGGAAGAAGGTCTCCAGAAGAGAGTGAAAACTCTGGTTGAAATTACGTATGACTATTATCATCTTATATTGGACATATCTCGATATTCCTAATTCAGGAGCGCTGGGTTTGCTCATCCTTATACCTATATAGTTAGTTGGGTGAGGTGACCACCTATTTTAAATCGAGCCGCACCTTGTTTTTGAGCGCAGGGGTTATATTGTTTTACATTAATACACAGATGGGATAGTGTCTGATTGTGTGAGCCATGATTCTGTTATTGGCGTAGGTGCATTGCACTATAGCTGTATATAGGGTAATAGATTTGTATTACAGTCAAAGCTAGAGGTCAGGTGATGCTGGTGTGTCTAGCACCCTTCCAAGGAGACCTGCTCTAGGTTACACAAGTAGATATACACACACATGGGGGGTAGAGATGTACTAAGCCTTGCAGAGGGATAAAGTGGGGCGTTATAAAGTACCAACCAATCAGCTTCTGTCAGTTTACAGGCTGTGGCCCTGATTCAGAGCCGGACGCTCTGACCAGGGCGCTCACTCTGAATCAGGGCCCACCTCCATTAATATGGAGCGTCCTCCTGGACGCTCGTATAGCTGTGGGTCACCACCCACAGCATATATGAGTGTGCAGGATGATGGTCGCGATGGTCTTGACCATCGCGACCATCGAAACTGCGAGCAGAAGCCTGCGGTTGAGTTTCTCAACCGCAAGGCCAGGAGTGATTTTTGCTCTATCAGAGCCAAAATCACTCCCACTGACATCACTAGTGATGTCAGTGGGGCCGGCTTCAGACGGTAGGCGTTCCCTTGGGAACGCCTCCGTCTGGCAGGCACGCCCACCAAAGGGGGCGTGCTGTCAGTCAACATCGACAGAATGCCCCCTTTGTTGAGACACTACGAGCGAAGGAAAGTCCTTCGCTCGTCGCGTCTCGCGCACGACGGAGCTCCCTCCGTCATGCGCATGCGCAGACCATCGACCCACTTGCGAGCGGACAGCCGCCCGCGAGTGGGTCTGAATGAGGGCCTGTGTTTGATAAATGAGCTAGGAGCCGATTGGTTTGTACTTTACCTCTTTCCACTTTATCAGTCTCCAAGGCTTAGTCCATCTCCCTCAGATACAACTAGTGCTGCCTATTTTTTCTTTCCAACACCTCCCTTTCCATCAAATTTTCCTTTTTCATTTTACCATTTTGAACTCCAGTTACCTCATCCTTTTATTTCTTATTATTAAGGTCCATAGATCTTGCGGTTTATAAATTGATGAGATTCTTTCTGTACTGGCCTATAAGGTGCAATGCTGCCCTCTGCTGGACAGCGATAAAAATACATCATGAGAAACAGTAAAAGATTCTGCATTGAAAAGGCGACCAACACAAGTGTTATTATAATTTATTTATATGGCGCCACAAGTGTTCCGCAGCACCCTACAAAGTACATAAACAAATAAGGGAACAAGAAACCAGTGACTTACAGTATAATACAGTGCAGGACAAGGACATGGTTTATATACATTGCTATATTAGTGATCATAACACTCATTAAGCAACAGAGCATAAGCCACCGTGTTAGGTGCCCTAGTGGGGAGTAAGTGAAATAAAGAGAAGCACAAGAGGGTAGAGGGTCCTGCTCCTAAAAGCTTACATTCTAAAGGGGAGGGGCAGACAAACGGGTGAAACGGATGGGGTAGTCAGGGAGGAAGTAGCATGGAGCAGCAGGTTAGGATGAGAGCTGGAAGGCTTTGATGAAGTAGTAGTGTATAGTGTGTAATGGCACCCTGCTTGCCTGGTGTAGTCCCTCTGTATTGTGTGTAATGGCGCCCTGCTCGCCTGGTGTGGGGTGTAGTCCCTCTGTATAGTGTGTAATGGCGCCCTGCTCGCCTGGTGTGGGGTGTAGTCCCTCTGTATAGTGTGTAATGGCACCCTGCTCGTCTGGTGTGGGGTGTAGTCCCTCTGTATAGTGTGTAATGGCACCCTGCTCGTCTGGTGTGGGGTGTAGTCCCTCTGTATAGTGTGTAATGGCACCCTGCTCACCTGGTGAGTGGTGTACTCACTCTGTATAGTGTATAATAGCTTCCTGTTGTACTCACTCTGTATAGTGTATAATAGCTTCCTGTTGCCTGGTGAGTGTAGTTCCTCTGTATAGTGTATAATAGCTTCCTGTTGCCTGGTGGGTGGTGTAGTCCCTCTGTATAGTGTATAATATCTTCCTGTTGCCTGGTGGGTGGTGTAGTCCCTCTGTATAGTGTATAATAGCTTCCTGTTGCCTGGTGGGTGGTGTAGTTCCTCTGTATAGTGTATAATAGCTTCCTGTTGCCTGGTGGGTGGTGTAGTTCCTCTGTATAGTGTAGAATAGCTTCCTGTTGCCTGGTGAGTGGTGTAGTCCCTCTGTATAGTGTATAATAGCTTCCTGTTGCCTGGTGGGTGGTGTAGTCCCTCTGTATAGTGTATAATAGCTTCCTGTTGCCTGGTGGGTGGTGTAGTCCCTCTGTATAGTGTATAATAGCTTCCTGTTGCCTGGTGGGTGGTGTAGTTCCTCTGTATAGTGTATAATAGCTTCCTGTTGCCTGGTGGGTGGTGTAGTTCCTCTGTATAGTGTATAATAGCTTCCTGTTGCCTGGTGGGTGGTGTAGTTCCTCTGTATAGTGTAGAATAGCTTCCTGTTGCCTGGTGGGTGGTGTAGTCCCTCTGTATAGTGTATAATATCTTCCTGTTGCCTGGTGGGTGGTGTAGTCCCTCTGTATAGTGTAGAATAGCTTCCTGTTGCCTGGTGGGTGGTGTAGTCCCTCTGTATAGTGTATAATAGCTTCCTGTTGCCTGGTGTAGCTGCATTTCTCCTAAGCACCTACATTAGCATTGAAGTGCCCAGTTTCTAGCTCAGTCTCTCATGGGGAACCCAAAACACAGGGGCCCCAGCACATCTCATTACACTCAGCATGCACAGAATGGGAAGTAGTACTGTGCCACTAATACAGAGCTCCTCACTACCAGCAATCATGGACACTCCTGGTGCATGTCCCTCTCACAGTACATCATTATACCAGGCAGTTATGTGAGAGCGCAAGTTTGCCAGCTAAGCCCCTCAGCCCCCACCATAATAACCACTTGGGGGGGGGGACATTGCACCCCTGTGACTGAGCCTTACAGCCAGATAATAGCCATTTGCTGATTGGCTGCTGTGGTTTAGTGCGCTGATAAATGACTTTAGTGAATAAACTGCCACACATAGACCCACATTTACCTGTTTATGGGTCACAAAGCTGACCATTAGCTCAACGAGTGTCCACCATGGCTACACAGCATTCTCTATGTATCCCGGTATATGCGGCAGGGGAAGCATCATGTCCCCCCCCCCTCCACACACACACACGTACTCAATAACAGCTGAGAAAGCAGAACACACTGTTCTGCAGGGCATGCTGGGACCTGTAGTTCCACTAGAGCTAAGGAATGCTGCAAACGATGACAAAGTAATTGCTGAGGCCTCTTCCATATAAACGTTTCCCTTCCACCAGCCTCATAAAGCGACTATACGTGACATAAATCCTGTACATAGAACCTGCTGAGCTCTCCGGCCGACTTCCCACCTCACTTGCTCCTGGGCGAGGCTGGCACCACGCTGGGCCGAGACCTATTCATCCTGAGGTAACTTCTCCCCCCCCCCCGTTCTCCATTCACAGCATTCACCTCAGGGCAGCGCGGCCCCATTCTCTCCCGGCCCCTCTCATTTCCAGGCTGACAATAGGATTAATTGCTAAAACATTTGACTGCTGAATGGCATTCTCCTGCCCCGGCCATGAATAGCCAGACGCCACTCATCGGGGTTTTAATTAACCTCTCATAGAGTGACAAAGACAGCGGCCTCCGCAGTGGGACGCCCAGTGAGACAACCATAAAATCAGCCCTGAACGCAGGAGACGAATCATTCTGGGCACAATGGACCTCCTGAGACAACCTGTATTTATCACACAAGCCTGCTAGGCCCCGGGAAGGTCTCAGCCGCCCCCAACGCTGGAGGGCCACAACAGCTTACCGTCCAATCTGAGGGGAGAAAACCACAATCATTCCCCCTGTGACCTGTTATTAAACGTTCAAGTCCTATACCTCGCATTTGTAAATGGTTACTGAATTAGTAGCCGCCAGGGGTAGGCCCCAAAACATGGAATATGTACCGTCCTATCTGCGTTATGTTCCTGCCTCATCAGTAACAGAGGTGTCCCGGAGGCTGAAGGCTGGTGCACAGGTACTGTAGCCTCAGCTACTGGAAACAGCCAGCACTAGGCTCTGATCGGTCGCTATGGGTTACAGCGCAGTTACCTGTGCACCAGCTTCCAGGTGTTACCTGTTTATTATCACTTGGTGGATGTTATAAGCAAAGTATAGGGGAACGTGTGAGGCGAAACCCAATGTGCACCAGCTTCCAGGTGTTACCTGTTTGCTTATAACATCCACCAAGTGATAATAAAGTATAGGGGAAAGTGTGAGGCGAAACCCAATGTGCGCCAGTTTTTGCAGGAAATCTTTATAGGACAATCGTTATCCTTGATCATTCTGTCCCCAGAATGATACATCCCATAGCAGCGTGACAGAATACCAGGCCAATCTTCATGGCACCGAACAAAACAAAATGGCCGTGGTGCAGTGCAAAATAGGATTTCTACCCTGTCACGTGCCCCGAATTGCACCGATTTCCCAGAGGCACATGGGCTTGTGGAGCAAGATGGCGGCCTAGTTTGTTCAGGCATTGGGAGCAGTTGGGCGGCGCGAGGGTGTTCAGCGCTAAGTACAGTCTATGCGCATCACGGAGCAGAAGCGAGCAAACCTGTGACGAGTAAACAGAATGTCACACCAGCTCAGAGACATTCCGGGGCGTAATTCCTGAACGGCAGGTCGGACAGATCTCAGCATTTTCCACCCGCAGAATATATAACAGCAGCGGTTCTGCACTTTTATAATTCTGCGCTTTTTAAAATTCTGTGAGCACAAAATGCTGGTAATCGTTTATCTTTGGAAATCGTCTGTTTGGCAAAGAAACGTCGCTGTGTCTCCGTGTTCCACTTTGGCAGGGAAGCAAGTATCGAGGCATACTGCAAGCAATGGAGGAACCAGATTCACACCCAAAAACCGCAAAGCGTCACGCTGAATTCCAGGCGTAAGTGAGGCGAAGCCGTGCAGTATTTCAGGTGAGAAATGGGGACATTTTATTTAGGGAAAGGGACGGTCACAAAGTCACAGGAGGTTGGGGTGTCAGGTTTACACGTTTTGCACAGTGACCTCTCCGCGTGTGTCGGTCGTGGATGCGTCTCCTGAGAGAACGTAGATGTCGTCCTTCTTAGTCAGACCCCAAACCACCTGGGCGCACTGAATGCCGCGTTTTCCTGGCGTATTTTGACCAACAGGGATTTGATTTGTTTTTCCCATTGGTACAATTACAGATGACTGGTGACCAAGCAGATGAGCTGGGACCTTAATGACAGCAAACACTTTATCCGTGAGCATTGGGGAGAGGAGACCTCACACTGACGGAGCAGCCTGCGCACTTCCCCACGTCGGGGGGCTCATCCCCAGTGACACATTCTTCTCAGAGACAATATGTCTTTTGTTCCTATTCTTCCTGCGTAATACAAGAGTGGCCACACAGGAAGGGGGCGAGGGTCCGGGGGCAGACGCTGCTCAACGTGTAAAGAAAACCCAGAGACCACCTCTTATAGGATGGTTCTCTGCTGTCTCTAAATGTTTATATATATATATATATATATATAAAATCTGTCAATGATTTATAAAATGTAAGAATAAATATTTACACGTAGTAATGTGGAGAATAAACAGGGCACAGAGAGAACGGTTTTGCTTTATTGATGTTTCCAGGTTGCAAATCCAGTGTCCCATATTACTCAGCAAGGAGTTATTACCTCTATATACCACAGGCCGAGGCGCAGGTATGCATACAGAATACTGGCGGTCTGGATGCCGACGCTTACCTTACCGGCGTCAAAATACAGATGGTAAGGTTTTCGGAGTTGGGGGCGGTTAGGTATTAAGGCAGGAGGGTTAGGTTAAGGGTGCGGGGAGGGGGAGGTTAGGTTTAGGCACTAGGGGGGAGGTTATGTTCAAGCAGCAAGGATGGAGGGTTAGCATACCGACCACCAAGTGTCGGTATGTTAACCCTGTCAGGATCCCGGCGTCGGGATTCTGACCGCCTGGATCCCGTCTGTCGGTATTACATACCAATTCTGAGGGGCAGAGGCGGCACGGGCCGAGGGGGCACGGGCCGAGGGGGCACGGGCCGAGGGGGCACGGGCCGAGGGGCCGAGGCGGCACGGGCCGAGGGGCCGAGGCGGCACGGGCCGAGGGGCCGAGGCGGCACGGGCCGAGGCGGCACGGGCCGAGGGGCCGAGGCGGCACGGGCCGAGGGGCCGAGGCGGCACGGGCCGAGGCGGCACGGGCACATTGGACTGTGGAATAAGAGAGCAGGACTATAATATGTACGTACGTAACACGTGTGGCTCCATCATTGTACGGTGCAGAAGAATATCAATACCAGTAATAATAAATGGATTATATGCTGGTAAATACTTTTTGTACAAGTTTGGCAGCTTTTGAGAAACGTACATTTCTTTTCCTGCCTTTGTTCCTTTAGAGAATTTGGTTCCGCAAAGCCCAGAATATGTATTATCCCAGCGCAGGAAGTCGCCTGAGTTCCCGCAATGATTACAGATTTCATTGTCACTGTCTCTGTTAGTATTAGTGATAGAAGCACAAGAGTAATGAGCTTGTATAATGTCTGATGCACACCATACACAGTATTATTATACACACCCTACACAGTGTTATTATACAGTATTATTATACACACGCTACACAGTATTATTATACAGTATAGTTATACACACCCTACACAGTATTATTATACACACCCTACACAGTGTTATTATACAGTATTATTATACACACCCTACACAGTATTATTATACACACCCTACAAAGTATTATTATACACACCCTACAAAGTATTATTATACACACCCTACACAGTATTATTATACACACCCTACACAGTATTATTATACACACCCTACACAGTATTATTATACAGTATTATTATACACACCCTACACAGTATTATTATACAGTATTATTATACACACCCTACACAGTATTATTATACACACCCTACACAGTATTATTATACACACCCTACACAGTATTATTATACAGTATTATTATACACACCCTACACAGTATTATTATACAGTATTATTATACACACCCTACACAGTGTTATTATACACACCCTACACAGTATTATTATACACACCCTACACAGTATTATTATACACACCCTACACAGTATTATTATACACACCCTACACAGTATTATTATACACACCCTACACAGTATTATTATACAGTATTATTATACACACCCTACACAGTATTATCCCTCTATAAGGAGTATATCAATCATGTACCAGACAGAATAATGACACAGTCACTGCACTGACATGTGACCCCACCTCAGGCTATTATAGGGCTAAAGCGCTCGCGGATAGGGGGGCACCCTCCCAGCACAACGCCCCTGTACCCCAGCACAGCAGGGTCAGCCATTCTGCGGGGGCCACGTGATGGACGCCTGACCCCAATAGACTGTAAGCTTGTGAGCAGCGCTCTCTTACCCTGTCTACCTGCTAATACCCAGTCTGGTGTAATTACTATGTTCCCAAATGTAAAACACGTAATGTACTTACTGGCACCATATAAATAAATGTTAATAGAAAGTTATCTTATAACCCCTGAATATGAATGCAGATCGGTTACCCACATTCTCAATGTCCTGTTCACTGTGTATTAGATATATCTGTCAGAACATAGGATGGTGGATAAACTTCATAATGACCGGAGGTGGGAGAGGATTCTGGGTAATAAGAAAGGATGGTGAGATAATAAGTAATCAAGAGCCAGTCATTTAAGTGTGTATGTATATATATATATATATATATATATATATATACATATACACACACACACATACATACAAAGTACAGTGATGATTATCTGGTCGCCAATTATATGGACACTGTCAACGAACACCAATAATAAATGTGATGGTTCATTAATCCATAAAGACTACACAACATACAAAATTGGATTATAATGTGTCTGCGCTTAGCATGACAGAGTATATAAGAGAGCGCCATGACAGCTCTTGGTTTGGATCAGTAGCACAATACTGATCATCATCGCTTACCTAGGAGCATTGTGACTCCATTTTTAAAGTTATTCAATACACATTACGTTACTCCCACTATTTGTGTGAGACCATTATATGTTACACCTGTAGAGTGATTGATCCGCTAACACATCATCTTATATAAGGGGACACCACTCATGAAGCGCAGACACATTATAATCCAATTTTAAGCGCTATAAGAGATTTGGGCCATTTCTCGTGGCAGCAGCGATAGTAACAAGCACATACCCAAGGGGGCGAGCGCAGGTTCTTATTTCAGCTTACACGACATACATGTATAGATTAATCAGCGTCTCCTTCCCGATTACTTTAAATAATGGATAAATAAAGTTCAACTGTACAGTGTAGTTATTATGTGCGCAGGGTCGGATTTTGGAATGAGGTAATGGAACAAAATGCAGTAGTTTACTATAAACCACAACAACCAATCATACGTCAGGTTTCATTACAGACCGCCCTGGACGGCTAAGGCCAGATCTCTGGTTGGTTGCTAAAGGTAATGGCATATTATTACCTTTTACACTGTGTTATAAGAGAGTATTATTATCATTTACCTGACCGCAGCCCCTTGTGCCCCCATCAGCCATCTTAGGCTTGTGAGAGAAAGATTTTTGTTGGCAAAAGAGGGGACTGTAATGTGAAAACAGGGACTCGGGGGTCTGTGTGACAAGTGATTCTCACTTAGTGACCCAGCTGAGGATGGATCAGGGGACATAACATATGTTGGTACATCTGAAGCAATACACACAGAACACGGTCCCCACACCCAGTTGGTGATGTTTTTATATTAGGGGGGAGTCTCTGGGTCCAGAACACTTTACGGGCAAAATTTACTAAGCGGCGGTTTCTATTCTATTCTAAACCCCGGCGGTTTGGTGGCGGTTTCTATTCTATTCTAAACCCCCGGCGGTTTGGTGGCGGTTTCTATGCTATTCTAAACCCCCGGCGGTTTGGTGGCGGTTTCTATGCTATTCTAAACCCCCGGCGGTTTGGTGGCGGTTTCTATGCTATTCTAAACCCCCGGCGGTTTGGTGGCGGTTTCTATTCTATTCTAAACCCCGGCGGTTTGGTGGCGGTTTCTATTCTATTCTAAACCCCGGCGGTTTGGTGGCGGTTTCTATGCTATTCTAAACCCCCGGCGGTTTGGTGGAGGTTTAATGGCGGGTTCTAAACCCTGGGGGTTTTGCAGCAGTTTCTATATGACAGCCCTGTTCTATTCTACTCTAAAATGTGTTTTGACGGCAGTTTTGCAGTGGTATTGGCCTTAGTAAATCTGCAGATACCAAAACCACCACCAACCACAGTCACAACACATTTTAGAATAGAATAGAACAGGGCTGTCATATAGAAACTGCTGCAAAACCGCCTCCAAACCCCCGGGGTTTAGAATAGAATAGAAATCGCCGTCCTATATCTTAAATGAAATGGGAACCGTACGCGACGTGTAGACATGTAACACATTACTGGCGGTCAATACATTAAAAAAAAAAAAAAAAAAAAAAACTGCGCTTAGTAAAAAAGTATCTTTCCCTTTTATTCACAAGTTACAGGGAAATAAAACATAAATGGAAACAGATTCACCGGAAAGATGAAAGCGGTTTGGGGAAGGTGCAACCTGTTCCTCTGCGTACTCCTGTGTGGACAGCGCCTCGGCCGGGACAGTACAGCGCTGGAGACCGCACTGGGCGCTACGTCTGGATGGACACATAAAACGATGTGGAACACGTGTACACACATGCTACAATATAAAAATAACGTAAGAAGAGGAAACCACGAAACGAGGCTGATAACTCGCAGACTGACGATCCATAGAGAGCTTTTGCCCCGTCCCGTTCTAGACTTCTGTGGAATCAGCCCTCAGGGGTCTTCAACCCTAAACGTTGCACTTGTCGGACATAAGGAGACCACACACCCAGGGTCCTGTTCCGGGCACGGATCCCGTCCTCTGCAGCGTTGGACATATTACAGTATATTGCTTAGTGATATCTGCAGCAAATCTCTCTGTATAAACTTTTGGTCCCTGAGTCACGGACTTAATACTGGAGAAGGTTCCCCACGGTCAGACCCACCACACCATTACCTTATCCCCAAACCCATCCTGCTGTGTGGCTCCCTCCATTATTCATCTGAGTCCGTGTCGTGCCGTCGTTTGGCCCCATGCGGGGACTGCAACCTCCGCCTCTTGTGCGATCGAGAGTGGCTCTCCCTGTCACGGCTCCGGCTTTCGGCCTTGGTGGGGGGCCGTGCCAGCCGGCGAAGGGAGCTGTCGTTGGAAGAATGGGCGTCAAGGCGTTGTGTGCTCTTCGTCCTGGGCGAGTCTCCCTGCTCCGATGAATGGCTGTCGCCTCTGCCGGCCCCAGTGTGACGAGAGGATGATGAATTACATCTGGGGGAGTCCGTGGGCCTCCGCCTACAATAGGAGAGAACAGGTCAGGCTGTCACGTTAGACACTGAGGCTTTTGTCATCTGGGAGGAATAAAACAAACACAATCGCCACAAAGGCTTCTGGGGGAAAGAGGGTAAAAGTGCAGGAATACAGGACGAGGCCCGGACCATTCGGCTGACAAAGGCTCCAGAGTTCCAGGACAGATTTCACACAGACACCTTACATTAATGAAGTTCTGCTCATTAGATCATTCTCCGGCGTCCTCCAAGCATGATGTGTACAAACACGGTTACAGTGTCGTCACAGTCATACAAGAACTTAGTCTCCCGTAAGTTATCCCAGGGGCTCACACGTTACACCCAGCCGAGGGAGGGCATTACATATGATCCAACACATGCATTTGCAAGATAATCGGCAGCCGACATAACTTTATTACCAGTTATTTATAGAGTGCGCGCATATTCTGCAGCGCTGTACAGAGAGGGTCTCACATCAGTCCCTGCACCAGTAGAGCTTACACTCCATATTCCCTATAACATGTACACACACACACACACACACACACACACACACACACACACACACGTTAATCTTTTGTCAGAAGCCAATTAACCTACCAGTATGTTTTTGGATTGTGGGAAGTAACCAATGAACCCAGGGGAAACCCACGCAAGCACTGGGAGAACATACAAACTCCACACAGATATGCTGTGGGGTGGAATCGAACCGAAGTTCTCAGTGAGGCAGTAACGTTGAACATTGCGCCAACCGTGCTGCTGTAATTCTCACATTAGTTGTGTAGATTTTACATATTTACCAGAGTGGATTTATTTTTACAAGTAACACCCAGCTATTATAATATAAAAGCAGATACTCGCAATTCCTGTGACCCATCTATCCTTCTAACGTATCCAGCCTGGTGCTGCAACGTAACACACTGATGGTAACGCCGTCATATACAAGCTACAATTTGCGCACTCAAGAGTTTCGGCCGACGCCAAAGTCCTGTTACACTCATTAAACCTAATAAAGTATACGTCCTTGGTGACCCAGCTCCCGCCATGGCGGCCAGTTACTAAAGCGGGGCGCTCACATTGGGGAACGGAGCAGTGAGACATTAATGATAGGAGGGCAGGGTAATAATGATACAGCATAGAGGGGTTAAAAAGTAAATGTTGCAGGGGTTAATGATGGATGATCAGGTTAATGATATTTCAGAAGGGAGGAGTTAATGATTATATACCGATGATGAGCGGGACATGGACAAGAGATTGAATGTGCCATAATGACTAAGGAGGGGGGATGAATGGGTTTCGGGAGTGAGGACGCACACGGAATGGACATGAGGGAGAGGACAGACAAGAGATGATGAAGAGGACAATTATTATCATCATTTATTTATAAGGTGCCGCAAAGGGACCCCAGCGCCTGTGACTTACACACTACAGAAACAGCACACACAGTATGTGCAAAGTACCGAGCAAATGGCAGCAACATATTAGGGCAGAACAGCTGCCAATTGCCCCAGGAACAATGCAGAAATGAGTTTGGAGGGGTAGAGGGGGTAACACAGAGGAGAGACAGGGGAAAAAGCAGGGACCAGGTCAGCGTGAGGCTCGTCTGTGCCCAGGAACGTGAGCGGAACACACAGGACCAGAGACACTGAAGGCCAGGTAAGAAGCTCCTAGTCATGGGTGTGCAGGTGTCTGTCATTGGGATGAGGGGTGACGGAGAGAGGACCCCCACTAACAGAGCAGCGGAGGAAGTGATACATTATACATACAGCACAGTACCACCCAGCCTGAGACACTACATTATACATACAGCACAGTACTACCCAGCCTGAGACACTACATTATACATACAGCACAGTACTACCCAGCCTGAGACACTACATTATACATACAGCACAGTACTACCCAGCCTGAGACACTACATTATACATACAGCACAGTACTACCCAGCCTGAGACACTACATTATACATACAGCACAGTACTACCCAGCCTGAGACACTACATTATACATACAGCACAGTACTACCCAGCCTGAGACACTACATTATACATACAGCACAGTACTACCCAGCCTGAGACACTACATTATACATACAGCACAGTACTACCCAGCCTGAGACACTACATTATACATACAGCACAGTACTACCCAGCCTGAGACACTACATTATACATACAGCACAGTACTACCCAGCCTGAGACACTACATTATACATACAGCACAGTACTACCCAGCCTGAGACACTACATTATACATACAGCACAGTACTACCCAGCCTGAGACACTACATTATACATACAGCACAGTACTACCCAGCCTGAGACACTACATTATACATACAGCACAGTACTACCCAGCCTGAGACACTACATTATACATACAGCACAGTACTACCCAGCCTGAGACACTACATTATACATACAGCACAGTACTACCCAGCCTGAGACACTACATTATACATACAGCACAGTACTACCCAGCCTGAGACACTACATTATACATACAGCACAGTACTACCCAGCCTGAGACACTACATTATACATACAGCACAGTACTACCCAGCCTGAGACACTACATTATACATACAGCACAGTACTACCCAGCCTGAGACACTACATTATACATACAGCACAGTACTACCCAGCCTGAGACACTACATTATACATACAGCACAGTACTACCCAGCCTGAGACACTACATTATACATACAGCACAGTACTACCCAGCCTGAGACACTACATTATACATACAGCACAGTACCACCCAGCCTGAGACACTACATTATACATACAGCACAGTACCACCCAGCCTGAGACACTACATTATACATACAGCACAGTACCACCCAGCCTGAGACACTACATTATACATACAGCACAGTACCACCCAGCCTGAGACACTACATTATACATACAGCACAGTACTACCCAGCCTGAGACACTACATTATACATACAGCACAGTACTACCCAGCCTGAGACACTACATTATACATACAGCACAGTACTACCCAGCCTGAGACACTACATTATACATACAGCACAGTACTACCCAGCCTGAGACACTACATTATACATACAGCACAGTACTACCCAGCCTGAGACACTACATTATACATACAGCACAGTACTACCCAGCCTGAGACACTACATTATACATACAGCACAGTACTACCCAGCCTGAGACACTACATTATACATACAGCACAGTACTACCCAGCCTGAGACACTACATTATACATACAGCACAGTACTACCCAGCCTGAGACACTACATTATACATACAGCACAGTACTACCCAGCCTGAGACACTACATTATACATACAGCACAGTACTACCCAGCCTGAGACACTACATTATACATACAGCACAGTACTACCCAGCCTGAGACACTACATTATACATACAGCACAGTACTACCCAGCCTGAGACACTACATTATACATACAGCACAGTACTACCCAGCCTGAGACACTACATTATACATACAGCACAGTACTACCCAGCCTGAGACACTACATTATACATACAGCACAGTACTACCCAGCCTGATACACTACATTATACATACAGCACAGTACTACCCAGCCTGAGACACTACATTATACATACAGCACAGTACTACCCAGCCTGAGACACTACATTATACATACAGCACAGTACTACCCAGCCTGAGACACTACATTATACATACAGCACAGTACTACCCAGCCTGAGACACTACATTATACATACAGCACAGTACTACCCAGCCTGAGACACTACATTATACATACAGCACAGTACTACCCAGCCTGAGACACTACATTATACATACAGCACAGTACTACCCAGCCTGAGACACTACATTATACATACAGCACAGTACTACCCAGCCTGAGACACTACATTATACATACAGCACAGTACTACCCAGCCTGAGACACTACATTATACATACAGCACAGTACTACCCAGCCTGAGACACTACATTATACATACAGCACAGTACTACCCAGCCTGAGACACTACATTATACATACAGCACAGTACTACCCAGCCTGAGACACTACATTATACATACAGCACAGTACTACCCAGCCTGAGACACTACATTATACATACAGCACAGTACTACCCAGCCTGAGACACTACATTATACATACAGCACAGTACTACCCAGCCTGAGACACTACATTATACATACAGCACAGTACTACCCAGCCTGAGACACTACATTATACATACAGCACAGTACTACCCAGCCTGAGACACTACATTATACATACAGCACAGTACTACCCAGCCTGAGACAGATCACTACATTATACATACAGCACAGTACTACCCAGCCTGAGACACTACATTATACATACAGCACAGTACTACCCAGCCTGAGACACTACATTATACATACAGCACAGTACTACCCAGCCTGAGACACTACATTATACATACAGCACAGTACTACCCAGCCTGAGACACTACATTATACATACAGCACAGTACTACCCAGCCTGAGACAGATCACTACGGTAGCAGGTGACCGGAAGATGAGTGTAATATACATAGTACACATAGCTCCCTGTATAGGAACAGATGTGATCTGCAACATTCGGAACTTGTTACTCGAAAATTATCATTTCCTCATTTACTTACTTGAAAGTTAAGAAAACTTTAACTCTTTCAGTACTAACTGTGGTGACATTTATTATGCAGTGTGACCTCCGCAGTGGTTATAGTGTGCGATACTTATCAGTGCACTGTACAATAGCTCCATCTAGTGGCTCATGCTGGAAATGTGGGGACATAAATCTCATTATACAATTATACTATGGCAATACAGGAAGCATTCTTCAACATTAGCCTCAATCAGCATTTGTAAGATTACTGCAGGGGCTGATGGATCGAAGCTCATTTGGCTGTACAAGTGCACGCGGATGATACGTAGCAAACCGGGCGCACGCGAGAGACGTAACTCAAACTGCGCACAGCTGCATATGCGCGATTTATTTCCGTGCACACTGCTTTATGCGTAATATTGGAATAATGTGCTTCTAATTCTGCATCAGGCGGACAAGTATCAATGTAATAAAGGCAGTAACACGAGCAAAGGTAACACGGAAAGTTAGGATTGTCTCAATGTCCATTTAATCTCATGATTTAATACATGAATGAGACGTGAACAGGTAGTAATTAAGGTGGTAGTGTAAGCGTAATATCAAGCTCTTTACTTGTGCCGCCACGTGCAGCGATTGCCTCCCGGAATCACGATCCCGCAGATGGTCGGGTAACGCAGCGGCAGAAAAGAATTATAAAATGGGGCGCAGAGGGGGACACAGATATCCGTGCAAAGCACTCATTAGGGGTGTTTGCACAAATAATACCGACACTTTTTTTATTTTTTTCCAAAAACTTTTTAACTCCATATTTTGTTTTATAGGTTTTCTACTTACATTGGGAGCAAAGTCACCAAAGCACATTGTTCATACCGATCAGCTGCCTACTGTATACCACCGACCACGCCAGAAATGACACCCAAGTACGATCCTGCTAAACCGGCAGTCCTGAGACTGTCTGTGCGGTCAGAAGATGACCATAAACACTGGCAGATAGCGGCCATGTTCCAACCTCATTTAACAGTACTGCCCCATAATGTACCAATCTATACGATGAATAGATCAATAAACACAGAGGCCTATGAAAACGAGAACGTGTGTATATATAGAATAACGCTACTGTAGTGTTTACTACTAAATATTTTGGCAAGAAGACCCTACAGATAAAATGCACCCAGTCCACAAAGAGCAGACATTGGCGTTACAGGAAACAGTCTGCAAACACTCACCCAGCAGCCTGCAGGTGGGGAGTCATAGCTGGGAAATAAATCACCAGTGTGGTGACCTGTACACCCTACATTACCCGAGAGACCGCAACATGTGCCGCACAGTGCTGGGATTACATGCCGAGCAGCCAAAGCTCAAACTAGTGTAAGGTAAATGCAGAACTGTCAGATGGACCCAAATATAGTCATTCCGAGTGCATCTTTGTTCCTATAAGATTATTTATAGGGCCTCAGGTCACCCAAGGTGACCTGGGCACAGGACGAAGGACACAGACAGGACGGGAGACCTGTGACCTATAGACAGGCTGAGAACCTGCGCACAAGGTGGAGGACCTATAGGGCGGAGGACACATAGAAAGGGCAGGAGGTTCGCACAAAGGTGTAGGATCTATAGACAGGGCAGGAGGCCCGCGCACAGGACGGAGGACACAGGGCAGGAGGCCCGCGCACAGGACGGAGGACACAGGGCAGGAGGCCCGCGCACAGGACGGAGGACACAGGGCAGGAGGCCCGCGCACAGGACGGAGGACACAGGGCAGGAGGCCCGCGCACAGGACGGAGGACACAGGGCAGGAGGCCCGCGCACAGGACGGAGGACACAGACAGGACGGGAGACCCGTGACCTATAGACAGGCTGAGGACCTGCGCACAAGGTGGAGGACCTATAGGCGGAGGACACATAGAAAGGGCAGGAGTTTCACACAAAGGTGTAGGATCTATAGACAGGACAGGAGGCCCGCGCACAGGACGGAGGACACAGGGCAGGAGGCCCGCGCACAGGACGGAGGACACAGGGCAGGAGGCCCGCGCACAGGACGGAGGACACAGGGCAGGAGGCCCGCGCACAGGACGGAGGACACAGGGCAGGAGGCCCGCGCACAGGACGGAGGACACAGGGCAGGAGGCCCGCGCACAGGACACAGGGCAGGAGGCCTGCGCACAGGACACAGGGCAGGAGGCCTGCGCACAGGACGGAGGACATATAGACACGCTGAGGACCTGTTCACCCTTTCCACTAACAGAGTTCTGTCCTGAAATTTCACCTCATACCTTTTTTCTCCTTTGCCCATCTTCTCAATTATTTATGCCGGCTGCTCCCCACCCCTACCGGCTGCTCCCCACCCCAGCCGTCTCTCTATCCATGCCAGCATAGATTCTACGACTACGGCATTAGGAGGGGAGTTCCACCTAATTGGTCAATAATCCAGAGACGCACGTGCTTGTGCCAGACTTACTAACATTACTAGTCAGTGCAGACACCGGTCAGTATCCCATCCCAGGTCCGTCCGGCGTCAGAGGTCACACATGGGGACATAGATGGGGGTAAAGGCCGGGTCCTCACCTGTCCGCTTCATCTGAGGAGGAATCTGCCCTCCGGTGTTTCTCCTTCTTACGTTTCTTCTCCTTTTTCTTCTTATTCTTCTTCTCTTTCTTGGCCTTTTTCTTGCTCTCAGACCTGTAAAACCGACATATCCAGTCAGCGTGGAGCGCGGGGACACGGGGACGGGACTCCCCCCACAGGAGGGGACGCAGCACAGACACCATATTACTACAGTAAAATATCTTTATGTCACATTATGTGCAGGAATACTGTGGCAGTAGAGGGGGTGAGGGGGGTGATAATCAGCACATTGGCAGTGCGGGCTGGCATGTGGGACGGCAGTGCCCGGTATGGAGAGCGCCATCAATGTGTCTAACAGCATTATGTTACCGTAGTTACACGGGGACAGCTTAGACCAGTTAGGTATAGGGAAAATACTAGTTATACCTCCCAGTAACACACATAATAGGACCAGCAATACGCGATGACGATAATGACGGCGCTGTAATGGCAATTTGATCCCTTTTCCAAAATCTACAGAGAACACTTTGTCTTTTTAAACTAAAAAAGTGCTGCTGAATCTGCCTCCTGGCTGTCACGTGAATTAAAGGTCTATAATATCAGAGAAGGCAGCAATGGATATGGGGACTTATAAACCATGGCAGCGATGTTATAGATCTATAATTACCTTGTTGTCTTCTCTTCTTCTGCTGAATCCGGCCTCCTCTTATCCGCAGGTGCGTCCTGGCGGTCTCCGGTTTTCTGGTGCTGTGTACATGGGACAGAGAGAAGCTCAGACTACCTGGGTCACACAATGGTCTCAGCGCTATATAGATCTTATAGTCACTTCTCGGAGATTACTTACAGTAAAGATGGAGAAACCCATCTTTGTAGCCTCCTTATCTTCTTTGGAAAGCATCAAGCGGGTGGCGGAAACGCTGCCGGAATAATGACATCATCAGACAATGTTATTTAACGAGCAAGTAAACCCCCCAGTGTCTGCAGCACAGCCGGCGTGTTATGTCTTGAAGCTGAAGGGGGGGGGTGACTAGTATGACTTATGTATGAACCCTTATATCACTCTAACAAGGTGAGAGAGGAAACTGGGCCGCAGTATCCTGAGCAGCAGAAACGCTCTGTACAGATTGGGGGAATGAAACTCAGGAGATTGGTGAAAGCGGTTCCATTAAATAACGAAGACAAAAAGAAAATAATCACTGACCATGCCCGTTTCCATTAGAGTCTATATCATGCCGTGTGAGATGTGAAATGGGGCTCCATACAAAAGGTCGACAATGATTTGGTTGACGCTAGAAGGTCGACATGGAAGATTATCAACATGACAAAAGGTTGACAGTATAGACAGGTTCAAAAGGTCGACACAGAAATGTGTTATGTTTAGGGTTAGGCACTAGGAGGAGGGTTAGGCACTAGGAGGAGGGTTAGGGTTAGGCACTAGGAGGGTTAGGGTTAGGCACTAGGAGGGTTAGGGTTAGGCACTAGGAGGAGGGTTAGGCACTTACTGGAGGGTTAGGGTTAGGCACTAGGAGTACGGTTAGGCACTTACTGAAGGGTTAGGCACTTACTGAAGGGTTAGGGTTAGGCACTAGGAGGGTTAGGGTTAGGCACTTACTGGAGGGTTAGGGTTAGGCACTTACTGGAGGGTTAGGGTTAGGCACTAGGAGGGTTAGGGTTAGGCACTAGGAGGGTTAGGGTTAGGCACTAGGAGTACGGTTAGGCACTTACTGGAGGGTTAGGCACTAGGAGGGTTAGGGTTAGGCACTAGGAGGGTTAGGGTTAGGCACTAGGAGGGTTAGGGTTAGGCACTAGGAGTACGGTTAGGCACTTACTGAAGGGTTAGGGTTAGGCACTTACTGGAGGGTTAGGATTAGGCACTTACTGGAGGGTTAGGATTAGGCACTAGGAGTACGGTTAGGCACTTACTGGAGGGTTAGGGTTAGGCACTAGGAGGGAGGGTTAGGCACTTACTGAAGGGTTAGGGTTAGGCACTTACTGAAGGGTTAGGCACTTACTGAAGGGTTAGGCACTTACCAGAGGGTTAGGGTTAGGCACTAGGAGGGTTAGGGTTAGGCACTTACTGGAGGGTTAGGCACTAGGAGGGTTAGGGTTAGGCACTAGGAGGAGGGTTAGGCACTAGGAGGAGGGTTAGGGTTAGGCACTAGGAGGGTTAGGGTTAGGCACTAGGAGTACGGTTAGGCACTTACTAGAGGGTTAGGCACTAGGAGTACAGTTAGGCACTTACTGAAGGGTTAGGGTTAGGCACTTACTGAAGGGTTAGGGTTAGGCACTTACTGGAGGGTTAGGGTTAGGCACTAGGAGGGTTAGGGTTAGGCACTTACTGGAGGGTTAGGCACTAGGAGGGTTAGGGTCTAGGAGTACGGTTAGGCACTAGGAGTACGGTTAGGCACTTACTGGAGGGTTAGGGTTAGGCACTTACTGGAGGGTTAGGGTTAGGCACTTACTGGAGGGTTAGGGTTAGGCACTTACTGGAGGGTTAGGGTTAGGCACTTACTGGAGGGTTAGGGTTAGGCACTTACTGGAGGGTTAGGGTTAGGCACTTACTGGAGGGTTAGGGTTAGGCACTTACTGGAGGGTTAGGGTTAGGCACTAGGAGTACGGTTAGGCACTTACTGGAGGGTTAGGGTTAGGCACTAGGAGGGAGGGTTAGGCACTTACTGAAGGGTTAGGGTTAGGCACTTACTGAAGGGTTAGGCACTTACTGAAGGGTTAGGGTTAGGCACTTACTGAAGGGTTAGGCACTTACTGAAGGGTTAGGGTTAGGCACTTACTGGAGGGTTAGGGTTAGGCACTAGGAGGAGGGTTAGGCACTAGGAGTACGGTTAGGCACTTACTGGAGGGTTAGGCACTTACTGGAGGGTTAGGCACTTACTGGAGGGTTAGGGTTAGGCACTTACTGGAGGGTTAGGGTTAGGCACTTACTGGAGGGTTAGGGTTAGGCACTAGGAGTACGGTTAGGCACTTACTGGAGGGTTAGGGTTAGGCACTAGGAGGGAGGGTTAGGCACTTACTGAAGGGTTAGGCACTTACTGAAGGGTTAGGGTTAGGCACTTACTGAAGGGTTAGGGTTAGGCACTAGGAGGGAGGGTTAGGCACTTACTGAAGGGTTAGGGTTAGGCACTTACTGAAGGGTTAGGGTTAGGCACTTACTGAAGGGTTAGGGTTAGGCACTTACTGAAGGGTTAGAGTTAGGCACTTACTGAAGGGTTAGGGTTAGGCACTTACTGAAGGGAGGGTTAGGCACTTACTGGAGGGTTAGGGTTAGGCACTAGGAGGGAGGGTTAGGCACTAGGAGGGAGGGTTAGGCACTTACTGAAGGGTTAGGGTTAGGCACTTACTGAAGGGTTAGGGTTAGGCACTTACTGAAGGGTTAGGGTTAGGCACTTACTGAAGGGTTAGGGTTAGGCACTTACTGAAGGGTTAGGGTTAGGCACTTACTGAAGGGTTAGGGTTAGGCACTTACTGAAGGGTTAGGGTTAGGCACTTACTGAAGGGTTAGGGTTAGGCACTTACTGAAGGGTTAGGGTTAGGCACTTACTGGAGGGAGGGTTAGGCACTTACTGGAGGGAGGGTTAGGCACTAGGAGGGAGGGTTAGGCACTTACTGGAGGGTTAGGCACTTACTGAAGGGTTAGGGTTAGGCACTTACTGGAGGGAGGGTTAGGCACTTACTGGAGGGAGGGTTAGGCACTAGGAGGGAGGGTTAGGCACTAGGAGGGAGGGTTAGGCACTTACTGAAGGGTTAGGGTTAGGCACTTACTGAAGGGTTAGGGTTAGGCACTTACTGAAGGGTTAGGGTTAGGCACTTACTGAAGGGTTAGGGTTAGGCACTTACTGAAGGGTTAGGGTTAGGCACTTACTGGAGGGAGGGTTAGGCACTTACTGGAGGGAGGGTTAGGCACTTACTGGAGGGTTAGGGGTAGGCACTAGGAGGGAGGGTTAGGCACTTACTGGAGGGTTAGGCACTAGGAGGGATGGTTAGAGTTAGGAACCAAGAGGGGGATTAGGGTGAAAATTAGGGTTAGAAAAAAAAACAAAAGAAAACACAGGTGCTGACCATTTCCATGTTGACCTTTTGAACTGTAACTTTTTTCATGTCAAACTTTTTCCATGACGACTAAACTATTGTCGAGCTTCTGTATCACAACCGTGGAATATGTCCTTAGTGCTTTGTGATGAAGCGGAAATTGAATTCCCCCCAACCCCTCCCCAACGCATATAACCACCAGCTGACAATTATCGCATTTACGTTTAGTTGTATTGTCATATGAAATATTACCTTGAGCTTCCCAGGCCAAGAACCCGGTCCACGCTCCTTTCATCTCTTTCCGGGCCTTCCCGCTTACAGGCTTCAGCAAACTCCTAACAACATACGGGAAGGGACATGCGCGGTAAGACGCCATCGTAGAACCACTGCATACTTACTACATAACTGCGGCCGCTGCTAGGCGCCGCACATAGCGGCAGAATTCTACTTTCTACCCTGTTCTGATCTCTGAAGTTTAATAGTGATGGAATCATGGAGAATGGCTTATCCTGGATAACACGCACATTGCTGAATAATGGTCGCAAAACATTTTACAGATTCCGCCCCCCCACCCCCAATAATTTGGCAGCTAGTTTCTAGCTGTGTGACCAAGGCCGCCAAATCCATAACAGAGACACAGATACTAGATGGACAGAAGGGTAAGAGTTCCCAGTCTCCCGATGCCCGCTTCGTTCATACATGTACATTTCACCACCACAGGTGCCCATCTCAGTATTCAATTTGAAGTGAAAACCCGTTATCGGCGATAAACGTCATTATCGCCTGTTTTAATTATCCCCGTATTCAATTTCAAAGACTTCTCGCCTGTGCGAAAAGTCTTTGTAAAATAATGGGGATAACTTTTCTCCATGTATTACATGGCAAAAAAAAAAGGGAACACTTCGAAAATAGCGAAATTCATTCCAGAGGGGTTCCCTTATATGTGGCCGGTGTTTTCTGAATTGCAGGTAGGCGCATTTTTTTAAGAATTTTTAAAAATCATTTTAGGAACTTAAAAATATGCTTGCACCCATTTTCATTTACCCCAGATTTTATGGGCATAGTTATTTTTCCACAAAAAAATTGCTAAATGATCTTCTTCATCACCTTCTTAAAGCCGCATTTATGCACCTGCCGTGGCTATTTAAATACCTGACTTCCCGTCAGCAGGCAAAAACGGGGGTACCCATAGTGATCCCTCATGTCTGGACATCTTTAGGGGGTCCAAGGATGATTTCCCGAAAATTGGCAGGTTTTTTCGCCACTTCCAGTTTCGCCGGGTCCCATTTTCGCGTCCATAGAAATTGAATACGGGGATAATCGGGCACGCGCCCAAAACTTTTTCGCCTGCAAAACAGGCGAAGGAGGCGAAAAGTCCAGCAGGCAAAAAGTCTGGACTTTTAAACCTCAAATTGAATACGGGCCTAAAGCTCTCGAAGTCGCTTTGTTTCGTCTGACCGACTTGTCACACTCGCGGTAGCGTTTCCTCCTTTGCCAGAATCTATTTAAAATGTGGTGTTATTAAATAGACTTTTGGGTCTATGTACTAAGCCTTTTGAGGGAGACAAAGTGGACGGAATAAAGTACCAACCAATCAGCTCCTGTCACTGTACAGGCTGTGTTTGAAAAATGACAGGAGCGGTTTGGTTGGTACTTTATCTCTCTCCAAGCCCTTAGTGCATAGACCCCTTAGTCTGGGACCACCGGAGAGGACATTTCCCGGGAAGACGTCATCTCTATGAATCGAGGCAGCCATTTCTTACCTCTTTGCTGATACCTTTGGGCTGACGGGTCACAGTTTTGTAGCCTCTACAAGAAAATAAAATAAACCAAAATTCTGAGTATCCCGCAATGAGACCTGCAGAGGATTCTCCTACAGTTACAGCGTTATTAGAATGAGCAGAACTGCAGAGCCTCTGTATTCAGAGCTGCGGGTGCCGCTGTGCCCGGGAGCCGGCCAGTACCCGCTGATGGATACCTAGCAGGGCACCTTTAGCCAGTGACACTAGCGGCAGGAGAGTAGCTCTGTAATATCACTGTTGCTGAGCACATGCCAGGGTCATACAGTCTAACATGAGACATAATATCGAACAGTGTTATTTCTGCATGTTGTATCACTCTAACGTCCCCAGTAACACGCACTGGGAGCTTTGTACAGCCTTGGTTTTACGTCAGTGCCCCTAGACTAGACAGTCCTCTCCCCGCACATCATGTGACCTGCCGCCACGTCACTGTCAGGAGGCAACACGAGTAAGCAGAAGCGCGTCTACGTTTGCGGCTAGGTGCACGTATTTAACCAGATAGCCCTATTCATTATCGCACCCTCCATAATACTGCTCCGTGTAGCTTCACTTATGTTTTTTCAAATTAAACACAAGAGTCCGGGAGCTTTGGGGCTAAAGTGATAACGCATTCCCCCTAAAAGTATAGGACGAGAAGCGATCGCCAAAATCTGCGCGCCCTGCTGCGGAGTAGAAATGAAAGCGCACACCCTTCGCACTGCATGGAATGCCCAGATAAAAGCACCTTCCCCATGCGATGAATCGCACACCGCACTGCCCTGGCAAGCAAAGCGCACCCGGTACCCCATCTCCTCTATGCCCCAAAGAGCCGCCATCTTGTTGCACTTTATTGCAAATCTAGGAGCACTTGAGCAGAGACAGACGCACAGCGCCTCCGAAGCGCATTCATTTCTGCACCTCGGCCGTTTGTCGCTCGTCAGCGATGGGTGCGGCCGGTTATACAGCACATTAATGATAAACAGACTGCAGAGATCATTAATGCTGGGATGCGTCTCTCTCTCAGTTACAGTCAGTGACGACGGGAGACTTACAGCGCAGTCATCATGGCTTTCTCCTCTGCCTCCCTCACAGCCGCCAGCTCCTGCTGTCTGCTCAGCTTCTCTCCGCCACTCTTCTCCTTCGCGTACCACGTCAGGTCCTTTCCCTTCTGCCATCTTCCAACTGGAGCCATGAGCGAGTTCCCTGCAATGACAGACAGGTGCTGCCATTATTACCAGATATCATGCACTAGGGAGAGGTGGTCCATGGCGTCCCCATGCTGCATACTCCCAACGTCCCATTTCCCTCTCCACGCCATGCAGCTTGTAGGATGGATGACCTCACCCCCCAGCGCCTGATCGCGGGAACCCATCTAGTGAGACCCGACTCATCCGAAATCTCCAACAAACCATATATAGAAAGCCACTATTTATCATCACTATGCAGAAAAGGATGGGTCGTACAGAGTACTACTGAGCTGAAATAACTGGAGGGTTCTACATATGTCCCCAGAAGCGACTCGGCAGGTCAGAGGGGCTGGTCTAACAGAGCAGGCAGAGACTGACTGACACCCCTGCAGAAAAACACTGTGGATGGGTGGATCCACACCCAGGGGCGTGTCCAGTGATGTCACAGCAGCTCACATGACCAGTGTCAGGTTTGAATATTAAATAATAACATGGTCCTAAATATATGAGGGGGGTTCCAGCTGTCTGTAGTGAAGGGGACTCTATCTTGATAATACAGTTTCAAGTAGATGTCAGGGTAACACAGAACAACGTAATTAACTTCATGAAAATTTATATTTTGGAGTTTAATAGTTCCTTAGGGAATAGATATTTAGGATACAGAAGGGAGACCTCACACTGTTGTATTCTGGGGGGAGGGTGGGTGTCTGACATTCTCTATCTTTAAACATAGTCCAGTAGTTGTTGCGCTGACACTTGATGCAATGAATTAGAAGTTACGGCAAGAACAAGTTTTTGGGAAAAATAAAAACCGCTCAAACTCATTTTACAAGATATTGCAGTGAATGATCCATATATAATGAAAGAATAGTGCAGGGATGTCATAATATGGGAAATGATAAGAGAACAGTATCGGAAGATTAGAAGCCACAAAACCACATTCTGAAACGTTAAATGGCGGAGAGGCCGCACTTATCCCGTCAGCGCTCATGCAGTTGTGGTTCCCAGTAATCAGTGCATCATAATGTTATTATGTTTAATTGTAATCATCGTTTACATGATCACTGGGTCTTTACAAGAGCCTTGCACAGCGGTCAGTCTCACCTGGGGTACAGCGTCCTCTTTTTATTAAGTCTGCTGAAGACCCTCTAACCGTCCGTTATGTCACCTAATTAGTAACGTCTGAATGTATGCACTATAATAGCACGTGCCACTCTGACCCAGCACTTGGTAAGGGTATAATCACTCATCATGATATGAGGTCACATTGTGACTTATGAGGACAATAGAACAGAAAGATTTCACTTCTCGTTACCAAGGTAATTTTCTCGTTGCTTGTCAGTCTTCACATCTTCCCAGTTGAACTGGTCTTGCCCCCCTCGGACGCCCCCTCTCGATGAGCCAAACATAGTGAGCGATGGAGCTGTAGGGAAAGAAAAAAAAAAAAAAAAAAAAGAGATAAAACGCGGACAGTGAAACAATGGGGCGGAGATATGTCGCCCTCACAAGTGCCGGACGGAAATAAATAACACGATAAATAAATTATATATACTGTATACTATGTACAATACAATACGTGCCACCTTTTGCACATAAAGTAGTACCGATAAAAGCCTATATCCAACCCAATCATGCAGCTTGTCCTAGCGCCTATGTGGATCTGTCCCCACACACTGTTGCTGCAGCCACTGAAGTAATATTTGAAAGGTAATTAGGATTAGTACCTTATGAATATTAATCAGGCAGTGACATCACTGACTCCCAGCACACTGATAGGCTGCCTCCTGCTTCTGCAGAGTCACCTGTATATCAAAACTTTTCTGCTAACATTTTGCAGCGGAGTAGCTGAAGCCACACAAGTTCAATGCGACGCAGTCTCTGCGGATCTCCCAGTGCTACAACCCCCATAATATCAGCGTGATAATAGTGCTCTTACTGTATTCTATAACTCTTCACTCCTAAAACTGCATACACACGTAAAGATTAGCTGTCCAACCATCCAACTAGTTGATTGGTTGGAATGAAAATCTGGTAACGTATGGGAGTAACTGATGATCAGCAATTTGCTCCTAAACGCCAGAAAACAGATGACAATGGTCGGTCAGACAAGTTTGTTAAATGTTTGATCTAAACAATTTGTTCAAACAGCAGTTATTGTCCATTTTCCGGCATATGGGAGCAAATTGCTGATTGTATTCCTTATCAGATTTTCATTCCAACCAATCATCTCGTTGGATGGTTGGACAGAAAATCTTTACGTGTGTACCCAGCCTAAGTAATAACAGCTGACAGATTCGCATCTCACACGCAGAAACGCTGGATTTTATTGCGCTGTTGGCAAATCATGAAACAAATGGAACAAATTGTGAAAACTGGGACTGTTCCTGGGAATTAGGGATCTATGGATCAGTCCTGGAATGGCTGCGTCCGCAGCGCGCAGGTGACGGAATCCCAGCGACGCTCAGGGTATAGCCCGTCTGCCTCAGATACCTGGATAACACAATGATATTAAAACACCTGTGTCTCCAACGTTCCTCCGCAGCCCTCAGAGAGTGCCCAGGAAAATATGCCATGCTACTGCGTCACAACTCTCGCCAAGGCGCGCAGCGGTGACATCACTACTCTCCATTATTACCGGGCATCATACCACTTGTGCGCGACACTTGTTTGGTATGAAAGAAGACAATTCAACGTAGAATATACAGTGGATATATAAGATAAAGCAATTATACCTAATGTAAATTATACAGATATCGGAATCAGCGGAGGACTTTTTACCATATATGAAAGCACAAGGCTACAGGCCATGACATACAGTCTATAGGCGGATATTGATAAGTGACTGGCGGCTTGCTGTACAATACACAGTATATAGAGAACATTAATCCCTCTCAGTGCAATGTACAGTAATGCTTTGTATGTCTGCTTATCCCATGCATTTGCCAAATGCAAAATCACTGGCCATTATTAGTGTTAATTAAGTCAGAACGATGCTGACGTTGCAGTTCATTGAGCTCAGGGCATTGCCAGCCATGGAGAATAAGTGGGAAAAGCAGAGTAATACTGAAACACTCCCACTGATTAGCTGGTAAGAGCTGTAATGAGCCCCCCGGCTAAGACCCCTTACCTGGTCGACCCTCCTCTCACCAGACACGAGTCCCTCACTCAGATTTCCCGGACGGAAGACAGCAGGGCACACTCACTTCCGGGAATGAGTACTGGGGGGTCATGTGACTGGCGCTGCTGCACGGGCGGCCATCTTTGGCACGGGCAAATCACTGGGATAGGATATGATTGACTAGTAAGCTAGGAGATTGTCTCTCTGCTAGGTGATAGAGAGGACATTAATAATGTGGTTTAATGGAATCACACTGTCCCGGAGTCACACACCCCATCGCTCAGCATAGCATATAGGTGATACCATATTGTCCCAATAACTAATGTGCACCATGCAAGTCTATGGTCACAGATCTGGGTCCTCATTTTCACTAAGAACAGATGCTGACATACCAGTCTACTGATCAGAAATTAGGATTCCTGTGCAACTATCCATACATATACTGTTATAATGTATATTTGAATCACCAAACCCGTTCTGCTTCCTGCTAGATGCAATGCTGTCTGCTCGCACTATATATTATTATCCTTTATTTATAGGGCGCCACAAGGGTTCCGCAGCTCCTTACAAAGTATATAAACAGATGTGCGCACAAGTAAAAACATTATTAACAGTACAAACAATGCAGGACAGGGACATGGTTTATATACATTGCTGCATAACACTTAAATAAGCAGCAGGGAGTCAGCAACCAAGTGTTAGGTGCCATTGTCAATGAAAGTATAAGTAAGGAAAGGAGAAGCATATGAGGGAAGAGGGCCCTGCTCGTGAGAGCTTCCATTCTAAAGGGGAGGGGGCAGACAGACGGGCTAGATTGTGAGGAAGGAACATGCAGTAGTGGGTTAGGATGAGCGCTGGAAAACTTTGAGGAAGAAAGGGGTGTTGAGAGCCCATTTGAAGGGTAGGAGCCAGGAAGCCAAGTTATGGAGGAATTTTGAATCTTTAAGACAGTGTGGGCCATACTTACCGACATTCTGGCAGCCCCCTCGCACTCCCAGACCGCCCACTTTTGTAGCGGGGACAGGGGGCCGGTGGTCTTTCCGGGGGACTTGCCTACTCTTGTAGGGTACCGGGAGTGGCACTAGAGTTTCGGGAGGATCCCGGCACTCCTGGGAGAGTAGGCAAGTATGGTGTGGGCCTAAATAAAAAATTCAACGAAGCCCGAGGGCCACTAAGCTATACTGCAGTATTTAGACTCTGCCCCTCCTCACACTATTATGTCCCATAACTGCCCACTCCTACAATTTTAATTAGGCCCCAGAACTGTCCCTCCTCCTCCATTATGTCAGATAGTTGCCCCCATCCTCAAACACATAACTGCCCCGTCTAGCAAAAAGGATCCATTGAAATAATTAGCGCTCAGATCTATGGGGGCAGCCATCTTCTCGGCTCCTGCTGCTGTGCCCTCTGGCTCCACACTTCTCCCACTGTGCATTTGTAGTTTCCTTTCCTTTGATTGGTGGGTAGCTCCAGCCATCCTCCAATCAATGCTTATATATACGCCCACAGCAGTGATTGGTGGCCACCAATTAGCTATCTAGCAGCTAAAACAGTGTACAGACTGTGCACTGCTGTGATGTGTCAGCTGGCGCGGCTAGGAGGGGCATCACATGACTGGTGGCCGGGACTCGGGAGTCACTGTCTGGTAGAGAAAGCTGCGGCTGCCTGGCTGCTCTGCTTGTGGCCATGCAGTTTACCCAGCATGACTCCAAGGTGTGTCTGCCTCCCCCCCTGGTCACTGTAAGCAGCCGTGCACGCTAATGCCTGCCTCTGTGTCGAATTCACAAAATTCTGCAGAGACACAGCCGTATTCAATTTGAGGCGAGCCGCGATACTTTTTCGCGTCCCGGACTTTTCGCCTACAGTACTTCGCCTGTTTTGTAGGCGGAAAAGCATCGCCCGCGTGCCCGCTTTACCCCGTATTCAATTTGAAAATAGGCGAAAACGGGACCCGGCGAAACTCGAACAGGCGGAAAGTCCTGTCAGATTTGGGGAAATCAGCTTGACACCCCCCAAAAGATGCTGACATGAGGGTTCCCTATGGTACCCCCCAATTTGATTTGCTGAAGGTATTTGGTGTTTTTAAACGGGCTCAATAGCTGCTAAATAGCGTTTTTCTATAAGTGGTGCAGAATAGTATTCAGGAGTATTTTTTCCAGAAAATAACTTATCCTAGCAAATTTGGGGTACTTGAAAATGGGGGTCAGCATATTTAGAAGTTGCTAAAGTGAAGTTGAAAAAATCATGAAAAATCCACCTGCCGCAAGCACCTGCAATAAAAAAAAACACTTGGGGCATACTTGGGGACCCCCCGAGTCAAGTTCGCTAGTTTTTAACTTTGTACCCCAACATTTCCCCCCCCCCCCCCTTTTTCAAAATCATTTTTTGGGGTGTCCTTAAGTGTTTTTTAAAAATTTTTGACACAGCTTACCTTTGGAGGACTGTCTGAAGGCTGCAGGGGGGTTCCCGCAACGTTGCACCCCGAAACCCCAATTCTGCACTTTTTTCCGCCTCCCATTCAAAGGCGAAACTTTTTCGCCTAGTACATTGCATTGACTTTCCGCCTAGGTGGAAAGTCTTTCAAATTGAATACGGAGTAAAAGCAAAACAGGCGAAAATGACGTCATCGGCGAAAAAGTATCGCGGATCCGGATTTTTCGCCTCAAATTGAATATAGGCCACAGTAGGTGAGCCAAGGGGAACAGCTCCACGGGGTGAAGACCCCGGATATAGACCATTGCAAAGCATCACTTCTCTATACACTGCATACAAGGGCTGTGTACACAAATGAACGAGTCCGGGATGAGATCTGGCCATGAGGGGGGCGAGTTGTGGTTTCCAAACCGTTACAATAGCAACTCGCCCCCGACTCGCGTCTATATAAAGTTATATGTAAGTATGGGCCGTTGCATTGTACCACCCTTGTTCTATTTTCTAGTGATTATTGTTATTATATAGAATTCTCTTTCCATACGTGTGATTTAGTCAGCGGATAGATACATGAAATACAGCGATGATAACTGAGCACCGCGTCAGAGAAAGCTGAAACAGTATAATCAATGAATATCTATCAGGCGCCGTTACGCGCTATTAGCTGTGTACAAATGACCAGCGTACAAATATCTGCATGCGTCACTTTTGTGTCTTCTTTACTTTATTCTGTATTTTACTGATCCAGTTCAGAATTGTCTCCAGTTCTACAAATTACCTTCATTGTTTCTCATTAAAGGGAATTCTCTTCTAACAAGGTTTTGCATAAAAAACACAATATTTATTCTATTTTTAATACACCGACTGCACAAACATTTCATACAGTGCCTATATATATGGGCAGCACAGACGGTGTAATGGTCAGCGTTACTGCCTCATAGCGCTGAGGTCATGATATCAATTCCCACCATGGCCATACCTGTGTGGAGTTTGTATATTCTCCCTGTGCTTGCGTCCTCTGGGTGCTCCGGTTTCCTCCCACACTCCAAAAATATACTGATAAGTTAATGGGCTTCTGCCAAAAAATTAACGTGTGTGTACATGTGATAAGCTCCAGTAGAGTGTAAGCTCTACTGGTGCAGGGACTGATGTGAGTGACTGAGACACTCTCTGTACAGCGATGCGGAATATGCGTGCGTTCTATAAATAACTGGTAATAAATAAAGTAATGTCGGCTGCGTATTATCTTGCAAATGCATGTGTTGGATCATATATAATGTACTCCCTCGGCTGGGTGTAACGTGTGAGCCTGTACCGTTTGTGGGTGGTAACAGGGGCAGGACTCTAATAACAGGGGGGTTGGAGATGTGAACGCAGGCGTGCCTGAGTGTTTCCACGCCGTTTTTAAGGCGTGCATAATTAACAGGCAGCGTCACAGTACACGTCACATGCTTGCTTTTTACACTGAAGTCCTCGCAGTCCTTGCAGCAGGGTAAGGCAACCACAAGCGCTGCGATCGCTACCGATGGTGCTCGATGTTTTAATACACTTCCTGGAGATGACGGGCGCAAGTGGGCGTCTCAACATACGCTAATGGGTGTCTGCATACACAGAGCGATCGCTCGCACAGCCAAAGTGGGTGTGCTTATGCCTTGGCGAACGATCGCTTCCCATGGCGTCACTTTGAAAAATTTGCATACGCTGGATGCGAGCGAGCGGCCGCTTGCGAGAGACTCTGAATGAGGCCCTTTGTCTCCAGACACTTCTTGGCCATAATGCCTTAGATAGAGGCTCTGGGTAACACCGGACTCACTAGATTATACTCTGTAATGAAAGAGATCCTTTGTGCATTGGTATCAATATCTAAAGCAGGTGATAAACGTTGTTCATACGGTATATGTAATACTTCTTGGATAACCCCTTGCTCTGAATTTCAAGTCCTAAATCCTCTGGATCACTAGCACGTTTGTCTCACCTCTCTCATTACTGAATATGCACCGCAGTGACACATCATTATACTCACGGACAGTATTCACATTATGCGCCATGCATTGGTACAGTACAGTGTCTCCCGATGACGCCACCCGCCGGGTGTCGTGGTTGCTAGGTGATGGGCTTGGAGCTCTCTGCTTCCGCCGGATGTCCCGCTGGCCGAGCTGCTGGAACACGCTGCGCTGTAACTACCGGATTTCAGCGCAAACTTTATAAGGTAAGCACTTCTCCTTACACGCGTTTGTATGTACAGTCCTGATGAAAAGGTCTCAGGGCCTTGAAACGTCGACCATATTCCGTACCTATGTCTTTACTTATTTATACATTCTTTGATCAATTTTTAAATTGCCGCCTCTTTTCTCCTTATTGTTGTGGTGCTGCCTATAGGAAAAGTCTGTGTGTGTGTGTGTGTATGTGTATGTATATGTGTGTATATATATATATATATATATATATATATATATTTATTTGGTTGGAGACCCCTATATTTTAGTTCCCTACAGTCATGGCAAAGCCAATGGGCCGGGATTCCTACACGTCCTCTCCTGCACTGGCTGACATGTATTTGTGAACGATTCCTAGCGCTGGGGGACGACGAGGATTGAAGGGGGCGATTGCACAAAAGTCACATGTGTACCTGCTGTGGGTGCATCACTTGTGCCATCCATCTGACTAATGCTAATCATATAGCAATGTGGCCGCTGCGATCTAGTCTCATTATTACAGGGATATTTGATTGCAGCAATAAAGCAGATTCCCATTTCATCTCTTTAAGGGGTGAGGGGAGCGAAACAAAACGAACCTTTTTCGGGATGCAACGCTGCGTCAGCCTCTTTGGCGTCCACCGGTTCTGTCGCAGACTTTCCCGTATATGATTTTATTCCTAGTCTGGAACCGTCGTCAATAATTCTGTGCGTGTTACTCAAATAAAAGCCAGGTCACTGTCAGTAGAAAACCTTTAATAATTACACTTGTAAATCAGTTTAACATTTTACAACAAGCTTTATTTTTTCTTCCAGAATTTACTGTATCGATCCAAATTGTAATCCTCGTAGACGTCCTTTTCCTTTGTGGCGATGCCCTTCTTGGGCTGGTTCCTGAGACGTAAGCGGATCTTTCGCTGCTCCTCCGACAGTGTGGAGATGTCCAACGGCATCTGGCGAGAAGGAGACAAGCGTCATACGCAGCACACTGGGGTAAAATGAGAGGTCAGTAATAAAGAGGCGATCACTTGTGAAGTTGTCCAGCCACGTATAGCGAGCAACAGAGCCCCCCCCCCCCCCCCCGCCTTTGGTGACCTCCATGCTGCCCGAATCTTACTTTCAGCACTGTAATACTTATTTTATCCATACTGAAGAGAGAGCTGACTGAGAACGGTCTCTGCGATTCAGGGAACACGAGGTGACAGTGTTGGGGAAGGGTCTGGAGGACGATTACCTATAAATGTCAGAGAGGGGAAAGATTTCATCTACAATAATTGTCCACCCTGACATCTTGGTCTATCCTTGGTTCCCGAGCGTATGAGATGGACAAATCTGACCTAAGTCATCCACATGCTAGGATTATGCCGACAGTGTGGCCGACAGTGTACTGCTGAAAACATCAAATATATTGGGCGACACTTATGACATTGGTTCTACAGATTATTGAAAAAGTAAATAAATAAATAAAAGGTGCTCTCCATGGAGACCAATCAGACTCGGTCACTTTCCTTACACGGGTTTCTGAACACTTTTTCTAAAACGTTATATAGCAGCTATAATAAAAAGTTCCATAATTATGTACACAGAATACCAGTTATACATGATAAAATGTTCTGGAAATCAAGAGTATAATGGAAAACTAGTATTTTGGACTAGTGATTCGTCAGGTCACTAGTTACCATGCTTGTTCTTACAGGTTTTCTTTTTTTCCCCACCTTCCCCTCACTGTTCCCCCTCCCCCCATCCGTCTCTCCCATCTCTGTCCCCCATCTGTCCCCCTCCCCCAATCTCTCTCTGACCCCCACCTTCCCATCACTGTTCCCCCTCCTCCCATCCGTCTCTCCCATCTCTGCCCCCCCTCCCCCATCCGTATCTCCCATCTCTGCCCCACCCTCCCCCATCCGTCTCTCCCATCTGTCCCCCCTCCCCCATCCGTCTCTCCCATCTCTGCCCCATCCATCTCTCCCATCTGTCCCCCTCCCCCCATCCGTCTCTCCCATCTCTGTCCCACATCCATCTCTCCCAGCTGTCCCACTCCCCCAATCTCTCTCTGACCCCCACCTTCCCATCACTGTTCCCCCTCCCCCCATCCGTCTCTCCCATCTCTGCCCCCCCTCCCCCATCCGTCTCTCCCATCTCTGCCCCACCCTCCCCCATCCGTCTCTCCCATCTGTCCCCCCTCCCCCAATCCATATCTGTCCCCCACCATCCCATCACTGTCCCTCACCTTCCCATCCTTCTGTCCCCTATTCCCCCTCCCCCCCATCCGTCTCTCTCCCACCTGTCCCCCCTACCCCAATCCATCACTGTCCCCCCTCCCCCATTTGTCTCTCACATCTCTATCCTCCACCTTCCCCTCACTGTCCCCCCTCCCCCAATCCGTATCTCCCCTATATCTACCTCTCCTGCCCCATATCCCTGACCTTCACACTTCATCTCGCACCCCCCTCCCGTTGTGTCTCTCATAACTGCCCCTCCTGCCTGTCCCTCCAATACCTGTGTCCACCACCCTTCATCTCTCCCCCACACCTCCCTTCTCCATTCTGCCTCCTCCATCTCTGTTCTCCTGCCGCCTCACCTCTCCCTCATCGCTCTCCCCATACCCTCCTCCAGGAGAGATCTACCTGTCAGTGCCCTGACCCGCACCGCACAGGAGATAAGGAGGGGGGGGGGGTCAGGAAACTGTGGGCATAGACCTGCCTTCTACAGTCACTGCTTCAGGTGATCTGTCCTCGGTGCCAGTGGGAGGGTGGTGGGGCCTCCCTTCGGCTGCTAGACTGACGTGTGAGAGATTATATTGCAGATATCTTCCCCTGGACACTAACACATAGAGCATGTACAGTATAACAGTACATGCTAATTACATATCTTCCCCTGGCCACTAACACATGGAGCATGTACAGTCTATGCTAATTACATATCTTCCCCTGGCCACTAACACATGGAGCATGTACAGTCTATGCTAATTACATATCTTCCCCTGGCCACTAACACATGGAGCATGTACAGTATATGCTAATTACATATCTTCCCCTGGCCACTAACACATGGAGCATGTACAGTATATGCTAATTACATATCTTCCCCTGGCCACTAACACATAGAGCATGTACAGTCTATGCTAATTACATATCTTCCCCTGGCCACTAACACACAGAGCATGTACAGTACATGCTAATTACATATCTTCCCCTGGCCACTAACACACAGAGCATGTACAGTACATGCTAATTACATATCTTCCCCTGGCCACTAACACATAGAGCATGTACAGTATATGCTAATTACATATCTTCCCCTGGCCACTAACACATGGAGCATGTACTGTATATGCTAATTACATATCTTCCCCTGGCCACTAACACATAGAGCATGTACAGTATATGCTAATTACATATCTTCCCCTGGCCACTAACACATAGAGCATGTACAGTATATGCTAATTACATATCTTCCCCTGGCCACTAACACACAGAGCATGTACAGTACATGCTAATTACATATCTTCCCCTGGCCACTAACACATAGACCATGTACAGTACATGCTAATTACATATCTTCCCCTGGCCACTAACACATAGAGCATGTACAGTATATGCTAATTACATATCTTCCCCTGGCCACTAACACATGGAGCATGTACAGTATATGCTAATTACATATCTTCCCCTGGCCACTAACACATAGAGCATGTACAGTATATGCTAATTACATATCTTCCCCTGGCCACTAACACATGGAGCATGTACAGTATATGCTAATTACATATCTTCCCCTGGACACTAACGCATAGAGCATGTACAGTCTATGCTAATTACATATCTTCCCCTGGACACTAACACATAGAGCATGTACAGTATATGCTATTACATATCTTCCCCTGGCCACTAACACATGGAGCATGTACAGTCTATGCTAATTACATATTTTCCCCTGGCCACTAACACATAGAGCATGTACAGTCTATGCTAATTACATATCTTCCCCTGGCCACTAACACATAGAGCATGTACAGTCTATGCTAATTACATATCTTCCCCTGGCCACTAACACATAGAGCATGTACTGTATATGCTAATTACATATCTTCCCCTGGCCACTAACACATAGAGCATGTACAGTATATGCTAATTACATATCTTCCCCTGGCCACTAACACATAGAGCATGTACAGTATATGCTAATTACATATCTTCCCCTGGCCACTAACACATAGAGCATGTACAGTCTATGCTAATTACATATCTTCCCCTGGCCACTAACACAGAGCATGTACTGTATATGCTAATTACATATCTTCCCCTGGCCACTAACACATAGAGCATGTACAGTCTATGCTAATTACATATCTTCCCCTGGCCACTAACACATAGAGCATGTACAGTCTATGCTAATTACCTTCCCATCACTGTCCCCCCTCCCCCCATCCGTATCTCCATTCTCTGTCCCCATCCGTCTCTCCAATCTCTGTCCCCCCTCCCCCAATCCATCTCTATCCATCACCTTCCCACCACTGTCCCCTCTCCCCCATCTCTGTCCCCCCTCCCCAATCTGTCCCCCACCTTCCCATTTCCGTCCCCTTATCCGTCTCACCCATCTCTGTTCCCCCTCCCCCAATCCATCTGTCCCCCACCTTCCCATCACTGTTCTCCCTCCCCTCATCAGTCTCTCCCATCTCTGTCCCCCCTCCCCCAATCCATCTCTGTCCCCCACCTTCCCATCACTGTCCTCCCGCCCCCCATCCTTATCTCCCATCTCTGTCCCCCTCCCTCCATCCGTCTCTCCCATCTGTCCCCCACCTTCCCATCACTGTCCCCCCTCTCCCCATCCGTCTCTCCCATCTCTGTCCCCCCTCCCCTCTCCAATCTCTGTCCCCCACCTTCCCATTTCTGTCCCCCCATCCATCTCAGCCATCTCTGTCCCCCCTCCCCCAATCCATCTCTATCCTCCACCTTCCCATCTCTGTCCCCCCTCCCTCCATCTCTCCCATCCCTGTCCCCCACCCCATCTGTAATAAATGACTAAACGGAAGGCTTTATAAAGTAGTTCCTTAGAATATAAGTAATGTGATGAGTGAAGCATTAGACAGGTGCAGCTTACAGTCAGGACCCTGCGCGGCTCCTTGTATTGGATGGTGATGGTTGATCCGTCAGGCTGCACCAGCAGAACCGGATACGTCCTCAGGTAAGACCTCCTGCTGGATCGCCCGGTGCAGGCTCTGTTTGAGTCCTGCAGCTCGGCCGCTGTGTGCAGGGGATGGGAGGCCGGGAAAAGACTCCTGGGCGCGATGTTCTGCAGAGAGCTGAAACAGAGAGAGGGGAATATACAATAACCAACCACTTTAGAGCTACTGTAAACCTGGCTGGTATTGCGCATAGCTATTATTGCTTTCTAGGTGGACCTGTGATTTTGTGGACATATAAGCTACGTAGCCTATCAGATTCCAGCCAGGGACATCACTGAGGCACCGGCCGATTTGTGTTCACCAAAAATATACAATAAGAGAGAAGACAGCCTGAAAGGGCCGATATAGGCAGCTGGAGAGAGATTGTGTATTGTTTAAAATAAATTATTTAATAGTAGAAGGACAATAGGACATACTAGCAGAATATTATTCTCACACTAAAGATTATTTGAAATATTGTTGCAAAGATAAGAGATAAACTTTTGTGTGTAAAGAGGCACCCCTACCCAGGGCTCGGTAAGGCACCCCCCACCCAGGGCTCGGTAAGGCACCCCCCACCCAGGGCTCGGTAAGGCACCCCCCACCCAGGGCTCGGTAAGGCACCCCCCACCCAGGGCTCGGTAAGGCACCCCCCACCCAGGGCTCGGTAAGGCACCCCCCACCCAGGGCTCGGTAAGGCACCCCCCACCCAGGGCTCGGTAAGGCGACCCTTGCAAAGATCCCTAGCTGATACGTTACCAGCGCAGTCTTACATGGGGAGGGCAGAAGACATACAGACCAGAAATATAATCAAGCTTTTAGTTAAACAGTGTAATAATATTTTGTATTATGCACAGAAAACAAGAGATATGGTACGAACTTACCTTTGTTATCTCTGTTTCTACGAAGTCCATAGGGTCCACAGGGTTGACCTTGGGGTATAGCTAGATCTGTATCCACAGGCACCACGCAGTTAAAGCTTTAGCTGCTCCCAGGATGCTCCTGGGTCCATCGTCCTCTATACCCCGCCCCCGAGCCACAGGCACCTCAGTTGGTAAGCAGCCAAGGCCAGAGGAGGAGACGAAACAGAGAGAAGGAAGACTGGAACACACAAGAAAACCATACTCACAGAAATGGGAGACGGAAAACCGGTGACCAGCAACGCAGCCCTTTTGAAGCCAGGTGCGTCAGGGCGGGCGCCCTGTGGACCCTATGGACTTCGTAGAAACAGAGATAACAAAGGTAAGATTTTACCATATCTCTTGTTTTCTACTTCAGGGTCCATAGGGGGTCCACAGGGTTGACCTTGGGGATGTCCCAAAGCAGTTCAACTAAGGGCGGGGACGCTCCTGTGCAGAAAGGAGAATCCTGCGCCCAAAGGATGCATCTTGAGAGGCAAAGGTGTCAAAACGCATAAAACCTCAAAAACGTCTGAATGGAAGACCAAGTGGCTGCCTTGCACAGCTGAACCGCGGAGGCACCACGTCTAGCAGCCCAAGAGGGACCCACAGAACGAGTGGAATGAGCCTTAACAGAGGCCGGCACAGGTAAACCATCCTGTACATAAGCCTCACGAATAACAGAACAAAGCCAACGGGCAACAGTTTGTTTGTTGGCAGTCCAACCCTTCTTATGAAAACCAAAGAGGACAAAGAATCGGCCCTTCTTACAGAAGCAGTCCGATCCACATAAACTCAGAGCACGGACAACGTCCAACGAAGCCTCGCCAGCTGTAAGATCAGGGGACTGAAAAGCAGGCACCACAAGTTCCCGATTGATGTGGAACTTAGAGACTACTTTAAGCAAAAACTCAGGACGAGTCCTGGTGAAAAATTAAGAAGGGGGGACTACAGGAAAGCACCCCCAACTCAGATACCCTCCAGGCTGAAGCAATTGCCAGGAGAAAAGGTGTTAGGTCTTAGGTGTTAACCACTTGATGTCAACCGACTCAAGAGGCTCAAAAGGAGGTCCTTGCAGGACCCGAAGAACCACCGCCAAGTCCCACGGAGCCACTGGAGGCACAAAGGGAGGCTGGATTCGAAGAACACCTTGGAAAAAGGTGTGAACATCAGGCAGTGTAGCGATCCTACGTTGGAACCACACAGACAGAGCCGACACATGAACCTTCAGGGAGGCCAGACGTAAGCCTAGGTCAAGACCTGACTGAAGAAATGCCAAAATCCTAGAAACCCTGAACACCTGAGGATCAAAGTTTCTGGACTCACACCACTGAAAGTAAGTGTGCCACACTCGATGGACAAGCTCTTGAGATCGGAGTACCAAGGACGTCTGGGCAATGCTGGAGCCACCAGCAGAAACGTGCCTCCGTCCTGTTTGATTTTTCTTAGCACCCGAGGCAGCAGGGAGATCGGAGGAAACAGGTACGCTAGGTGAAATGTCCATTTCACCGACAGCGCGTCCACCAGACTTGCGCCTGCGTCCCTTGTCCTTGAGCCGTAAACGGGCAACTTGTAGTTGTGAAGGGAAGCCATCAGGTCCAACTCCGGCAGTCCCCATTTGTCCACGAGAAGTTGAAACACCTCCGGGTGAAGCGACCATTCCCCTGGGTGCACGTCATGACAGCTGAGGAAGTACGCCTCCCAGTTGAGGACTCCCGGGATGAAGACTACCGAGATTGCAGGAAGGTGGCTCTCCGCCGAAGCCAGGATGCGAGACACCTCCAACATCGCCGCTCGATTGTGAGCTCCTCCCTGGTGATTGATGTACGCCACCGTGGTGGCGTTGTCGGATTGCACCTGTACCGCCCGCAGCTCCAGAACATTTATGGGAATAACCGCTTCCTCCGCAGACCAACGGCCCTGAAGAGACAACGAGCTGGTCACTGCCCCCCAACCCCGGAGACTGGCATCTGTCGTGAGCAGAACCCAGTCCGGGATCCAAAAGGGGCGACCCTCGGTGAGATGAGCTGGCTGCAGCCACCAAGCTAGAGACCGGGGCACTTCTGGGGACAAGACCGGCATCTGGGATCGGATCCGGTGAGGTAACCCGTTCCATTCGGACAGAATCTTCCCCTGCCGAGGCCTGGAATGGAACTGGACAAATTCCACCATGTCGAATGCCGACACCATGGACCCCAGGACTCTCATTGCCGAGTGGACCGACACCCTGCAACTGCTCAGGCAACTGTATATCCTCAGTTGTAGGGAGGGCACCTGTTCTGGAGTCAGGAAAATCCTTTGTTGAAGAGAATCCAGAAGGGCTCCCAAATGGACCATCCGTTGTGATGGGATCAGAGATGACTTGTTCCAATTTATCAACCACCCGTGTGCCTGAAGACAAGCAATGGTCAGGTGGAGATGTCGAAGAAGTACCTCCGGGGAGCTCGCCAGCAGAAGATTGTCCAGATACGGCAGCAGCCGTATACCCTGGCCCCGAAGGTGGGCGGCCATAATTGCCATCACCTTGGTGAACACCCTCGGAGCCGTGGAAAGCCAAATGGCAACGTCCGAAACTGGTAGTGATGTTGCAGGATAGCAAACCTCAGATACCGCTGGTGTGCAGGTGCTATGGCCACGTGGATATAGGCGTCCTGGATATCCAGGGAGACCATGTAATCCCCGGGTTCCATCGCCAGAATGATGGAACGTAACGTTTCCATCCTGAATTTGGGAACCCTGAGGTATTTGTTCAGAGACTTCAAATTCAGGATAGGGCAATGAGAACCATTGGGTAGAATAGTACCCCGTCCCGCGTTGCCCAGAGACCTCAGAGGAGGAGTGGCCGAGTAACTGCAGCTCAGCGACGCCAGACTACGAGCTGAAAGGCGCGCTGAGCTGAGGGGAGGAGCCGCTAAACAGGGAAGGCTTCCTCCCCTGGCTAGCTATTAACCCCCCGGTTGCCGGCATCCAGCTTGCCACTAAATAACCCTGGTGGTCTAGTGGACTGACGGGGTATTCCTCCGATGGAGGGGGAGCCTGCCGCCACCGCTAGCAGCCCCCGGTCTGTCCTCTAGCACCGGGGGCAAAGGACTGCATTAATAGTAAGACCCGGAGTTGCCGGGGAGAAGGTAAGCCGCGAGTCGCCGATTAGCGGCGGCTCGCGGCTTACCTTCTCCCCGGCAACTCCGGCAGCAGTCCAGGGAGGTCCCCAGAGTCCGGCTAGTACGGACTCTGGCCTCCCGCCGCGATCCCCATTGCAATACTGGCATCGCAGCGTCAGCGGGGAGTAAGAGCGGCAGCGTGGGCGTCTGTATAGACAGCCCTTCGCTGCCACACTGAAGAGCCCCTGTTAAAAATAAAAAAACTAACAGGCTCTCTTTTTTTTTTTTTTTTTTTAAATTAAAAAGCTTTGGGGGCTGCTCCTGCAGCCCCCCTGCGCAGGGTGACCCGACTCCGGCCAGGCACCAACTCAAACTGAGGTGCTTGTGGCTCGGGGGCGGGGTATAGAGGAGGATGGAACCAGGAGCATCCTGGGAGCAGCTATACAGATCCAGCTATACCCCAAGGTCAACCCTGTGGACCCCTATGGACCCTGAAGTAGAAACATGTATAGAGCTGATGAGTCCCAAATTACTGTATATTATCTGTGTATACGAGACCCTGTTCTAGCGCCATTATGTACTAACAGGGCTATAGTTGGTGCAGATAATAAAAATTCCTTTGTATGGATGAGTAACTGACCCCTCAGACACAATAGTACAACATATTCACAAGATAGTAAAAGCAGCCCATTTAGAGCCATATAACATCTAATACGCATTCCGAGGATACAGAGTACATTACATCACAGAATTGTTTCCTATGAGAAACTAGAGCCTCAGTCCTAATATACGGCTTAGGGCTCATGGTGTCAGGACAGCTTAGAGGTCAGCGAAGCTTCCCAAGGTGTTCGCTTAAATGAAAACCACAATGATCCCAAAAGCGAGAACTCTGCGCATGGGATCACTGGAAATAATGGTTTTAACTTTTAGGCTGATCCTTATAGTTGTATTTGCTGACACAATGCACGAAAGGTCTGACGTCTCATGTAAGGACCACACAGACTCATGGAAACAATATGGCAGATCCCTGGAACAAGTTACCGGAGAAACGTGTACAAGGCCATGCCGGTCCTCATAAAGGTCCCCGCTGCTCTCTGCCAGCTGCGTGGTCACTCGTTAAATGCAACGCACAACCCCAGGCATTACAGAAAGACCTGAAACAGGGAGACGAAGAAAGATTCAGTGCACTTATGTAATATACAGATCTTGCAGTTTAAATGTGTGTACGTATTTAATGGGGGAGGCAGTCATTCGGTCAACAAGGACAATGTCGACACCACAATGTTGACATTCTCCACAATGGGGTCGTGGGGAGGTGCAGGAGGAGGAGAACAGGGAACTTGGGACTCAGCCATGAGTAGATTGCTGGTAGCGTTAGGCAGACCCGGCGAAGTATAGAGGATGGGAGATAGTTGCGGAGGCCTGAGGGGAGTGAGCGGGTCATGCTGCACAGCGGCAGGGGTGACTGTCGGTAGATGCTGGGAATTGTGGTTCCACAGCAGCAGGGTAGGCTGTCGGGGCATGCTGGGACTTGTGGTTCCACAGCGGCAGGGGAGGCTGACAGTACATCCTGGGACTTGTGGTTCTACAGCAACAGGGGAGGCTGACGGTACATGCTGGGACTTGTGGCTCCTCAGCGGCAGGGGTGGCTGTCGGTACATGCTGGGACTTGTGGTTCTACAGCAACAGGGGAGGCTGACGGTACATGCTGGGACTTGTGGTTCCACAGCGGTAGGGGCATGCTGGGACTTGTGGTTCCACAGCAGCAGAGGAGGTTGCAGGGGCATGCTGGGACTCGTGGTTCCACAGCAGCAGAGGAGGTTGCAGGGGCATGCTGGGACTCGTGGTTCCACAGCAGCAGGGGAGGCTGTTATGACATGCTGGGACTTATAGTTCCACAGCAACAAGGGAGCTGCTGGGACTTGTGGTTACACAGCAGCAGGGGAGGCTATGACATGCCGGGAAGCTGACCTGATGATAATAATACATACAGAGTATAGAACACATGAGACTTACCGGTCACCGCTGGGAAAGTCACACCTCCTGCTCCGTCACCACCCGGCGCCCAGACGTCATCACAGCTGGACAGCAGGGAAGCAGCGATAGGGGGGGGGGGGGGGCACGTTAGTGACGGACAATCGCACTCCGGCGCCATGGTGACAGGACACGCCTTTAGCGGATGACAGACAGCAGGGAAGGGAACGCCCACATGTGACGACACAGACATGCCCCGCCCCTGTGCAGTCCTGTCCACGTGGACCCGCCCCGCAGTCCCAGGGGCGCCGGGTTCATGATCAGCCGGAGAGTCCTGTCCCGCCTGGTGTCTGCAGGTACATACCCTCTATATCCCTCTATATACTGCACTATGCATCATATATCCCCTGTACATACACTGCACATCATATATCACCTATACATACACTGCACTGTACATCATATATCACCTATACATACACTGCACTGTACATCATATATCACCTATACATACACTGCACTGTACATCATATATCACCTATACATACACTGCACTGTACATCATATATCACCTATACATACACTGCACTGTACATCATATATCACCTATACACACACTGCACTGTACATCATATATCACCTATACATACACTGCACTGTACATCATATATCACCTATACACACACTGCACTGTACATCATATATCACCTATACACACACTGTACTGTACATCATATATCACCTATACATATACTGCACTGTACATCATATATCACCTATACATACACTGCACTGTACATCATATATCACCTATACATACACTGCACTGTACATCATATATCACCTATACATACACTGCACTGTACATCATATATCACCTATACATACACTGCACTGTACATCATATATCACCTATACATACACTGCACTGTACATCATATATCACCTATACATACACTGCACTGTACATCATATATCACCTATACACACTGCACTGTACATCATATATCACCTATACATACACTGCACTGTACATCATATATCACCTATACATACACTGCACTGTACATCATATATCACCTATACACACACACTGTACTGTACATCATATATCACCTATACACACACTGTACTGTACATCATATATCCCCTATACATACACTGTACTGTACATCATATATCACCTACACACACACACTGTACTGTACATCATATATCCCCTATACATACACTGTACTGTACATCATATATCCCCTATACATACACTGTACTGTACATCATATATCCCCTATACATACACTGCACTGTACATCCTATATCACCTATACATACACTGCACTGTACATCATATATCACCTATACGTACACTGTACTATGCATCATATATCACCTATACATACACTGCACTGTACATCATATACCACCTATGAATACACTGTACTGTACATCATATATCACTTATACATACACTGCACTGTACATTATATATCACCTATACATACACTGCACTGCACAACATATATTACCTATACACACACTGCACTGTACATCATATATCCCCTATGCATACACTGTACTGTACATCATATATCACCTATACACACACTGTACTGTACATCATATATCCCCTATGCATACACTGTACTGTACATCATATATCACCTATACATACACTGTACTGTACATCATATATCACCTATGCATACACTGTACTGTACATCATATATCCCCTATACATACACTGTACTGTACATCCTATATCACCTATACATACACTGCACTTTACATCATATATCACTTATACACACACTGCACTGTACATCATATATCACCTATACGTACACTGTACTATGCATCATATATCACCTATACATACACTGCACTGTACATCATATACCACCTATGAATACACTGTACTGTACATCATATATCACTTATACATACACTGCACTGTACATCATATATCACCTATACATACACTGCACTGCACAACATATATTACCTATACACACACTGCACTGTACATCATATATCCCCTATGCATACACTGTACTGTACATCATATATCCCCTATGCATACACTGTACTGTACATCATATATCACCTATACATACACTGTACTGTACATCATATATCACCTATGCATACACTGTACTGTACATCATATATCCCCTATACATACACTGTACTGTACATCCTATATCACCTATACATACACTGCACTTTACATCATATATCACTTATACACACACTGCACTGTACATCATATATCACCTATACGTACACTGTACTATGCATCATATATCACCTATACATACACTGCACTGTACATCATATACCACCTATGAATACACTGTACTGTACATCATATATCACTTATACATACACTGCACTGTACATCATATATCACTTATACATACACTGCACTGTACATCATATATCACCTATACATACACTGTACTGTACATCATATATCACCTATACACACACTGCCCTGTGCATCATATATCACCTATACATACACTGCACTGTACATCATATACCACCTATGAATACACTGTACTGTCCATCATATATCACCTATACATACACTGCACTGTACATCATATATCACCTATACATACACTGCACAACATATATTACCTATACACACACTGCACTGTACATCATATATCCCCTATGCATACACTGTACTGTACATCATATATCCCCTATGCATACACTGTACTGTACATCATATATCACCTATACATACACTGTACTGTACATCATATATCACCTATGCATACACTGTACTGTACATCATATATCCCCTATACATACACTGTACTGTACATCCTATATCACCTATACATACACTGCACTTTACATCATATATCACTTATACACACACTGCACTGTACATCATATATCACCTATACGTACACTGTACTATGCATCATATATCACCTATACATACACTGCACTGTACATCATATACCACCTATGAATACACTGTACTGTACATCATATATCACTTATACATACACTGCACTGTACATCATATATCACTTATACATACACTGCACTGTACATCATATATCACCTATACATACACTGTACTGTACATCATATATCACCTATACACACACTGCCCTGTGCATCATATATCACCTATACATACACTGCACTGTACATCATATACCACCTATGAATACACTGTACTGTCCATCATATATCACCTATACATACACTGTACATCATATACCACCTATGAATACACTGTACTGTACATCATATATCCCTATACATACACTGCACTATACATCATATATCACCTATACATACACTGCACTGTACATCATATACCACCTATGAATACACTGTACTGTCCATCATATATCACTTATACATACACTGTACATCATATACCACCTATGAATACACTGTACTGTACATCATATATCACTTATACATACACTGCACTTTACATCATATATCACTTATACACACACTGTACTGTACATCATATATCACCTATACGTACACTGTACTATACATCATATATCCCCTATACATACACTGCACATCATATATCACCTATACATACACTGCACTGTGCATCATATATCCCCTATACATACACTGCACTGTACATCTTATATCACCTATACACACACTGCCCTGTGCATCATATATCCCTATACATACACTGCACTGTACATCATATATCACCTATACATACACTGTACTGTACATCATATATCATCTCTGATCTCATCTCCCTTCACGCTCCTCTCCGCCCTCTTCGCTCAACTAATGCACGCCGCCTTTCATGCCAGCTGATTACTTCCTCCCACTCCCGCCTCCAAGATTTTGCCCGCACTGCTCCCCACCTCTGGAACTCTCTCCCACTCCGCATCAGACTCTCCACCTGTTTGCAATCCTTCAAACGGGCTCTCAAGACCCCACTACTTCATCAAAGCCTTCCAGCTATCATTCTAATGGTGCATACACACGATCAGATTTTTCCTTCAGATATGAACGATAACGATTTAAAAATCGTTCAGTCGTTCATATCTGAAGGAAAATCGTTCATATCTGACATGCCTGAACGATGGACGATCAACGATGCGCGTTCCCGTTTGTCAGATAACGATATCTGACATCTGATGGGTTTGCAGTCAGACTTGGACGATTCCATTCATTTTAATGCAGTCAAAAATCGTTCAATCGTTCAAATCGTTCAAAACTTTGGTCAAATCGTCCAAATCGTCCAAATCGTTCAAATCGTTTAATCGTTCAGTCGTTCATCTGACAAATCTGACAAGTCTGACAAATCTGACCGTGTGTACGCTCCATTACTCACCACTAGGGCACATAACACTTGGTGCTTACGCTCTGTTGCTTATCTGGGTGATATGGTCACTAATGTAGCAATATATATTATCCATGTCCTGTATTGTATTGTTCTGTAAGTCACTTGTATACAATTTGTTTTTGTACTTTGTAAGGCGCTGCGGAACACTTGTGGCGCCATATAAATAAATGCTAATAATAATAATAATGATATCATCTATACATACACTGTACTATGCATCATATATCACCTATACATACACTGTACATCATATATCACCTATACATACACTGTACTGTACATCATATATCCCCTATACACACACTGCACTGTGCATCATATATCCCCTATACACACTATGCATCATATATCACCTATACATTCACTGTACTGTACATCATATATCCCCTATACATAAACTGCACTGTACATCATATATCCCCTATACACACTGCACTATGCATCATATATCACCTATACATACACTGTACATCATATATCACCTATACATACACTGTACATCATATATCACCTATACACACACTGCACTGTACATCATATATCACCTATACACACACTGCACTGTACATCATATATCACCTATACATACACTGTACTGTACATCATATATCACCTATACATACACTGCACTGTACAACATATATCACCTATACATACACTGCACTGTACATCATATATTCCCTATACATACACTGCACTGTACATCATATATCCCCTATACATACACTGCACTGTGCATCATATATTCCCTATACATACACTGCACTGTACATCATATATCCCCTACACATACATTGCACTGTACATCATATATCCCCTATACATACACTGCACTGTGCATCATATATCACCTATACATACACTGCACTGTGCATCATATATCCCCTATACATACACTGCACTGTGCATCATATATCCCCTATACATACACTGTACTGTGCATCATACATCACCTATACATACACTGTACATCATATATTCCCTATACATACACTGCACATCATATATCCCCTATACATACACTGCACTGTGCATCATATATCACCTATACATACACTGTACATCATATATCCTCTATACATACACTGTACTGTACATCATACATCACCTATACATACACTGTACATCATATATCCTCTATACATACACTGCACTGTACACAATATATCCCCTATACATACACTGCACTGTACATCATATATCCCCTATACATACACTGGACTGTACATCATATATCTCCTATACATACACTGCACTGTACATATATCACCTGTAAATACACTGCACTGTCCATCATATATCCCCTGTGCATCATAAATCACCTATACATAGACTGTACTGTACATCATATATTCCCTATACATACACTGCACTTCCTGTATCCCCTATACATACACTGCACTGTACATCATCTATCACCTTTACATACACTATACTGTACATCATATATCACTCTGTATACCACACTATGCATCATATATCACCTATACATAGACTGTACTGTACATTATATATCACCTATACATACACTGTACATCTTATATCACCTATACATATACTGCACTGTACATCATATATCACCTATACATACACTGCACTGTACAACATATATCACCTATACACACACTATGCATCATATATTCCCTATACATACACTGTACTGTACATCCTATATCACCTATACATACACTGCACTGTAAATCATATATCATCTATACATACACTGTACTGTACATCCTATATCACCTATACATACACTGTACTGTACATCATATATCATCTATACATACACTGTACTGTACATCATATATCACCTATACATACACTGCACTGTACAACATATATTACCTATACACACACTGCACTGTACATCATATATCCCCTATACATACACTGCACTGTACAACATATATCACCTATACATACACTGCACTGTACATCTTATATCACCTATACACACACTGCCCTGTGCATCATATATCCCTATACATACACTGCACTGTACATCATATATCACCTATACATACACTGTACTGTACATCATATATCATCTCTGATCTCATCTCCCTTCACGCTCCTCTCCGCCCTCTTCGCTCAACTAATGCACGCCGCCTTTCATGCCAGCTGATTACTTCCTCCCACTCCCGCCTCCAAGATTTTGCCCGCACTGCTCCCCACCTCTGGAACTCTCTCCCACTCCGCATCAGACTCTCCACCTGTTTGCAATCCTTCAAATGGGCTCTCAAGACCCACTACTTCATCAAAGCCTTCCAGCTATCATTCTAACTCCTTGCTACATGCTCATTCGTCCCCATCTACCCCATCTGTGTCAACCCAGTTTGTCTTCCCCCACCTTTTTAGAATGTAAGCTCTCACGAGCAGGGCCCTCTACCCTCTTGTGCTTCTTCTTACTATAGTGTCATTTACTTCTTACTCACCACTAGGGCACCTAACACTTGGTTGCTTATGCTCTGTTGCTTATCTGGGTGATATGGTCACTAATGTAGCAATATATATTATCCATGTCCTGTATTGTATTGTTCTGTAAGTCACTTGTATACAATTTGTTTTTGTACTTTGTAAGGCGCTGCGGAACACTTGTGGCGCCATATAAATAAATGCTAATAATAATGATATCATCTATACATACACTGTACTATGCATCATATATCACCTATACATACACTGTACATCATATATCACCTATACATACACTGTACTGTACATCATATATCCCCTATACACACACTGCACTGTGCATCATATATCCCCTATACACACTATGCATCATATATCACCTATACATACACTGTACTGTACATCATATATCCCCTATACATAAACTGCACTGTACATCATATATCCCCTATACACACTGCACTATGCATCATATATCACCTATACATAAACTGCACTGTACATCATATATCACCTATACATAAACTGCACTGTACATCATATATCACCTATACACACACTGCACTGTACATCATATATCACCTATACACACACTGCACTGTACATCATATATCACCTATACATACACTGTACTGTACATCATATATCACCTATACATACACTGCACTGTACAACATATATCACCTATACATACACTGCACTGTACATCATATATTCCCTATACATACACTGCACTGTACATCATATATCCCCTATACATACACTGCACTGTGCATCATATATTCCCTATACATACACTGCACTGTACATCATATATCCCCTACACATACACTGCACTGTACATCATATATCCCCTATACATACACTGCACTGTGCATCATATATCACCTATACATACACTGCACTGTGCATCATATATCCCCTATACATACACTGTACTGTGCATCATACATCACCTATACATACACTGTACATCATATATTCCCTATACATACACTGCACATCATATATCCCCTATACATACACTGCACTGTGCATCATATCTCACCTATACATACACTGGATTGTACATCATATATCCCCTATACATACACTGTACTGTACATCATACATCACCTATACATACACTGTACATCATATATCCTCTATACATACACTGCACTGTACACAATATATCCCCTATACATACACTGCACTGTACATCATATATCCCCTATACATACACTGGACTGTACATCATATATCTCCTATACATACACTGTACTGTACATCATATATCACCTGTAAATACACTGCACTGTCCATCATATATCCCCTGTGCATCATTAATCACCTATACATAGACTGTACTGTACATCATATATTCCCTATACATACACTGCACTGTACATCCTGTATCCCCTATACATACACTGCACTGTACATCATCTATCACCTTTACATACACTATACTGTACATCATATATCACTCTGTATACCACACTATGCATCATATATCACCTATACATAGACTGTACTGTACATTATATATCACCTATACATACACTGTACATCTTATATCACCTATACATATACTGCACTGTACATCATATATCACCTATAGATACACTGCACTGTACAACATATATCACCTATACACACACTATGCATCATATATTCCCTATACATACACTGTACTGTACATCCTATATCACCTATACATACACTGCACTGTACATCATATATCACCTATACATACACTGCACTGTACAACATATATCACCTATACACACACTATGCATCATATATTCCCTATACATACACTGTACTGTACATCCTATATCACCTATACATACACTGCACTGTAAATCATATATCATCTATACATACACTGTACTGTACATCCTATATCACCTATACATACACTGTACTGTACATCATATATCATCTATACATACACTGTACTGTACATCATATATCACCTATACATACACTGCACTGTACAACATATATTACCTATACACACACTGTACATCATATATCACATATATACCGCACTATGCATCATATATTCCCTATACATACACTGCACTGTACAACATATATCACCTATACATACACTGTACTGTACATCTTATATCACCTATACATACACTGCACTGTGCATCATATATCCCTATACATACACTGCACTGCACATCATATATCACCTATACATACACTGTACTGTACATCATATATCCCCTATACATACTGTACTGCACATCATATATCACCTATACATACACTGCACTGTACATCATATATCACCTATACATACACTGTACATCATATCACATATACATACACTGCACTGTACATCATATATCACCTATACTTACACTGCACTGTACATCATATATCCCCTATACATACACTGTACTGTACATCATATATCACCTATACATACACTGTACATCATATATCACCTCTACACACACTGCACTGTACATCATATATCACCTATACATACACTGCACTGTACATCATATATCACCTATACATACACTGTACATCATATATCACCTCTACACACACTGCACTGTACATCATATATCACCTATACACACCCTGCACTGTACATCATATGTCACCTATACATACACTGCACTGTACATCATATATCACCTATACATACACTGCACTGTGCATCATATATCACCTATACATACACTGCACTGTACATCATATATCCCCTATACATACACTGCACTGTGCATCATATCACCTATACATACACTGCACTGTGCATCATATATCCCCTATACATACACTATACTGTGCATCATACATCCCCTATACATACACTGTACTGTACATCATATATTCCCTATACATACACTGCACATCATATATCCCTTATACATACACTGCACTGTGCATCATATATCACCTATACATACACTGGATTGTACATCATACATCACCTATACATACACTGTACTGTACATCATACATCACCTATACATACACTGTACATCATATATCCCCTATACATACACTGCACTGTACACAATATATCCCTTATACATACACTGCACTGTACATCATATATCCCCTATACATACACTGGACTGTACATCATCTATCTCCTATACATACACTGCACTGTACATATATCACCTGTAAATACACTGCACTGTACATCATATATCCCCTGTGCATCATAAATCACCTATACATAGACTGTACTGTACATCATATATCCCCTATACATACACTGCACTGTGCATCATATATCCCCTATACATACACTGCACTGTACATCATATATCCCCTATACATACACTGTACTGTACATCATATATCCCCTATACATACACTGTACATCTTATATCACCTATACATACACTGTACATCTTATATCACCTATACATATACTGCACTGTACATCATATATCACCTATACATACACTGTACATCATATATCCCCTATACATACACTGTACTGTACATCATATATCCCCTATACATACACTGTACTGTACATCATATATCCCCTATACATACACTGTACTGTACATCATATATCACCTATACATACACTGTACTGTACATCATATATCCCCTATACATACACTGTACTGTATATCATATATCCCCTATACATACACTGCACTGTGCATCATATATCCTTATACATACACTGCACTGTACATCATATATCACTTATACATACACTGTACTGTACATCATATATCCCCTATACATACACTGTACTGTATATGATATATCCCCTATACATACACTGCACTGTACATCATATATCCCCTATACATACTGTACTGTACATCATATATCACCTATACATACACTGTACATCAAATATCACCTATACTTACACTGCACTGTACATCGTATATCACCTATACATACACTGTACATCATATATCACCTATACTTACACTGCACTGTACATCGTATATCACCTATACATACACTGTACTGTACATCGTATATCCATTCTAAATGTGTGTCCTGTCCCATCTGTTATCTGCAGGTACATACTCTTTTTAACCCTGTTTACTGAATACCCTATATAATGCCTTGTACATCATATATCCATTATATAGGTGTGTCCTGTACAGCCTGGTGTCTGCAGTTACTTGGGGTCTTGTATGTCATATTGTTATCTGTATACATTACACACATACTGCACTATACATAACATATCTTCAGTATATGCCTCCTGTCCCTATCAGTCACAGTGTCTGCTGTATTCCATCTATCTGTCTGTCTATAATCAAGTTTGGAAGCCACACACCATAACTGAGGGCATTATAATACTCCTCTGTACAGTGATGATTGAAACCACACACCATAACTGAGGGCACTATAATACTCCTCTGTACAGTGATGATTGAAACCACACACCATAACTGAGGGCACTGTAATACTCCTCTGTACAGTGATGATGGAAACCACACACCATATCCGAGGGCACTATATTACTCCTCTGTACAGTGATGATGGAAACCCCACACCATAAATGAGGGCACTATAATACTCCTCTGTACAGTGATGATGGAAACCCCACACCATAACTGAGGGCACTATAATACTCCTCTGTACAGTGATGATGGAAACCACACACCATAACTGAGGGCACTATAATACTCCTCTGTACAGTGATGATGAAAACCACACACCATAACTGAGGGCACTATAATACTCCTCTGTACAGTGATGATGGAAACCACACACCATAACTGAGGGCACTATAATACTCCTCTGTACAATGATGATGGAAACCACACACCATAACTGAGGGCACTGTAATACTCCTCTGTACAGTGATGATGGAAACCGCACACCATAACTGAGGGCACTATAATACTCCTCTGTACAGTGAAGATGGAAACCACACACCATAACTGAAGGCACTATAATACTCCTCTGTACAGTGATGATGGAAACCACACACCATAACTGAGGGCACTATAATACTCCTCTGTACAGTGAAGATGGAAACCATACACCATAACTGAGGGCACTATAATACTCCTCTGTACAGTGATGATGGAAACCACACACCATAACTGAGGGCACTATAATACTCCTCTGTACAGTGATGATGGAAACCACACACCATAACTGAGGGCACTATAATACTCCTCTGTACAGTGAAGATGGAAACCATACACCATAACTGAGGGCACTATAATACTCCTCTGTACAGTGAAGATGGAAACCGTTCCGCATATTTTGTTGCTCCAAGGGCTGACATCTTTGCTGAGGGCTTCCACATGAAGACGTACAAACGAGCACCTTTGCAATTACCTGTACACCGATGGATGCGTACGTGTCACGCAACACTGATGCACACATCCATTGGCCTACAGGTATTTGCCTCGCTGCCCGGCTTTTTCCTGGAATAATTCATGTGTTAATGTCCTAATTATACTTGCAGAGTTGTACGTATCTTGTGATACGGCTTTCGCCTATGTCTGCATGTGTACATCATAGTGTCTCTACAGTATACCATATAAAATATAGAGGGTGCCCGGCTAATGCCGGGGGAAGTGATAATCCCATCACAGGGTCTCAATCTGCCCACAGGGGGCAAGCTGTGGCATACATCCAATACATACTACAATACATGTAAATTTCACCAATACTTGCTAATTATTAATGCAATTAATAACATGCACAATGAAAATAAATCTTTACCGTTCACCCCGTATGGCTGCCATCAATGCCCTGGCAGTCCTTAGCTTTCCCTAGTGCTGTGTATCAGGCCCTGAGCTATGTGGAGGAGCCACTGACCTAATACAGTAACGTCTATCCAGCCTGCCAGGAAATTACTGAGATCATGTTAGCTCCGTGTTGTACAGAGGAGCATGCACTATAACTAGTTCAGAGTCTATTGTAATCAATCACCCAGGAACTGTAAATGGAGCACAGTGGCACAGTGGTAGGCAGTTCTGCCCCACAGCACTGGAGTCATGAGTTTAACCGGGCCCTATGTGTGTGGAGTTTCTATGTTCTCCCCACATTTGCGTGTTTTCCCTCCTGGCTGCGGTTTCCACCTACATTTTATAGAGAAACATACCAGCAGGTGGCTTGAGTGGTGTGTGGTAGCTCATGTTTGACAGATATTCTCTGTACAGTGCTGGTGGCGCAATATATATATACGATGATGATAATAGGAGGGCGATATATTAGCCATGTGACTTACTGAGGGGTTTTAGCTACTGCTCCAGTCTGCACACTAGTTCCCCATTCTCTACCGAATCCAATTCCAACCCCTCCCCCTTCCGTACAAAGCCCTCGCTGCACCTCCTACATATCCCACGTCCCCTCCTTCCGATATCTCCAATACTCCCCAGCTAATAAACATACCCCACTCCCAAGGCTTTTCCCCTGCCGCTCTGCACCTATAGCCCCAGGTGGCTGTGGCGCCACGTAAAGAAACGATGATAGTAATAGGGACTATTTAATAGATGACCATGTCCGATAGAAAGCGGCAGGCGTTTCTGATGTCGGGGCGCTCCTTTATCAGGCTCTAGGGGGCAGTGTTTAGGAACGTGACAACTTTTTTCTATTTATGCAAAAAGCATCTTATACCCCTTTCAGATACACAACCCGGAAATGTCCTGCTCAGACCCGGGAATTTCTCCTGTGCAAATACCCGGGTATTTGGTCGAGACCCCCCTTTCACACTACAGTGTCTACCCGGGAAATTCCCAGGTAGACCCCTTTCAGACAAGAGCAGGGTTTTTCTGCTTACCTGCCTCTCCTCTGCCGTCTGCTCCTCCTAGCCTATCCCCTCTCTGGCTGATGATGATGATGTCATTCAGCTGCCGGAAGCCGGCCAATCATAATGCAGATTTTTTAAATTATTTTTTTTAAATTTCTTTTAATTCCCTGGTGGTCCAGCGGGAGTGCGGGTGGCCCGCTATGGCTGGGACCAGTCGACGGTCTCCAGCGCGGGTGTCCCCGGCGTCCGGCTGGGGTCCTGTGTCGCTGACAGAGCGACTGGCGTGGCGGGCGGCCCGCCGTGGCAGAGACCCGCCGTCGGGTGTCCCCACCGTCCAGCTGGGGTTCTCTGTACACAGCCGGCCGGCGCCGGGGGTGGTGAGCAGCAGCACTGAGCGTCCTATAGGATGCTCTGTGCTGCCAACTCAAAGCAGCAGCGCTGAGCGTCCGGACGCTCTGCGCTGCCAACTACATGTAAAAGCTGCTTGGTGCTCCCCGGGAGTAGTAAATTCCCGGGTAGCACCATTCAGACAGAAGTAGGGTAATTTCCCGGGACTTAACCCTGGTCAATTGAAGGGCCGGCTGGGTAGGTACCTTTCAGACAGACACGCTACCCGGGAATTTGGCTGAGGCAGGCCAAATTCCCGGGAATCTCAAGATGTCTGAAAGGGGTATAAATGTTTCTTTTGGTAGAATTGCTGTCAAGGCTGTAACATCCTGGTTGCTGACCTGTACATGGCTGGGAGGGGAAGGTCCCTGGAGGGAATGAATTAAATCCTTGTGTGATCTCGGCACACGTAATGACTTTTACCCCTCGTGCAGCATGTGGTACAGTTAATGTCATGATTCAGTTAATGCTGTGTTGGTCATATGATATCACTTTCCTGTTATTATGTGTAATCAGTGGGGAGTTTGATCTGCTAAACTCAATATTGCATGCGGCAATTAGTGTCCGGATTTCTCACTAGAAATCTATCCAGCTTTTTCATTACTCACTCTTATGCCATTCCCGCAGAGGGCCCCAATCTGCGATGCCCGCCAAAATGACAGGTCCTCAGTCTGTGATGCCCCCAACATGAGAATGCGCAGATCTTCTAGAGCCCCAATCTCTGATGCCCCCCAACATGAGAGGGCCACAATCTGTGATGCCTCCAACATGAGAGGGCCCCAATCACTGATACCCCTTTTGTGTCAGTAAAAGGGGGCATACATTCTTACAGTGCGCCTGTCCTGTTAGCCGCAGGGGGGGCGGGGTTAGCATTACGTTTTGGGGGGTGGTTAGGGTTAGTCACCCATAGGGGGGAGGGTTAGGCACCCCCAGGGAGAGGTTGGGGTTAGGTTTAGGGAGCGGTAAGGGGGGGGGGGGGTTAGGCATCGGGGGGAGATTAGGGTTAGGCACTGGGGGGGAGGTTAGGGTTAGGCACTGGGGGGGAGATTAAGGTTAGGCACCTCTAAGGGAGGTTAGCATGCTTTTCTGCCTCTTGTCGGGATTTTCATCCTGTCGGGCAGCCGCTGTCGGGATTTGAACCGGCAGTTAAACAGTCGCTGGCATTTCAATCCCATTCCAAATAAAGTGTAATGGTGTACCTCCTGCACTCCTTACGCCCTCTGCAATGAGTACACAGATTGTGTATTGTTGCTTATGACTGGGATAGCAGAGTAATACTCAGTTGCAGCATTACTAGACAGTAAGGCTTCATTGAGCCAAACTCGGGGCATATGCGCATGCATAATCCAGATAGCCACTTTACTTGTGTACAGACAAGCGACACTGGCTCATATCACATCCACATACAATGCCAGAGGTGCCAGATGCTTAACCAGCAGGTCAGTGCAGCAATCTATAGCTGATACGGGAGCAGAAGACCCACCAGTGCCTCTGTTAGCACTACGATACCAGACTCAGCGCCTCACCTGGGCTTGTGATTTCGCTAATTTGACCCTGGAGGACCGGCAACATGTGTCGTGGTCCCATGAGTCACGGTTTCCGTTGTTTCGGGCTGTTGGTAAGGTTCGGGCGTGGTGCAGAGCCCATGAGGCCATGGGACCCAAATTGTCAACAAGGCACCGTGCAGGCTGGTGGCGGTTCCATAATGATGTGGGGTGTGTTCAAGCGGCATGGGTTGAATCCGTCTCAACACGTCATTGACCGGTAACCACAACGTCGTATTGCTTCATGACCATTTGCGGCCATTCATGGACTTCATGTACCCCCACAACGATGGAATATTCTAGAAGGAAGATGCATGGTGTCATCGGTCCCAAGTTGTCCAGAATTGGTTTGAGGAACATTCTGGAGCTTACATATATAGTGACACATAGGCAGAGAGGCTGGGGCATTGTCCCCGGGGGATGAGGGTGGGGGCTCTACCACAGGGACATATTACCACTAGGGGGCTGGGGGTTAATATTGCTTGGGATTTTTTTTTACACTGGGGGGGGGCAATTTTTGATGGGGGGTGGGACTTTAAATTACAATGGGGGCCTGTGGGAACAGGGGTTGAGGGGGGGTGTATAACACCCCCTAGGTATAAGATTTTTTAAATTATAAACAGAAAAAAGTTGATGTTGGGTCAATTTGCGGCCAATTTTTTTTTTTTCTTCAACACAGTATTAACTTGTAATTATTGGCCCAATTAAGCGAATTGCCTAATTAGTCGTTAGGGGCCCCAGAGATTCTGAACCAAGTCCTGACATTTTTAAGATAAGGGGTTTTTTTGAACGTTGCACCAGCTTTGACGCTGCGAGTAAAAAGCGCAGTGTTACTTCCTATTGAAATTAACGCTCGCAATTGCATATGTCCCTATGTCGTAGGTGCATATGTCCCTAAGCCATGGATAGAGATAAAGTACCAACCAATCAACTCCTAACTGTCATGTTACAGGCCGTGTTTGAAAAGTGCTAGGAGCTGATTGGTTGGTACTTTATCCCGCTCCACTTTATCTCCAAGGCTTAGTACATCTACCCCTTTGCTTAAGGCCCCGTATACCAGGCGACGTACTGTCCAATCCTGGGATCGGATTGGAAATGTCGATCCGTCAGTTGGAAATGCCAACCGGCGGCTATCGATGTTCTGCGATCCGTCGGAGGATCGGTGAAATTTCCATGTTAATTTTCACCGATTTGCAAATCACGATTCTATTTTGGTCGTGATTTTGATCCAGCATGTCGGATCTCGCCGATCCTGCAACCCGCCGTCTCAGAAACGCAATGATCCATCGCCATGGGGTAGAGATATCTAATTATGGCCAATAATACACAGCACTTTTCAGTTTACTGCAAATCAGCTAAATTAAGGTGTATAGATCACCACGTGGGCTGCCGGCTTTTGGGCCTGATTCAGCAAGGAACGCAAAGGAGAGAACACACGCACTCGACCGATGAACTAGCTACTGCGATGGGAACTGCGTTTGCAGAGACCGCGCAGACCCTGAGCACAGTGATTGTCAGGAAGTGCCGTTTGTGGGTGGTGAGGGGGTGGTCGGGCATACGCAGATGTGCCAGTGTGTTTGGATGGCGTTTCAGGGGCGTGCATAATTAAGCCCTTGCGGCGATGGACGCAGCCTGAGATCTAGTTGCACACAGGAAGTCTCGCTGTGTCTGTGGGAGGGTCAGGTCAATCACTATTGTGTGTACGGGTCCGATGGTTCTCGATGTTTCCGCTGTTTTGCCAGGTATAGAGGATGCAAGTAAAGGGAAGTGGGTGGTATTATGTAGTGCTGGGCGACTTCATATTCTGCTGTGTACAACATCCAGGGGGCGACCCGGCATTCCAAAGTGTAAGGGGTATTACTGGCAAAATAACTAAACTGGCCGTCTGCATTTATTGCCAGGGGAACCTGTGCTTTGCCAGAGGAGATTTGGTGGCGCTGTGTGGACTGGGCGCTGTACATACAGATGCGCCCAGTTACATTGTGGTTGATCCCGCCACAAACGTGCACATGCATTGCGCAATGCGATTCCCCGCACCTACATACGCTATGGTGTACGCACTGCGACCGCACTATTCATTCTTATGGAGGCATGGTTGCGTATGCAGTGCTCATACACGATCGAGGGCACTAGCGGCAAGGATAGAGCTTGGCATATCTGTAGATGCGTGCGGTAAGTGAACGCTACATCTTGGACACATGTCCCATAGGTTTGTACATTCTATAGTGATTAACATCGATGGGACGTCGCTCTCCCACCCACCTTGGTTGCAGGATCATCCTCTATCACCACGTCGTTGCTGGAGGAAACGTATTACCTGTACCTCCGTGTGTCCCTATTAGATGTCACTTGGGTAACGCCTTGAAGTGTAGCCGGCACCGGGGTCAGACGAGCGTAACCAAAAAGAGAGCTTGGATATTAAACATCATGTCGTTGTACTGTATTACGTGTCCGCCTGCGGATTACACGCCTCCTCCTGGCTTCTAATCAGCTTTGAGGGATATATTTAGGTGCTGTAGATTAGATTGTTCTGTCATAAGAGCATGCCGCTAAGGAGCAGGGACGGGGTGACCTGGCACAGATGCCAGCTGTGCGCCTCTCAGGTGCCCACAGTGTACTCTAAATGCAGGATAGTACACGGTGTGCCGATAAACGCTGAACACTAAAACACTGACAGAAAGAAGTACAGAACAGGGCATCATTTCATGATAACCTAAGGTGACCTGAAACTTTGCAAAAGCTCTATAAGCATGGCTTCTGTAATCTGATTCTGTTATAATGTATTTATAAAGTACTCTTACCACTGACATCCTTGTACTGCCTCACCGTATTCCCTCCTTTCCTTATTCTATCTACTTTTTCCATTTAGATTGTAAGCTCTTAGGATCAGCTTCTCACCCCTGTCTCCATGTTGTGTGACTGTTCTATCTGCATGGTCGGTAGGCTGCTCTTACTAAGGACTCTTCTCAGTGTGGTTTTCTCTGGCTAAATGCACATACAATTCCGGCTCGGTAGGTCGTCTGCTGGCACTGAAGCGTTAAGTGATTGCACGACACCTTGCGCTGTTAACCTCTCGTGTGCTGTGGAGCTGCCCCTGCAGCATCAGCCTGTGGTGTGTGTAGCAGGGTGTGTCGGTGTGAGGCTGGGCAATGGAATGCAGGACAGATTACAGGAGTACTGGCCTCCGCCCGAGCTGTCACTTTGCAGGGATTAAAGAGACTGCTGCCGGCTCACCATCACCACCAGTCTGAGGAGAGTGAGTGCCAGAGGAGAGACTGGTAAGTGGCCAGGTGCAGCCTGACTGTCGGGGGCTGTGAGGTTCATCATTCCTGCTGGTTGTGGTCTCAGCCCGGCTGCTGTCTCTGTGACGCCTGTGCTAGGAATATTCATGTTTTATTACATAGTGCACAGACTCTGAATGAAAGTGATTTTATATATCTCAGGGAGCTATTTACTTGACAAGTAGCATGTGAGCTGTTTGCATGATATGATGTACATAGGTCCTGTCACACGTCTCCTCTCTGTATGATGTACATAGGTCCTGTCATACATCTCTCTGTATGATGTACATAGGTCCTGTCACACGTCTCCTCTCTGTATGATGTACATAGGTCCTGTCACACGTCTCCTCTCTGTATGATGTACATAGGTCCTGTCACACGTCTCCTCTCTGTATGATGTACATAGGTCCTGTCACACGTCTCCTCTCTGTATGATGTACATAGGTCCTGTCACACGTCTCCTCTCTGTATGATGTACATAGGTCCTGTCATACATCTCTCTGTATGATGTACATAGGTCCTGTCACACGTCTCCTCTCTGTATGATGTACACAGGTCCTGTCACACGTCTCCTCTCTGTATGATGTACACAGGTCCTGTCACACGGCTCCTCTCTGTATGATGTACATAGGTCCTGTCACACGTCTCCTCTCTGTATGATGCACATAGGTCCTGTCACACGTCTCCTCTCTGTATGATGTACATAGGTCCTGTCACACGTCTCCTCTCTGTATGATGTACACAGGTCCTGTCACACGTCTCCTCTCTGTATGATGCACATAGGTCCTGTCACACGTCTCCTCTCTGTATGATGCACATAGGTCCTGTCACACGTCTCCTCTCTGTATGATGTACATAGGTCCTGTCACACGGCTCCTCTCTGTATGATGTACATAGGTCCTGTCACACGTCTCCTCTCTGTATGATGTAGATAGGTCCTGTCACACGTCTCCTCTCTGTATGATGTAGATAGGTCCTGTCACACGTCTCCTCTCTGTATGATGCACACAGGTCCTGTCACACGGCTCCTCTCTGTATGATGCACACAGGTCCTGTCACACGGCTCCTCTCTGTATGATGCACACAGGTCCTGTCACACGGCTCCTCTCTGTATGATGTACACAGGTCCTGTCACACGTCTCCTCTCTGTATGATGTACACAGGTCCTGTCACACGTCTCCTCTCTGTATGATGTACACAGGTCCTGTCACACGTCTCCTCTCTGTATGATGTACACAGGTCCTGTCACACGTCTCCTCTCTGTATGATGCACACAGGTCCTGTCACACGTCTCCTCTCTGTATGATGCACACAGGTCCTGTCACACGTCTCTGTATGATGCACATAGGTCCTGTCACACGTCTCCTCTCTGTATGATGTACACAGGTCCTGTCACACGGCTCCTCTCTGTATGATGCACACAGGTCCTGTCACACGGCTCCTCTCTGTATGATGCACACAGGTCCTGTCACACGGCTCCTCTCTGTATGATGCACACAGGTCCTGTCACACGTCTCCTCTCTGTATGATGTACACAGGTCCTGTCACACATCTCCTCTCTGTATGATGTACACAGGTCCTGTCACACGTCTCCTCTCTGTATGATGTACAGAGGTCCTGTCACACGTCTCCTCTCTGTATGATGTACAGAGGTCCTGTCACACGTCTCCTCTCTGTATGATGCATATAGGTCTTGTCTGTGTAGTATACACGGGTTATGTCACACGTCTCCTGTCTGTGTTGTATACACGGGTTATGTCACACGTCTCCTGTCTGTGTAGTATACACGGCTTATGTCACACTTCTCCTGTCTGTGTTGTATACACGGGTTATGTCACACGTCTCCTGTCTGTGTTGTATACACAGGTTATGTCACACGTCTCCTGTCTGTGTTGTATACATGGGTTATGTCACACGTCTCCTGTCTGTGTTGTATACACGGGTTATGTCACACGTCTCCTGTCTGTGTTGTATACACGGGTTATGTCACACGTCTCCTGTCTGTGTAGTATACACGGGTTATGTCACACGTCTCCTGTCTGTGTAGTATACACGGGTTATGTCACACGTCTCCTGTCTGTGTTGTATACACGGGTTATGTCACACGTCTCCTGTCTGTGTGGTATACACGGGTTATGCACACGTCTCCTGTCTGTGTGGTATACACGGGTTATGTCACACGTCTCCTGTCTGTGTGGTATACACGGGTTATGTCTTTGTTATATACACGGGTTATGTCACACGTCTCCTGTCTGTGTTGTATACACGGGTTATGTCACACGTCTCCTGTCTGTGTTGTATACACGGGTTATGTCACACGTCTCCTGTCTGTGTTGTATACACGGGTTATGTCACACGTCTCCTGTCTGTGTAGTATACACGGGTTATGTCACACGTCTCCTGTCTGTGTAGTATACACGTCTCCTGTCTGTGTTATATACACGGGTTATGTCACACGTCTCCTGTCTGTGTAGTATACACGGGTTATGTCACACGTCTCCTGTCTGTGTAGTATACACGGGTTATGTCACACGTCTCTTGTCTGTGTAGTATACACGGGTTATGTCACACGTCTCCTGTCTGTGTTATATACACAGGTTATGTCACACGTCTCCTGTCTGTGTTATATACACGGGTTATGTCACACGTCTCCTGTCTGTGTAGTATACATGGGTTATGTCACACGTCTCCTGTCTGTGTTGTATACACGGGTTATGTCACACGTCTCCTGTCTGTGTAGTATACACGGGTTATGTCACACGTCTCCTGTCTGTGTAGTATGCACGGGTTATGTCACACGTCTCCTGTCTGTGTAGTATACACGTCTCCTGTCTGTGTAGTATACACGGGTTATGTCACACGTCTCCTGTCTGTGTTGTATACACGGGTTATGTCACACGTCTCCTGTCTGTGTAGTATACACGGGTTATGTCACACGTCTCCTGTCTGTGTTGTATACACGGGTTATGTCACACGTCTCCTGTCTGTGTAGTATACACGGGTTATGTCACACGTCTCCTGTCTGTGTTGTATACACGGGTTATGTCACACGTCTCCTGTCTGTGTAGTATACACGGGTTATGTCACACGTCTCCTGTCTGTGTAGTATACACGGGTTATGGCACACGTCTCCTGTCTGTGTAGTATACACGTCTCCTGTCTGTGTAGTATACACGGGTTATGTCACACGTCTCCTGTCTGTGTAGTATACACGGGTTATGTCACACGTCTCCTGTCTGTGTAGTATACACGGGTTATGTCACACGTCTCCTGTCTGTGTTGTATACACGGGTTATGGCACACGTCTCCTGTCTGTGTAGTTTACACGGGTTATGGCACACGTTTCCTGTCTGTGTAGTATACACGGGTGATGTCTGTGTCTGGATGAAGGGAATTACAGATCTCAGGATGCATCAGCTCTGAGTGTTTTTAGTAAATGCTGAATTCCAGATGCTAATACAAAATAGGTGTTTTCTCTTTAAAATAAAAAATTCAACTTGGAATCTTCTTTCCTGGAATAAATCGTGGACATATACTGCAGCAGCCACGGTAATTATAGTAGTTTCCGTGGGAGGGATCATGGCGCACACTCAGCCAATCGGATGCGGCTTCTTTTCATCGCCCTCGTCAGTGCGCATTTTGCACTACAGGATGAATACCCACAAGACATACGACTGCTGACATTCGCATACTTGACTGTATTGAGATCCAGCTAAACCGCAATAACGTGGCCGTGCCCTCACTGTATTCTTTAAACGCTTGCTCGCCCCCTACCCCCCCCCCCATTCTCTGTAAGCGTAAGGCGCCATAATATGACCGACTCTACCTACATATAGAAGCGGCAGCATTTTTCCGTGTGCCTGCGCAGTGCAAAAAGATGCAAATGTTTAGCAGACGCCCCGATAGTTTTATGTGATTTTACGTGTCGCGTGCAGGGGGCTCATTACTCCCCCCAGCTGTCTGTAGCCGTTTTATGCTGCTGTGTCCTGCACATGACACTGGCTTAGCAGCGCGGTCCGTTCTGTCTCCTAACATCGTGCGTCACCCTCTCATGGCGCCGTGCACTGATAGTGATGTCACTGACTTCTCTCATTATTGTGCGGGAACGTGTTCTCTACGTGTCACTGGTACATTTACCTCATTCAGAGGAACACCTGCTCCTCCGCCCGCCGCCCTAGGGAAGAATGTAAAATATGGAAACTATTGTCCCAGTCAATAGAAATATGGCCGCCATCAGAGGCAGCTCCCGTCTTTAAAGAGAAAACTTTCCTATTTCTTTTTTCCCCACAGATAAGCGGGTGCCCGACACGGCCTAACGCGGCCATTTATAGCTTAGCGCCAGCGTTCACAATGACATGTCTGTACTGCGTAGTGTGATCTGTGCAATTTTCTGGGTGAGGACGTGTGTAATTATTATCTGTACACACTATATGAAAACTGTGTGTAGCCTACACTATAGAACTACATATAGACTATGAGTACTTCTAGAATGAGGAAAGATTGAGTGCGGGTTATTCCCGGATCGGCGTCGTTCACACTGCATACGGGTGCGGTGCCGGCACTTGGAGATGACATCATCTCCTTGCGCCGAAATGCAGCTCTCCCCATGCTGTAAAGGTTAGGTCTAAAACGAGGTGCTGTAAAGGACCTCTAACGTCACAACCAGGTGACCCGCGGCAAAAGGGGGAGGGCCAAGGTTCAGAATGGGAGGCCGAAAGTGTTCGCTCGCCACGCTTCGGCCGCGGTGGCTCGATTCGCACGCCCCAGGTTTATATTCCCCCTCAATGCCCACGTGGATAGTAACACTGGTAGCTGACCGGCCATGCCTGGTTGTGACATCAGAGATCCTTTCTCCAACTTAGATCTAGCAACAACTGTGATAAAAAATTATATATATACCGCGCTGGTAGGCAGTTGAAATTCTAAATATTAATTTAATTATAGAATTGGCAAAAAAATGGAAAAATACATTTATAAAAATCAATGACATATAATCAGCAGTAAAAACACATTCAACAATGAAAATAAAAAAAGCATAAATGAATAAATGGATATTGTATTAACTAGCTGGTATATAAATGGTACTAATTGTACTGGGTTTAGAATCGCAAAATAACAGTCACTGCATGAAAAAATTCCAAATGCATCAGATAAAAAGCGTTTGACACACTTTGCTAGTTAATAGCTTGATCCTGTAACATTGTAACCGCTAGCCTGCAGATATTGTATCCGTTGAGGTGAGCTTGAAAAAGTCCCAGGAACGGGACGAAACGCGTTGCTGCCCGTACCTGCCTAATTGTGTCCTGTCTTGTAACCAGCTCCTGCAAGTGTCGCCAGTGTCCACAGCCTCTGATCGCGGTGTGAGGATAATATACAAGTCGCTGCCGCGCACATCCACCCATCCGGAAACTCCTCTTGGCATCCCTTTGGCCCTGGTCTCCGGCAGGCAATCACTAATGTGCAGCCGGACAGAGGCCCTGATTCAGAGCCGGACGCTCTGACAGAGCGCTCACTCTGAGTCAGGGCCGGCCTTCTGGTTTTTTAGAGCGGCCTCCTGGCCGCTCGCCTAGCTGTGGGTGACCAGGAAGATGGTCGCACTCCCACTGACATCACTTGGGAACGCCTCCATTTGGGCAGCCACTCCCCCGGCACGCCCACCAAAGGGGGCGTGGTGTCACTCAACATCGACAGCACGCCCCCTTTGGTACGACACCCGGAGCGACGGTTTGCCCGTCGCTATCCGGGTCTCGCGCATGCGCACTGGGCCACAATCGACCCACTTGCGAGCTCTCTGAATGAGACCCAGAGAGCCATAGCACCCGATCCCTGCAGCCACGTGATACTGAGACTGTTTTCTGACCCGGTCAGCTTTCCACACAGTACAGCCGCTGAGAGAACCACGTTACCTCTATTTTGCAGCCGTCTGAGACCTTGAGACCGGTCAGTACTCTCACTCTTCTACTCACTATAGTGCGCCCATCGGGGTAACACTTTGAGTATCCCCAAAGCTACTAACTGCCTGCTATATATATATATATATATATATATATATATATATATATATAGCAAAGTGTGTCAAACGCTTTATATCTGATGCATTTGGAATTTTTTCATGCAGTGACTGTTATTTTGCGATTCAAATCCCAGTACAATTAGTACCATTTATATACCAGCTAGTTAATACAATATCCATTTATTCATTTATGTTTTTTTTATTTTCATTGTTGAATGTGTTTTTACTGCTGATTATATGTTTTATTGATTTTTATAAATGTATTGTCCTATTTTTCAATTTTTTTGCCAATTCTAATATTAAATTCCTATTCAGAATTTCAACTGCCTACCAGCGCGGTATATACAGTCAGGTGCATAAATATTCTGACATTGACAGAATTTTCATATTTTGGCCTCTATTCACCACCACAATGGCTTTGAAATGAAACAAACAAGATGTGCTTTAACTGCAGACTTTCAGATTTAATTTGAGGGTAATTACATCCAAATCAGGTGAACGGTGTAGGAATTACAACGGTTTCTATATGTGTCTCCCACTTTTTAAGGGGCCAAAAGTAATGGGACAAACTAAACAATCCTAAATCTAACTTTCACTTTTTAATACTTTGTTGCAAATACTTTGCAGGCAATTACAGCCTGAAGTCTGGAACCCATAGACATCACCAGACGCTGGGTTTCATCCCTGGTGATGCTCTGCCAGGCCTCTACTGCTAATGTCTTCAGTTCCTGCTTGTTCTTGGGGCATTTTCCCTTCAATTTTGTCTTCATCAAGTGAAATGCATGCTCAATCGGATTCAGGTCAGGGGATTTACTTGGCCATTGCATAACATTCCACTTTTTAGCCTGAAAAAACTCTTTGGTTGCTTTTGCAGTATGCTTCGGGTCATTGTCCATCTGCACTGTGAAGCGCCGTCCAATGAGTTCTGAAGCATTTGACTGAATATGAGCATATAATATTGCCCGAAACACTTCAGAATTCATTCTGCTGCTTTTGTTAGCAGTCACATCATCAATAAATACAAGGGAACCAGTTCCATTGGCAGCCATACATGCCCACGTAATGACACTACCACCACCATGTTTCACGATGAGGTGGTATGTTTTGGATCATGAGCAGTTCCTTTCCTTCTCCATACTCTGCTCTTCCCATTACTCTGGTACAAGTTGATCTTTGTCTCATCTGTCCATAGGATGTTGTTCCAGAACTGTAATGGCTTTTTTAGATGTTGTTTGGCAAACTCTAATCTGGTCTTCCTGTTTTTGAGGCTCACCAATGGTTTACATCTTGTGGTGAACCCTCTATATTCACTCTTGTGAAGTCTTCTCTTGATTGTTGACTTTGACACATATACACCTACCTCCTGGAGAGTATTCTTGATTTGGCCAACTGTTGTGAAGGGGTTTTTCTTCACCAGGGAAATAATTCTTTTGTCATCCACCACAGTTGTTTTCCGTGGTCTTCCGGGTCTTTTGGTGTTGCTGTGCTCTCCGTTGCGTTCTTTCTTTTTAAGAATGTTCCAAACAGTTGATTTGGCCACACCTAATGTTTTTGCTATCTCTCTGATGGGTTTGTTTTGATTTTTCAGCCTAATGATGGCTTGCTTCACTGATAGTGACAGCTCTTTGGATCTCATATTGAGAGTCGACAGCAACTGATTCCAAATGCAAATGTCACACCAAGAATCAACTCCAGACTTTTTACCTGCTTAATTGATAATGAAATAATGAGGGAATAGCCCACACCTGTCCATGAAATAGCTTTTGAGTTGATAGTCCCATTACTTTTGGCCCCTTAAAAAGTGGGAGGCACATATAGAAACCGTTGTAATTCCTACAGCGTTCACCTGATTTGGATGTAATTACCCTCAAATTAAATCTGAAAGTCTGCAGGTAAAGCACATCTTGTTTGTTTCATTTCAAAGCCATTGTGGTGGTGAATAGAGGCCAAAATCTGAAAATTCTGTCAATGTCCCAATATTTATGCACCTGAATGTATATAATTTTTTTGTCTCAGTGTTTGTGGGGTTGCAATTTGTTCCCCTTGTTTGTTATACCACTGCAGGTTCATTTTTAGATTTAGGAATCAGTGTGGTATTTAAGCGCTAGGACACCTTGTTTTTCTAGCAACAACCGTGCCGGGTTACCCGTTTACACCGAGCCTTGCCCGGGTCCTTCACCGGGAATACCCTTCTCACTAGCAGGGTTGGCTTCCCAGGTGACTGGACCCGGGTGGAGCAGTTTCAACTTGGCAAAATCCCGGGTCGATGCGCGCTCACGTACAATAACCCGAGATTTTGTGGCTAGCGAGATTGACGCAGGGTAACTATAACCTGTAGTGTTATTGGCTTGCAATGTTTCGGTGTCGTCTGGAACCACAATTTACACCAGGACTATTTTTAACAGTAAGTGTAACACTAAATGTCCTCTTATATTTACATTATGAGATATATCTATATAGGGTGCCACTTACCATCCTGCCCGTTCCTATTGCTAGTTTTTGATTAGACGTTAATGTTTATTTTATACCCTGGGTGATTAATAGAGTTTTCCTCCGGGCTCCCTTTATGCTCCATCCCCAGTTCCAGGTGCACATTTATTTTCCGATGTGGTTTTAGCCTAATTCCCAGAAGCATAAAAATATAATTATGAGCACGTTGCTGTTTTCCGCGTTGTGTAAGATACCAGCTTTTATATTTAGGTGTATAATTCATTGATGTCCATTCAGTAAGACGTGAGTTTGCTCAGCATCGCGGAAATACGCGCACCCACAAAATGCCAGATTCAATTAGAAATGCCAATTTGCGGCACTCTTGCCAGAGGCAGTTGGCTTTAGCGAAATCGCCATGAAAGCAGTTCGCAGGACCCAACTCGCTCCTAATTGAATGACCCCATTGTATAGACGTTTACATTGTAACAGCTATACTGTTGTGGGGCATTTATCACACCTCCGTTAGGGCGATGGGTGGAGATAAAGGTATTTTGGAGAAAAACAACCACGTTAGGGGAGTATATGTCTTCTGTTCTCTCTTGAGCTGGTTGGAGGAGGTGAGAATCTGGCGCCTCCGGGGTTAGTTGTGCGTCTTTCCGGTACTGAAGGTGAAAATGCTCATTACAGGGAAGGATCATTGCTCAGCCTCTGTGATACTGAGTTCTAGTACTTTATCTCCGCAGTTATGGCTGGACCCAGACCCGTGGTGCTGAGCGGACCCTCCGGTGCGGGGAAAAGCACGTTATTAAAGCGTCTGCTGCAAGACTATGAGGGAGTGTTTGGATTCTCTGTGTCCCGTGAGTACCCGACCCCATAACGTCTTCTGCTGTTTATAGAAATACACCTCCCCGTGCTAATGATGGGGAATACAACTCACTTTGTAAGCGCAATTGGGATACAGATCGCTCTATGGTCGCAGTTATATCTCCCCGTGCTAGTGATAGTGGATACAGGGCCTGATTCAGACCCGCTCGCGAGCGCTAAGCGGGTGGATGGTGCCCAAGGCGGCTCCGTTGTACGCATGCGCGAGACCCGAATAACGACGGCCAAGCCGTCGTTATGGGTCTCACACCAAAGGGGGCGTGCTGTCGATGGTGAGTGACAGCACGCCCCCTTTGCTGGGCGTGCCGGGGGCGTGGCTGCCCAGACGGAGGCGTTCCCATGGGAATGCCTACCGTCTGGTGCCGGCCCCACTGACATCACTAGTGTCAGTGGGAGTGCTTTTGGCTCTGATAGAGCCAAAATCACTCCTGGGCTTGCGGCAGCGAGTCCCTACCGCAGGGTCTCGTCACAAGCCCGATGGTCGCGATGGTCTTGACCATCTCGCTATAGCTGTGGCCAGGAGGCCACTCCAAAATGAATGAGGGACGGCCCTGATTCAGAGCAAGCGCTCTGTCAGAGCGTCCGGCTCTGAATCAGAGCCACAGCTCGCTCTATAGCCTCAGTTATATCTCCCTGTGCTAGTGATAGGGATACAGATCGCTCTATGGTCGCAGTTATATCTCCCTGTGCTAGTGATAGGGATACAGATCGCTCTATGGCCGCAGTTATATCTCCCTGTGCTAGTGATAGGGATACAGCTGGCTCTATAGCCTCAGTTATATCTCCCTGTGCTAGTGATAGGGATACAGCTCGCTCTATGGTCGCAGTTATATCTCCCTGTGCTAGTGATAAGGATACAGCTCGCTCTATGGCCGCAGTTATATCTCCCTGTGCTAGTGATAGGGATACAGCTCGCTCTATGGCCGCAGTTATATCTCCCTGTGCTAGTGATAGGGATACAGCTCGCTCTATGGTCGCAGTTATATCTCCCTGTGCTAGTGATAGGGATACAGCTCGCTCTATGGTCGCAGTTATATCTCCCTGTGCTAGTGATAGGGATACAGCTCGCTCTATGGCCGCAGTTATATCTCCCTGTGCTAGTGATAGGGATACAGATCGGTCTATGGGCCTGATTCAGAGCCGCTCGCAAGCGGCCGCTCGTTCGTTCCGAGCGATGTTTGCACAACTGCGCATGCGTACGGATCGTAATACGCATGCGCGAACCAGTCAGTGCGGCCGAAAATCGTTTGTTCGCTAAATAGCGAATGCCTGCTATTTTGAGTGACAGGAGGAGGCGTATGTGGGTGGTAACAGGGGAAGGTGCTTGAAAACGGGGAGTGGAGATCCGAACGCAGGCGTGCTTAAAGGTCAAAACGGGCGTTTTATGGGTGTGCATAATTAATACAGCAGCGTCATTGACCACGTCACTGGGTTATTTTATAGTCAGAACTGCTCGCAAGATTGTGGTAGGAAAAACCAACCCCAAGAATAGCGAGCAGTTCATACGCTGGTCGATGTACTCGATTAATCTAATAAATAGCGGACATTACATAGGATGCGAGCGGCCAGGGGGCGTAGTTTTCCAAAAAACGACCGCATGTTTTGTACGCTCGTTCATACCTAGAGGCGTGAACAGACCGCAAAGAGCGAACGGTTCAATTGAATAGCCACCCCTTTTTTCTGAACGAGCGAGCGCAAATAGCGTCCGGCTCTGAATCAGGCCCTATGGCCGCAGTTATATCTCCCTGTGCTAGTGATAGGGATGTAGATCGCTGTATGGCCGCAGTTATATCTCCCTGTGCTAGTGATAGGGATACAGATCGCTCTATGGCCGCAGTTATATCTCCCTGTGCTAGTGATAGGGATACAGATCGCTCTATGGCCGCAGTTATATCTCCGTTTTCCAGTGATTTTATCTTCCTATGTTACTATGTCTCTGATTTCAGACACCACCCGGAACCCCAGACCAGGGGAGGTCGATGGAAAAGGTAAACACCAGTTATAATCTCTCCTTTTCTTATCCAGCTATCTCCCAGGTCCTCCTGTCTGACGCGTTCCCCTTTGTCTTTGTGCAGATTACCACTTTGTGACCCGCAGCGAGATGCAGAGCGGGATAGATTCTGGGAAGTTCATAGAACATGCCGTGTTTTCAGGAAATATGTACGGGACCAGGTTAGTAGTGGCGCATAGTCTGAGGACACCTGTCGCAGTAACAAGAAAACTTTAGATTTCATGTGTATATAAAGCTGCGTCACTGGCACTTGTCAGATGTTACGATTCTCCTTCGTCCCCTTCATGGAGCTCCAGCGGCCTCGCTGCATGCCGGGTGCTTTTCCCGCTGCTCCGCAAATCTTCTCACAGCCTGGACTGAAAACAGGGGCGGTGGCTCTGCTGAGGGGGTTGTGCAAGCGGGAGGGCCAATGGCAAGCTTCAGTCATGGTGATCTCCATTTCTGATTGGCGGTTCTTCCAGTCCACCCGCCCACACAGCTATTGCAATGGGGGCAACCCTAAACGTCATGTGGGGTAGGTGGGGATTTTGATTGAGGTGAGACCTCAGTAGGTTTTCATGTGTCCCTTCAGCTGCCTGGAATTCTGTCATTCCTGTCTTAGACTCAGTAGACCCCCTGTAACTTTTACTGCGCGGTGACATCCACAGACCACTTATCCTGACTCCACACGTCATACAGAGCTATTTCCAGTACATACAACATTCACTGAGAAATGTGAGCTGTTTCGCGAGTTGGTTGGGACATGTATGTACAGGACTGTCATGGAATTACACCTCCGGCTATTTGCTGCTGGTCTGCAGGGACCGTGTCTCTGTAGTTACTGGTCTCCGGGGCCCCAACCAGGATCTCATTCATCTTACACAGGAATCCTCAATGACGCTTTAACCCTCCAAACCCCTGTGTCTCCTGTAGCCTGCCCACACGCGTGTCCCATGTTTTATCTCAGGTGAGAGCACTTAATAACATAACAAGGTACTAATCATCTGGCCTGGATTCCAGTTCTCGCCACCGATCATAAACTGATACGCAAACGTGTAGAAATAATTCAGACCTATATTATACAAGGAGCAAGAAAGTGGGTGGGGGGGCTGCAGGGACCACTAAGAAGGAGTATAAAGAAGTGTGGGGACTGTTAGGTAACATCGGGGCTTCCAGACACAAAATCATCATCATCATCATCATCACATTAGGGACCCTCTTCCTGGCCAGGAAATGATTACACGCACGGATCAATAACAGCCCATATTGCGCTCACATCTCCCTAAGGGGGCGACCATTGTTATTCATCTGATATTAGGCAATTTTGAACACCACCAGGAAATGCTGACGCTTCCTCTGATCAGCAGGGTACGAGGGTCTAGAGCAGGGGTCTTCAAACTTGGCCCTCCAGATGCTGTGGAACTACACATCCCAGCATGCACTGCACATAGTTTTAGCATGCTGTTACATCAAAAAGGTGGCAGTGCATGCTGGGATGTGTAGTTCCACAGCAGCTGGAGGGCCAAGTTTGAAGACCCCTGGTCTAGAGCAAAAGGGAGAATACTGATCAGTCTTCCTTCCCCGGTGATTTCAGATCACCAAATAATCAGCGAAGGGCTACAAGTGATTCCCAGTCAGGAGATGGCGGTCATTTCTGGCCGTCTGCGAGAACTCGCCATCCTCTGCTGTTCAGGAAGGAATATAATTGGCGAAGGTCCCTGCTAATTGTCACCCGCACCCCGCTGAACTGCATAAACAGCACCAGAATATCTCTAAAGCAATTAATTCCCCAGACGTCCTGGACACAGGGTGAAGCTTAGCCAGCCTGTAATTAGCGAAGTCTCTCCTCATCCACGTAAGCGGCTTATAACGGGTGACATATGGCGCAGGGTCATGTAACAGGTCCCAGCACTCCGAGTGATTGAAACATGATTAGTTCTCACAAAAGATCCAATGAAGTGATATAGATTAATATATATATTATTCACATACCTGAGGGATTATTTGCAATTGCGCACGTGTGAAAAATTCAGAGGGGTATAGTTACTAAAGTGAGAGCTTTTAGAAGTGGAGATGTTGCCCATAACAACCAATCAGATTCTAGTTGTTATCTGCTAGAAGGTGCTAGTTAAATGTTAAGTAGTATCTGATTGGCTGCTATGGGCTCTCACTTTAGTAAATACACCCCTCGGTGTAGGCACAAAGCTGCTGTTGTGTTCGGGACAGACATCGGAAAAGTGTAGCAGAAAAGTGACGGCGTTCCTGGAGGTGGGTTCAAGCGCATACAAAAGTGGTCAGTTCAGTGGGCGTGAAAATGCTGCGTTCCCAGAAGCACAGGCGTAGGGGGTGGAGACACTGCATCTGCCAAAGCGCTGGTGTGCGTTTCTATGTTGCAACCTATGGCGGTGTAGAAGGACGCACCAATCGGTATTAGAGCGTGTACGGGCGCTAAAAGTGGGCGTCTCAGACCTTGCACATTCTGCCCACAAGGATGTACTCTAAGGAGAGACTTTGTAGGCCATGTGCATAAAACTGCAGACGGGCAACCGCCAATAGGCGCTGCTGCGTGCGCTCAGATTCAGGCCCCAATGGCACTCTGGCGTCAGTCTTCCCTTCTATGTAAGAAACGGTAAAGGTGATCTCATTCTAGCTGGTCCATTATTGTCTTGTGCCATCCACAAATAAGAGGAATGTGCAGAGATTCACGGATCCCGCGGACACCGGCAATCAGTTGCAGACTGCGCATGACCCACGCCATGCACACTTATTTGGACGGAGATGGAAAGAGCGGACGGTCTGACGCATCATTCTTTCCACGGAACCGGGTGCTTGTGGGCGGCCACCACGCGATCTCACGGAAAACTGACCTGTCTCCTGGGAGTGTCGTGGACGCGTAGCCAGGCTTTCCGAACTCTTATGGAGCGTGCAGACGCCGATGGAACGGCTTCCTCTGACGGGTCATTGCAGCCAGTATGGGGTGGGTGTAAATGCCAATAATGTTTTATGAAGGCTACGGATGGAAAGGCTGGGCGGCCATTTGCACAGAGACTGACAGATAGCCGGCGCACACATTAGAAGAGCAGGTCCATTGTCTACGTCTAGTCCAGTCTGTAGTCTGGTCTCCATGCGAGGCCCCGAGCTGCTGTCTACACCCAGGACACTTACAGTCATGTCCATAAATATTGGGACATTGACAGAATTTTCAGATTTTGGCCTCTATTCACCACCACAATGGTTTGAAATGAAACAAACAAGATGTGCTTTACCTGCAGACTTTCAGATTTAATTTGAGGGTAATTACATCCAAATCAGGTGAACGGTGTAGGAATTACAACGGTTTCTATATGTGCCTCCCACTTTTTAAAGGGCCAAAAGTAATGGGACAAACTAAACAATCCTAAATCTAACTTTCACTTTTTAATACTTTGTTGCAAATCCTTTGCAGGCAATTACAGCCTGAAGTCTGGAACGCATAGACATCACCAGACGCTGGGTTTCATCCCTGGTGATGCTCTGCCAGGCCTCTACTGCAAATGTCTTCAGTTCCTGCTTGTTCTTGGGGCATTTTCCCTTCAGTTTTGTCTTCATCAAGTGAAATGCATGGTCAATCAGATTCCGGTCAGGGGATTGACTTGGCCATTGCATAACATTCCACTTTTTAGCCTTAAAAAACTCTTTGGTTGCTTTTGCAGTATGCTTCGGGTCATTGTCCATCTGCACTGTGAAACGCTGTCCAATGAGTTCTGAAGCATTTGACTGAATATGAGCATATAATATTGCCCGAAACACTTCAGAATTCATTCTGCTGCTTTTGTCAGCAGTCACATCATCAATAAATACAAGGGGACCAGTTCCATTGGCAGCCATAAATGCCCACGCCATGACACTACCACCACCATGCTTCACTGATGAGGTGGTATGTTTTGGATCATGAGCAGTTCCTTTCCTTCTCTTCTCTTCCCATCACTCTGGTACAAGTTGATCTTTGTCTCATCTGTCCATAGGATGTTGTTCCAGAACTGTAATGGCTTTTTTAGATGTTGTTTGGCAAACTCTAATCTGGTCTTCCTGTTTTTGTGGCTCACCAATGGTTCACATCTTGTGGTGAACCCTCTATATTCACTCTTGTGAAGTCTTCTCTTGATTGTTGACTTTGACATATATACGTCTACCTCCTGGAGAGTGTTCTTGATTTGGCCAACTGTTGTGAAGGGGTTTTTCTTCACCAGGGAAATAATTCTTCTGTCATCCACCACAGTTGTTTTCCGTGGTCTTCCGGGTCTTTTGGTGTTGCTGAGCTCTCTGATGCATTCTTTCTTTCTAAGAATGTTCCAAACAGTTGATTTGGCCACACCTAATGTTTTTGCTATCTCTCTGATGGGTTTGTTTTGATTTTTCAGCCTAATGATGGCTTGCTTCACTGATAGTGACAGCTCTTTGGATCTCATATTGAGAGTCGACATTAACTGATTGCCAATGTCACAACTAGAATCAACTCCAGACCTTTTACCTGCTTAATTGATAATGAAATAATGAGGGAATAGCCCACACCTGTCCATGAAATAGCTTTTGAGTTGATAGTCCCATTACTTTTGGCCCCTTAAAAAGTGGGAGGCACATATAGAAACCGTTATAATTCCTACACCGTTCACCTGATTTGGATGTAATTACCCTCAAATTAAATCTGAAAGTCTGCAGGTAAAGCACATCTTGTTTGTTTCATTTAAAAGCCATTGTGGTGGTGAATAGAGGCCAAAATCTGAAAATTCTGTCAATGACCCAATATTTATGGACCGGACTGTATATCTTCAGTTGTCACATCTTCAGCAGTTCCGCGCGTCTCTGCTCTAATTGTCCTCTCGTATAGCTCATCTGTGCGTCCGCAAACTTGGGTATAAAGCAGGGAGGACGGCGGGAGACGTTTTAGTTGTTTGTAGAGGAGATTTCCATGGAGGCCGTTCTCTCTCGCTGACCTCATATCCCGTCTTCCCTCCACCAGCAAAGCCGCGGTCCAGGCCGTGCAGTCCCGGAACCAGATCTGTATACTGGACATAGACATGCAGGGGGTGAAAAGTATTAAGAAGACCGATCTAAATCCCATCTACATCTCCATCCAGCCCCCGTCTGTGGAGATCTTGGTAAGTGGTGGTCTTATCAGCCTGGGAAATCTATCACCGTGTGTGATCACCGTAGCGTGACACAGTGCGGCCACTAAGAGAAGTGGGGGTGGGTTAAAGACTGGAGAGTAGGGGGTTAAAAATGTCATTGTCACGTAATGAGTCCATAACAGGAATAACGATTGAAACGACGTTTTATATATACGGCATTTTTTATAAATGCAATTTTAACCACATTATGACACTTCGCCAACCTCCTAATGTGTGATCTCTGCAGGAAAGACATTGTATCCCTGTATCAAACCATTTTCATGTCCGATTACTCTTAAGATGGGTACACACTAGATGATACGTCCCCGATCCTACGGGTTGGAGTGTTGTATCGGGTACATCGTCTAGTGTGTACCCATCCCGCGGGTCTCTAGCAACTTCCCCCTTGGGCTGCGGGGCAGACGGAGGGGGGTTGTCACTAACAGTGCCATGCTGCAGAATGACACGTAGCTCCCCCCGTTAGACCCGGCATCAGCTAGTGTGTATGCACTTGCCGCATGCTGGGTCCCGTCGCCGGCGATGTCGTGCTGGGTACACATTGTGTAGTCTGTACCCAGCTTTATAGCTTACCCGCCATTGTCATCAAACCATTCAGAGTACAGATCCATGTAGTAATTTTCTAAAGGCATCTACCCATATAGATGTAGATATAAATCCCCCCCCCTCTTTTCCCAATTTATTGATTGGCAGAGAACCAATAGGAACATATCCTGACCTAAGCAGTGGTCCCCAGGCTGTCCTTGACAGTGGGTGTCCACGTACTTATTCAAGTACAGAATTAGGTGACTATAGGGGATATGTACTAAGCCACGGAGAGAGATAAAGTACCAGCCAGTCAGCTCCTAAATGTCATGTTACAGGCTGTGTTTGACAAATGACAGGAGCTGGTTGGCTGGTACTTTATCACTCTCCAAGGGCTTAGTACATCTGCCCCTATATGTGAAAATACAATAAATATGTTAAAATTGTGTCTGCAGTCCTCGAATTACCCACCATTAGCCACGCGTTTCACACGCTGAATGTGGTTCCTGATGCAGTTACAGGGGCCCTCGTTCTCTGAGCAGATTTATATCGTAGCACCCGCCTGTAAAACACCAAATTGGGCTTGCGTGCGGGGAAAAAAAAAACATTAATTCCGCAATTTCCACGGAATCCGTGTTCGAGTCCTGATTTATTGCTGTGGGAAAAAGGCTATTTAATTGAAAAGCCATTCCCTGCGCCATGGGGATTTTGGCCGTCAATTAGTTGCGGAGTAAACCCCGCGTCTAATTGATTACCCCCCTTAGGCTTCAATCAAGAATCAAGTGCAAACATATTTTAAATTGATGGACACATTTTTGGAATTAAATTCTAATTCAGTTTGTTAAAGTAACTAAAACCCATTTAGTTAAAAAAAAATATATATATATATATATATGAGAATTTCCATAGGCAAAGTTTTAAACGTGTAAAATGGACCTTAAATTTCCTTTCAAACATTTGCTAAAATGAGTTCAATGGACAATTAAAGCCCAATATATTTTCTTAGTTCTGTTTTTTACGACAACCCCTTCGCTTCTGGCGCAGGTTTCATTTCTATCTGCGGCTACAACGTTTCTACAGAAGTGACCGTTGTCATTGCAGGCAGACAGCGCACATTGTGTCTTTTGAGCATACAGGAACTTACTTTACAATACTATAGAATATGACTCTTACAGGACAATGACTTTAGTCCATTTAACTCCTAGTCATTCTTATGGAATAAGCCCCCTGTAAACCTCATTGAGATGTTTTCAAAAGGTAAACGGACAGCGGCGTCATCGGTATAACTGGGGCTTTAGATGGCGCCCCCGTCATTCAGCCGTGTTATTCTTACTGATCACTTCCTGCTTTAATCAGTCTCCTTATATTCACTAATGTTCTTCTTAATGGTCCTAACAGGAAAAGCGGCTCCGCGACCGGAAAACCGAGTCCGAGGAAAGTTTACAGAAGAGGCTGCAGGTGGCGAGACAAGACATTGAGATCAGTAAGTATCGCCATAAACTGTTTTGTGTTCTGGGGAGCCCCACGCACCCCCTGAGAGAGAGGGATGCCCCACACACACATGTTTCTACACAAGTTGGCAGGTAACATTGTTATAGAATCTCCTGTGTCCCCCAGGATGGGAAGCGTAAGGGAGACCCCATCTATCTCTCCAGCGTTATTGGATGTAACTAAATGTCTCACACAGAAACTGACATCAAACAAACAAAACAGTGTATAATTATTTATTACAGCCTTATCCCTCTTTTATACCTGCTCCTATCAGGTGTCGCTATACAGGGGTCACAGCTGTCAGGTTCTCTGTATTATAGGTAAATAATGGGTTAACTGCGTATAAATTACAAAAAAAAAAAAAGTGGTTTTCCTCTTATTATGGCTTTTTCACCATATATCAGACTTAAAAGTATTTATTGTACTATACTACTAGGAGGAAGCCTCATTTCTCCCGAGGAAAAGCAATATACATTTTTATTTTAAAAACCAATATGAATCTAATTTATACAAAATGGACGCAACGCACGCCTGAAGACTCTAATTGCTTTAACCTCGTCTCCAGGTAAAGAACCCGGCCTATTTGATGAGATCATCATTAACGATGATTTGGATGGAGCATACTCCGACATCAAATCTGTCCTCCGAGAGGTGAGCGCGCGCTGTTTGTGACGCATTATTCCTATTACACTTACCCGCATTTATACTTTAACATCGGCAAATGACGTGCCTCTATATTATGGCTTCCCCCCCTCCCCGTATACAGGGGGACATGCACCCACCTGACGTACAAAATGTTTCAACAAAGGTTTTCCTGAATACGTTCATATATTAGTCTATTTCTTTCCCAAATGAAGGCATTTTGCTTGCTCTGTTCCGCCATTAATTATATGTAGTCGACACTCTAAAGACCGAAGTTCAGTAAAAAGTGAGATTATTCGCAGCTTTTTAGTCTGATGCCGCTTTTTGTAAATTTGGGCCCCAGCTGAATAGAATTCGGTGCCTCAATGATCAATAACCTACGTAGGATTCTGTAGGGAAAGCCCTATGAGCTAAGGGCCTGATTCAGAGCCGCTCGTAAGCGGCTGCTCGTTCGCTCCGAGCGATGTTTAGCCAACTGCGCATGCGTACGGATCGTTATACGCATGCGCGAACCAGTCAGTGTGGTCGAAATTCATGTGCTCGCAAAATAGCGAATGCCTGCTAATTTGAGTGACAGGATGAGGCGTATGTGGGTGGTAACAGGGGAAGGTGCTTGAAAACGGGGAGTGGAGATTCGAGCGCAGGCGTGCTTAAAGGTCAAAACGGGCGTTTTATGGGTGTGCATAATTAAAACAGCAGCGTCACTGACCACGTCACTGGGTTATTCTATAGCCAGAACTGCTCGCAAAATTGTGGTAGCAAAAACCGACCACAAGAATAGCGAGCAGTTCATACCCTGTTCGATGTACTCGATTAATCTAATAAATAGCGGACATGACGTAGGATGCGAGCGGCCAGGGGTCGTAGTTTCCCAAAAAGCGACCGCAAGTTTTGTTCGCTCGTTCAGACCTAGAGGCGTGAACAGACCGCAAACAGCGAACGGTTCTTTTGAATAGCCACCCCTATTTTCAGAACGAGCGAGCGCTAATTGCGTCCGGCTCTGAATGAGGGCCTAAGTGTGTGCGAGATTTGCAGCAGAGAACTCTCATTTACAGAGACTGTTGTTTAGACGTCTAATAATTACCATTTGTCTTTGACCTGCAGGAAATTGAGAAAGCTCAGACCACGAATGATTCCTGACCGGGGCAGACTCCTGCCGCCCCCAGCATGCTTCCGCACCCATTCCTACATCTGTCCCCCAGTGTGCGTCTGGACACCTGGTAACTCCATTCCCATAGCTCAGCTTCTCCTCCATTCCAATCTACATGCAAGTTCCCTACAACGCTCCGGTGACTGTTAAATGGCAAATCTCAGATCTATGTATCAGTGTTGTTCTTATTTTTTTTATTATTTACAAATCATCATCGGTCTTCCAATATGTACTGTTTCTGGTGGCAGCTAGATTATTTCCTAAGGAAATCGGGGGGGGGGGGGGGGGGGGTACCAAAGTGTTCCCACAATCCGTTCTATCAGTGAGAACATGGAAGAGATATGTATTATTGTTAATAGTGAAAATTAATATGTGGTTTCTTAGTTGAAGCCTTGTTTTCGGACATTACAGAGGTGGTTTTTGGGCCAGTGAATGAGATATATGTAAGAGTCACATTTGACATTATTTAGAATTATAGTTTGTAAAACACAGGAAAACTGTTCATTAAGCCATATATCAATTGGCGGTCATCAGATGAAATTTACTAGTGTAAACGCACGATACCAAATCTGATACTTCAAACCACTGTTACTAGTGAACAGTTTGAGGAAAGCGTTTTGTTCTGTGCAGTGTGCTGTAACCTCGGTAACGGCATTGAGGAAGCCTCACGTGAGCTTCAACCACTAGTAACTAACGCGTTTCATGTGGTTTAACCTGGGTAACCGCATTGAGGAAGCCTCACGTGAGCTTCAACCACTAGTTACTAACGCGTTTCATGTGGTGTAACCTGGGTAAACGCATTGAGGAAGCCTCACGTGAGCTTCAACCACTAGTAACTAACGCGTTTCATGTGCTGTAACCTAGGTAACCGCATTGAGGAGGCCTACAGTGAACTTGAATCTAACGCGTTTCATGTGCTGTAACCTGGGTAACCGCATTGAGGAAGCCTACAGTGCGCTTCAACCGCTAGGCCTAACGAGTTTCATGTGCTGTAACCTGGGTAACCGCATTGAGGAAGCCTACAGTGCGCTTCAACCACTAGTACTAATGCGTTTCATGTGCTCTAACCTGGGTAACCCCATTGAGGAAGCCTACAGTGCGCTTCAACCACTAATATCTAACACGTTTCATAGATTTTAGCATTATTAATAAATGCTAACAATACCAGTGTATAACTCATCTTGAATGTCTGGAAAATAAGACAGAACAAATGGTGACTTTTTCTTTTTTTTTTTTAATGACGCACTTATCGCCACTTTCAGGAATATCGCTGAATGTTACAGATCCTGTGCTGTTACAATAACATTATGTAGTTATTTTATCGCAGAACAACTGAAGTGCTTTTAATCATGATGAAAGCTGTCACTAAGTGTTGTCCTCTATTGTAATAAAATATATTGAATCCATTGACAATGAGCCCCTAATCCTACAATGTGCTGTTAGCAGTTATTACATCAGTCAGAAGATGTTGGTGTAGATTATCATGTGTTCTGCAACTTAATTGTAGATATTCTGTTTTTAATACCATATTGGAAATAAATATTACCTTCTCTTACACTAAGATACCTGACCAGTTTAGTAGGTGAATGGCAAATATTTGTCATAGCATCAAGTTTTGAGGTGCCCTGTCATACTAAGACACTTCGAATTACGTCATTTTGCTGGGTCCCCCTCCACCAGCAGGATCTCTGCGCGATCCCCCTCCACCAGCAGGATCTCTGCACGATCCCCCTCCACCAGCAGGATCTCTGCTCTCTCCTTATCCACCAGCAGGATCTCTGCGCTGTCCTTATCCACCAGCAGGATCTCTGCGCGATCCCCCTCCACCAGCAGGATCTCTGCGCGGTCCTCCACCAGCAGGATCTCTGCGCGGTCCTCCTCCACCAGCAGGATCTCTGCGAGGTCCCCCTCCTCCACCACCAGGATCTCTGCAAGGTCCCCCTCCTCCACCAGCAGGATCTCGGCGCGGTCCCCTTCCTCCAGCAGGATCTCTGCACGGTCCCCCTTCCCCGGCAGTATCTGTGCCCGGTCCTTCTCCGCCGGCAGTATCTGTGCCCGGTCCTCCTACGCCGGCAGGATATGTGCCCGGTCCTCCTCCGCCGGCTGGATATGTGCCCGGTCCACCTCCGCCGTTATTCTCTCTTGTTCCAAAATATTCGTAAACATGAACAAAATTCCGTTGTTCACTGGCATTAAATTTTAAAATGCTTTTAAAACCTGATAATGGGGAGTGGGGTTCTAATAACCAAGAGTTTGGAATGGGGGTTATAGAGTGGGGACTGAAGTGGGAATAGGGGCCTTAAATTAGGGCATTCTACTTGGAGTTAGGAATGTATTTGGCACCCAAACTACAATGTCCTAATGGTCTCCCAATATAGGTTTTTGGTGGGAAAAAAAAAATGACACCAGAATTAATTCTAGTAATGGACTGTTTGGTTCCTATAGCAATTAGTAGGATAAAAGTGAGTGACTCTATATCTGTATGTAATGATCCTGCAGGTCAGCGAGGGTGTAGAGAAGAGTTTTCTGTCCCATCAGTTATTACGGTGTCATGTCTGAGAGCCTGTTATATAATTCATCGCTGGCTGTTGCTATGTAGTGTTAGCAGTGACTTTATATTCCAAGGGCTCCAGGTGAATAATATTAAAGGAAAAATGCACCCTATTGATTATGTAAGGGATGTACTAACAATACACCCTACATGGCCAAAAGCAGAAGCACACATGCATCGGTTTGCTGAACATCTCATTAACATGGATTTGCCCCTGGTATCCCCAATTGTATATTGACTCTATATAAGTAAATGTTAATGACATGCTGGGAAGGCTTTACACTAGATTCTGCACCTATTAAGCCACCAGAGCATTGGTGAGGTCCGGGCAATAAGACCTGGCTCGCAGTCATCATTCCATCTCGTCCTAAAGGTGTTTAATGGGGGCTCTGTGGCCGTAGTCCTGTTCTTCCACATCAGGACTTTCCCCAAACTGTGTCCACCAGGCTCACAGGAGCTAAGCGGCCCAGACCACGCCATGAACACCCGTTGCCAGACCACCATTCCTCCGCTAAACTTTACAGTTGGCAGCATGCATCCAGACAGGAAGTATTTGCCTGGCATCCGCCAAACACAGTTATGTCAGAAAGCCAGATGGCGAAACACAGTCACTTCAGAATTTGCGGTTTCCACTTCTCCTGAGCCCAGTGGCGGTGTGTTTTCGACCGCTTCGGCCGATGATTGGCATTGCACATGGTGGTTTGAGGCTTACTTACAGACCATGAAGCTCTCAACAAACCGTTCTTGTGTCGGCGCTGGTAACGGAGGCAGTGTGGAACTCAGTAATGCATGTTGCCAAGGGAGGACTATTTTCACCCTCTCCACCACTCACCTGTCCAGTTCTGAGAGCTTGTGTTGCTATTGCCTGGCGGCTGAGATGTTGTGGCTGCTGGCCGTGTCCACTTCACAAAAGCAGCACTTACAGGTGACGGGGGCGGCTCTAGCAAGGCAGAAGTTTGCCAAACTGACTTGTTGGTCAGTTATTATTATTTCATTTGATTTATAGGGCGCCACAGGTCGTCCACAGCTCCGTACAGAGAGCAAAACAATACAGGGCAAAACAGTACAGTACAAATAGCGCTACAAATCTCCACACGGCCACTGATGCAATGTGCGCAATTGAAAAGTACAGCGTCAGCGTGGGCGCAAATGACAGGTCTAGTTCCTCTGAAAAAAAACAAAAACAGAAGATTGGGGTCCAGGGGCAGAGAGAGCCCACGGAGGATATGTATCAGGTGTGATAGAGAAGTTTGTAATGAGAACAGGAGGGAGGAGGGGACCTGCTCAAGGAGCTTACAGTCTAAAGGGAAGGGGGAGACAAACAGAAGACATAAGGCGTGAGCCAGTGTAAGTGGAGTTAAGAGGTAGATCGGGATGCAGTCAGGAAGCCGACGGTCGAAATGCCGACGCCTGCTTCCCGACTGTCTAATCCCAGCAGGGGTCTAGTGATAGGTGTCAAAATCTCGACGCCTATCATTATCCCTACACCAGGATACCGACGCTCAGCATACCAAATGAAGGTAAGATGGGCGGTGGGTGCAGAAACCCGCGGGGGGGGGGGGGGATGGAGGGTTCCAGGGGGGTTAGGTTTAGGCACTTACATGGGGGGGGTTAGGGTAAGGCACCCCTAAGGGAGGGTTAGGGGGGGGTAGGGTTAGTAATAGTAAAAATACTCAACTGTCGGGATCTTCTGTTGCCGGTCGTCCGGCGTCTGGCGGTATTTCATACCGGTCCGGTAGACCACGTGGTGACATGGCTAAGTGGTGGACTATTATGCTTTTATGAACAGGTGGGTTTTCAGCGCCCGCTGGAAGCAATCCAGGGTGGGGGTTCTTGAGGACTGTAGTTGGGAACAACTGATTTTCATGGGTCCAAAGGTGGATTATTATTATTATTAGTGCTTTACTGCCGTTTATATTGTAGGACAGCCCTCAACTAAAATGTATTAGTTGCACAAGAACAACAGGCAGCCATTTTATGGCCTAGACCAGCATTCATGAGAATGCAACCCAACATTTCACTTGGAAACCTTCAAAGACCACTGGCTAAAAATTGGTCCGGCCTACAAAATGGCCACCTCCAGTGCGCGTTCCGCTCCATCAAACCAAAGAATGTCATGAAAGACTCTCGGTGCCACCAATGTAACCGTATTTTTCCCGGCATCTGAAGAAATTGCACCAAAACATTTCTCAAATAATTTTTATTGAAATATCAAACAGACAAAATCAGACAACAGTAAATTTAGAAATACATGCAAAGTATACAATCTCAGTGGAATTAAAAATATGTTCCCTTAACTCTAATATGCCGTAAGAAAGTGAGGCGCACGTCATAAGTGTGAAGTACGCTGCGACGATGAGTAAACACCGTATCTGTGGGTATAATAATGAGTATCATGAATAGTAAATATATCGGTAGTTGTAATGTCATACGTCTCTATAATCCTGTGTAATAGCTGATATTAGTAACCTAGGCTAAATAAAATATGTATTCGGCATCTAAAATTTTATTTTTTTTTCAAATCAAGTTCTGGTATATTAGAAAAACTTTTTCCTCATTCCACGCGCTAAAACATTACAGCGTTATTAATATCCGAAAGTTCTGAAATGCAAAACTCTTAACACTTGGAAAGTCTCTATAAGCGGTATTGTGACCGCGATCACTGGGTCTCCTCGTCTGAGATGCCGCAGCAGTATTCTCATCTGTCATAGGTTGCAGAACCCCCCCCCCCCCCCCCCCCCCCCGCGTCTCGGGAGATCTTCGTTTTTCATTAAAAAAAATTCTGCTCGTCTCATTCTATATAAACTGAGCAAATCACGCTGTGAAAGCTGCGCACTGCCTGTTATATTCTGTTATATTCTATCGCCCTTATTTATCTTCTAGATTCAGCGATAAATCGGTCCGGATCGGCAATCACTATCCTGTGGCTCTAGAAAGTATCTGTGCGACAAGACTAAAAAACACCACAAATATTGTACTAATGACACCTGAGTAATCTAATGTAATTCCTGGGGACTTATGGGTAGGACTTACGCCTGGCAGGTAGGAGAGGAAAAGATGGCCGTCCGTTTCATGGTGCAGGAAAACCACGGTCCGTTGCGCTTCTCTACCACTTACAGTATGTAATGTGAATGTATCCGCTGTAGGGGAAATCTGTACTGTGTGAGGCCTACTGATGGATGCGCCATGGATGAGGTCACAGAATGAGGTATGGTCTCTGGTTGTGTCATGTGTGATGTCACCGATTGTGGTAAGGTCTCTGGGTGTGTCATAAGTGATGTCACCGATTGTGGTAAGGTCTCTGGGTGGGGTGTGTCATAATTGATGTCACCGATTGTGGTAAGGTCTCTGGGTGTGTCATAAGTGATGTCACCGATTGTGGTAAGGTCTCTGGGTGTGTCATAAGTGATGTCACCGATTGTGGTAAGGTCTCTGGGTGTGTCATAAGTGATGTCACCGATTGTGGTAAGGTCTCTGGGTGTGTCATAAGTGATGTCACCGATTGTGGTAAGGTCTCTGGGTGTGTCATAAGTGATGTCACCGATTGTGGTAAAGTCTCTGGGTGTGTCATAAGTGATGTCACCGATTGTGGTAAGGTCTCTGGGTGTGTCATAAGTGATGTCACCAATTGTGGTAAGGTCTCTGGGTGTGTCATAAGTGATGTCACTGATCGTGGTAAGTGCTCTGGGTGTAGTGATGTCACTGATCGTGGTAAGGTCTCTGGGAGTGTCATGAGTGATGTCACAGAGTATGATAAGGTCTCTGGCTGTGTGATAAGTGATGTCACTGACCGTGGTAAGGTCTCTGGGAGTGTCATGAGTGATGTCACAGAGTATGATAAGGTCTCTGGCCGTGTGATAAGTGATGTCACTGACCGTGGTAAGGTCTCTGGGAGTGATGTCACAGAATATGATAAGGTCTCTGGCTTTGTGATAATTGAGGTCACTGGACTATAGAGAATGAATGCATCGCCCTGCGCCCTGTAGTAGGAAATGTGCTCTAATTAGGGAAATACAAATCTATGGAGAAGTGTTGGAGGACCTATCAGGAGTGAGATAAGTGAACCGGAGGACTTGGTGCTGACTGTGCCGCTGTCCCCCGCTTGCTCCTCTGGCGCAGGAAATCCCTCAGTCTCTCGCTGGGAAAGGAGACCGGTGGCTCCTGTAACGCGGCCAGTCCAGCTTCCTGGAGCCAGGGCATCTTCAGACAGTCTGACGCGGAGGGCCGGCCCCTGGAATGAGCACCACACGGAGAAGCCATGTTACTCTGTATATAATCATTACAACAGCTGACAAAGAGGATGTATAACGGGGTCATACGGTGAACGAGGGAAAACGTTTATAGACTTAAAATATGTATTATAAATGCTGATAATAATAACTACAGAGAGAAAAGGAACAAATGCTGTCAATGTCCAGGAACAATTTCTAGCAGGCGGCTTCAGCGCCCTATTACCCCCGTTAGTGACTTATTTGTACAAATATTGGGAGCCGGCCATCATTCTCAATTGGGCTATTCTAGCTCCATCTAGGTGCAAATCATACAGGAGACTGATACGTTGTATATAAGGAAAGTAATAAGTGGGGGGGGGGGGGGGGGGGGATAGTTGACATACCAGGGATTTGCCCACAGTGTGCTCTGCAGGAAACGCACAGCTCCGCCGGACAGTCCCGCGTAGCAGCGGCTGAATCTGATCAGGCCTTTCTTCATCCCTTTCTCCAGCTCCGTCCCCGAGTCAGAGCTGAATGGGTAGTCGCCACTTAGCCTGGATAATGGAATAACAGGGATGAAGAGCAGGGGGAGATTGTGGAAGTAATAGCAGTCACTGTAATCACTCGTAGCCAGATAGGTGGTTACTCTGCACAGCCAAAGCTTATATCGCCTCCCGTGTACCCCTCTGTAGCTTGTTACGCGCACCGCCTCCCGTGTACCCCTCTGTAACTTGTTACGTTCTCCGCCTCCCGTGTACCCCTCTGTAGCTTGTTACACACACCGCCTCCCGTGTACCCCTCTGTAGCTTGTTACGCACACCGCCTCCCATGTACCCCTCTGTAGCTTGTTACGCACACCGCCTCCCATGTACCCCTCTGTAGCTTGTTACACACACCGCCTCCCGTGTACCCCTCTGTAGCTTGTTACGCACACTGCCTCCCGTGTACCCCTCTGTAGCTTGTTACGCACACACCGCCTCCCGTGTATCCCTCTGTAGCTTGTTACGCACACCGCCTCCCATGTACCCCTCTGTAGCTTGTTACACACACCGCCTCCCGTGTACCCCTCTGTAGCTTGTTACACACACCGCCTCCCGTGTACCCCTCTGTAGCTTGTTACGCACACCGCCTCCCGTGTACCCCTCTGTAGCTTGTTACACACACACCGCCTCCCGTGTATCCCTCTGTAGCTTGTTACGCACACCGCCTCCCGTGTACCACGCTGTAGCTTGTTACACACACGGCCTCCCATGTACCCCTCTGTAGCTTGTTACGCACACCGCCTCCCGTGTACCCCTCTGTAGCTTGTTACACCGCCTCCCGTGTACCCCTCTGTAGCTTGTTACGCACACCGCCTCCCGTGTACCCCTCTGTAGCTTGTTACGCACACCGCCTCCCGTGTACCCCGCTGTAGCTTGTTACACACACCGCCTCCCGTGTACCCCGCTGTAGCTTGTTACACACACCGCCTCCCGTGTACCCCTCTGTAGCTTGTTACGCGCACACCGCCTCCCGTGTACCCCTCTGTAGCTTGTTACACACACACCGCCTCCCGTGTACCCCTCTGTAGCTTGTTACGCACACACCGCCTCCCGTGTATCCCTCTGTAGCTTGTTACGCACACACCGCCTCCCGTGTACCCTTCTGTAGCTTGTTACGCACACACCGCCTCCCGTGTATCCCTCTGTAGCTTGTTACGCACACCGCCTCCCGTGTACCCCGCTGTAGCTTGTTACACACACCGCCTCCCATGTACCCCTCTGTAGCTTGTTACGCACACCGCCTCCCGTGTATCCCTCTGTAGCTTGTTACGCACACCGCCTCCCGTGTACCCCTCTGTAGCTTGTTACGCACACACCGCCTCCCGTGTACCCCTCTGTAGCTTGTTACGCACACACCGCCTCCCGTGTACCCCTCTGTAGCTTGTTACGCGCACCGCCTCCCGTGTACCCCTCTGTAACTTGTTACATTCTCCGCCTCCCTTGTACCCCTCTGTAGCTTGTTACGCACACCGCCTCCCTTGTACCCCTCTGTAGCTTTTTACACACAGACCGCCTCCCGTGTACCCCTCTGTAGCTTGTTACACACACCGCCTCCCGTGTACCCCTCTGTAGCTTGTTATGCACACCGCCTCCCGTGTATCCCTCTGTAGCTTGTTACGCACACACCGCTTCCCGTGTATCCCTCTGTAGCTTGTTACACAGACCGCCTCCCGTGTACCCCTCTGTAGCTTGTTAGGCACACACCGCCTCCCGTGTACACCTGTGTAGCTTGTTACACAGACCGCCTCCCGTGTACTCTGTAGCTTGTTACACACACACCGCCTCCCGCGTACACCTCTGTAGCTTGTTACACACACCGCCACCCGTGTACCCCGCTGTAGCTTGTTACGCACGCACCGCCTAAAAGAGCAGGAAACTCCCCACCTACGAGTGCCCAGACCCAACCTTAGGGTCTGGTCGTAAGCCCCGATGGTGTTCACCAGCGCGACCATCAACCTGGACGGTCGTTAAGTTGTGGGTGGTAACCCACAGCTTAGCGACCGACAAGGAGGCGGCCTTTCAGGATGCAAGCGGCCGCCCTGATTTAGAGCGACCGCTTGCAACTAACGACCGCCTCTGAATGAGGTCCTTTATCTCTGTCCAAAGCTTAGTACATAGACCACTTTATCTCTCTCCACCTTATCTCTCACAGTGGGGCAGATGCCCTAATCCTTGGAGAGTGGTACGATGGAGAGAGAGAAACTACCAGCCACTCAGCTCCTAACTGTCATGTTACAGGCTTTCACAATTTTATCTCTCTCCAAGTTTTCATGAATTGACCGCAACGCGTAGTACACCTCCCCCAGTATCCGGAGCTGCTGAATGAGCCGGTAGGATAATATCGCTGTAGATGAATTGGGAATTAGCGATATACTGGTCCTTTAGTAAGATGAACAGACCATAGCAGAGCACACAGCAATTTGGAGGAGCTGCAGGGTCAGTAGGGACCAGACTGGACTCATTACCGAAGAACTTCCTTACCCCGGTTGTTTCAGATGGAGAAGTACCACCGAGAGCACAAAGGGAATGCCCCCTCTAATGGTGTACAACGTCTCTAACGTAACCCACCAAAGCTCGGTATGAGATGGAAGCTGGAAGACAAGGAGGCTGGTAGTTTATGGCTTTAGCTAGAGTGTGGTAATTAAGCTGGTAAAGTACAGATGTGTTCTGGGCGTCTCGGCTGTGCCTAATGTCTTTCTCACTCAAAATGTGCGTCTTATTCACATAAATAATACAACTGTAAAGCTGCACAAACACACAACGATTTTCTGACCAACGATTTTCTGACCAACGATTTTCTGAACGATTATCTGTTATTATTTTTTAAAGTGTAATGAACGATTTTTGTAACTTCCCTTAAAGAAAATCGTTCAGTTGATCAGTCAGAATGAACTACAAACGGGAACGTGCATGAACGATAATCGTTCAACGTTATAACTCAGAAACTGAACGATTTTTTCAACCATTGAACGATAACGACGTCGTTCTAGTTAAATCGTTCAAAAAATCGTTACGTGTGTACGCACCTTAAGTGATAAAACTACATTGCTGGCTTACACTGGTCTGTGTGTGAATGAGTCTGAGGGGCTCCGATGCAAGCGGTTTTGGCTTTTTTCCCACGCCAAGTTCATCTGCGACTTTGTACGTGTGTAAAACTAATCCCTGTGCGGTTGTAGCCGCAGCCCGGCGTCTGTAGTGCACTGTGAGCGGCGTTCCTCTGCGCCTGTGATGCCACTTAGACGCAACATTTATGACAAAATACAGTGCGCTACTCTTCTCAGAGCGTATCATTCGCGCCAGGCATCTCGCGCCATATAAAAGTATAGGTGCTAAGCGTATGGGGCACACAATGTATTACTGTGCAATCCGATAGGTCGCTGATTTATGGCAGGAAGGACGGCATTAGTAATGATGAGGATTATCTGCATGTGATGTGTTATACGCAGTAGGTGCGGGCTATTCTTCTGACGCTCTTATTAGGACCTATTTGCATCGCCGGATGAGTCCGATCCCTGATCTGGTAAATGGCAGCAGAGGCAGCACCTGTGCAGTACGGATAAATGGCAGCGTTCTTATACCAACACATATATACCAGGGCAATGCTCACATAATAAAGGCTGTGATCCCTACTGCCCATATATCTGTGGCTGGAACCGCTCCCTGGCCTTCTACCAGCTCTGGGGCTGAAAGAGAGAGAGAGAGAGTGAGAAGTGTATGACCGGGCCGGCAGCGCCATCCATGTGATCCGAACCGGAGGCTCCTCAACCTACCCATCGTTTCAAAGTAATCCATGTATCTCTGGGGGGTGATCACCTTATCCGGAGCGTAGAACTGCGCGTCGCCAAAGTCCAGGATTTTCACCAGCTTGTGCTCTGTGACGATGGTGTTCTCCGACCTCAGGTCCAGGTGCAAGATCTGTTTGTCGTGGAGGAACTCGACGGCGCTGAGGATCTGCCACAGGTAGTCTCTCACCTCCTGCTCCAAGTAACACAACCTGGAGAGACACAGGAACATTGTACACGGTATAGGTGCAGTATAACACTAGTAATATACGTCACCTCCCTTACACAGACCCGTACTACTGTACATGGTGTAGGTGCAGTATAACACTAGTAATATACGTCACCTCCCTTACACAGACCCGTACTACTGTACGCGGTGTAGGTGCAGTATAACACTAGTAATGTGTGACACCTCCCTTACACAGACCCGTACTACTGTACATGGTATAGGTGCAGTATAACACTAGTAATGTGTGATACCTCCCTTACACAGACCCGTACTACTGTACATGGTATAGGTGCAGTATAACACTAGTAATGTGTGACACCTCCCTTACACAGACCCGTACTACTGTACATGGTATAGGTGCAGTATAACACTAGTAATGTGTGACACCTCCCTTACACAGACCCGTACTACTGTACATGGTGTAGGTGCAGTATAACACTAGTAATATACGTCACCTCCCTTACACAGACCCGTACTACTGTACATGGTATAGGTGCAGTATAACACTAGTAATGTGTGACACCTCCCTTACACAGACCTGTACTACTGTACATGGTATAGGTGTAGTATAACACTAGTAATGTGTGACACCTCCCTTACACAGACCCGTACTACTGTACATGGTGTAGGTGCAGTGTAACACTAGTAATGTGTGACACCTGCCTTACACAGACCCGTACTACTGTACATGGTATAGGTGCAGTATAACACTAGTAATGTGTGACACCTCCCTTACACAGACCCGTACTACTGTACATGGTGTAGGTGCAGTGTAACACTAGTAATGTGTGACACCTCCCTTACACAGACCCGTACTACTGTACATGGTGTAGGTGCAGTGTAACACTAGTAATGTGTGACACCTCCCTTACACAGACCCGTACTACTGTACATGGTGTAGGTGCAGTGTAACACTAGTAATGTGTGACACCTCCCTTACACAGACCCGTACTACTGTACATGGTATAGGTGCAGTATAGCACTAGTAATGTGTGACACCTCCCTTACACAGACCCGTACTACTGTACCCGGTGTAGGTGCAGTATAACACTAGTAATGTGTGACACCTGCTTTACACAGACCCGTACTACTGTACATGGTGTAGGTGCAGTGTAACACTAGTAATGTGTGACACCTCCCTTACACAGACCCGTACTACTGTACATGGTGTAGGTGCAGTGTAACACTAGTAATGTGTGACACCTCCCTTACACAGACCCGTACTACTGTACATGGTATAGGTGCAGTATAGCACTAGTAATGTGTGACACCTCCCTTACACAGACCCGTACTACTGTACCCGGTGTAGGTGCAGTATAACACTAGTAATGTGTGACACCTGCTTTACACAGACCCGTACTACTGTACATGGTATAGGTGCAGTATAACACTAGTAATGTGTGACACCTCCCTTACACAGACCCGTACTACTGTACATGGTATAGGTGCAGTATAACACTAGTAATGTGTGACACCTCCCTTACACAGACCCGTACTACTGTACATGGTGTAGGTGCAGTGTAACACTAGTAATGTGTGACACCTCCCTTACACAGACCCGTACTACTGTACATGGTGTAGGTGCAGTGTAACACTAGTAATGTGTGACACCTCCCTTACACAGACCCGTACTACTGTACATGGTATAGGTGCAGTATAGCACTAGTAATGTGTGACACCTCCCTTACACAGACCCGTACTACTGTACCCGGTGTAGGTGCAGTATAACACTAGTAATGTGTGACACCTGCTTTACACAGACCCGTACTACTGTACATGGTATAGGTGCAGTATAACACTAGTAATGTGTGACACCTGCCTTACACAGACCCGTACTACTGTACATGGTATAGGTGCAGTATAGCACTAGTAATGTGTGACACCTCCCATACACAGACCCGTTCTACTGTACATGGTATGGGTGCAGTATAACACTAGTAATGTGTGACACCTGCTTTACACAGACCTGTACTACTGTACATGGTATGGGTGCAGTATAACACTAGTAATGTGTGACACCTCCCTTACACAGACCCGTACTACTGTACATGGTATAGGTGCAGTATAACACTAGTAATATACGTCACCTCCCTTACACAGACCCGTACTACTGTACACGGTATAGGTGCAGTATAACACTAGTAATATACGTCACCTCCCTTACACAGACCCGTTCTACTGTACATGGTGTAGGTGCAGTATAACACTAGTAATGTGTGACACCTCCCTTACACAGACCCGTTCTACTGTACATGGTATGGGTGCAGTATAACACTAGTAATGTGTGACACCTCCCTTACACAGACCCGTACTACTGTACATGGTATAGGTGCAGTATAACACTAGTAATATACGTCACCTCCCTTACACAGACCCGTACTACTGTACACGGTATAGGTGCAGTATAACACTAGTAATGTGTGACACCTCCCTTACACAGACCCGTACTACTGTACATGGTATGGGTGCAGTATAACACTAGTAATGTGTGACACCTCCCTTACACAGACCCGTACTACTGTACATGGTATAGGTGCAGTATAACACTAGTAATGTGTGACACCTCCCATACACAGACCCGTACTACTGTACATGGTGTAGGTGCAGTATAACACTAGTAATGTGTGACACCTCCCTTACACAGACCCGTTCTACTGTACATGGTATGGGTGCAGTATAACACTAGTAATGTGTGACACCTGCTTTACACAGACCTGTACTACTGTACATGGTATGGGTGCAGTATAACACTAGTAATGTGTGACACCTCCCTTACACAGACCCGTACTACTGTACATGGTATAGGTGCAGTATAACACTAGTAATATACGTCACCTCCCTTACACAGACCCGTACTACTGTACACGGTATAGGTGCAGTATAACACTAGTAATATACGTCACCTCCCTTACACAGACCCGTTCTACTGTACATGGTGTAGGTGCAGTATAACACTAGTAATGTGTGACACCTCCCTTACACAGACCCGTTCTACTGTACATGGTGTAGGTGCAGTATAACACTAGTAATGTGTGACACCTGCTTTACACAGACCTGTACTACTGTACATGGTATGGGTGCAGTATAACACTAGTAATGTGTGACACCTCCCTTACACAGACCCGTACTACTGTACATGGTATAGGTGCAGTATAACACTAGTAATATACGTCACCTCCCTTACACAGACCCGTACTACTGTACACGGTATAGGTGCAGTATAACACTAGTAATGTGTGACACCTCCCTTACACAGACCCGTACTACTGTACATGGTGTAGGTGCAGTATAACACTAGTAATGTGTGACACCTCCCTTACACAGACCCGTACTACTGTACCCGGTGTAGGTGCAGTATAACACTAGTAATGTGTGACACCTGCTTTACACAGACCCGTACTACTGTACATGGTATAGGTGCAGTATAACACTAGTAATGTCTGACACCTGCCTTACACAGACCCGTACTACTGTACATGGTATAGGTGCAGTATAGCACTAGTAATGTGTGACACCTCCCTTACACAGTCCCCGTACTACTGTACATGGTGTAGGTGCAGTATAACACTAGTAATGTGTGACACCTCCCATACACAGACCCGTACTACTGTACATGGTGTAGGTGCAGTATAACACTAGTAATGTGTGACACCTCCCTTACACAGACCCGTTCTACTGTACCCGGTGTAGGTGCAGTATAACACTAGTAATGTGTGACACCTCCCTTACACAGACCCGTACTACTGTACATGGTATGGGTGCAGTATAACACTAGTAAAGTGTGACACCTCCCTTACACAGACCCGTACTACTGTACATGGTATAGGTGCAGTATAACACTAGTAATATACGTCACCTCCCTTACACAGACCCGTACTACTGTACACGGTATAGGTGCAGTATAACACTAGTAATGTGTGACACCTGCTTTACACAGACCTGTACTACTGTACATGGTATAGGTGCAGTGTAACACTAGTAATGTGTGACACCTCCCTTACACAGACCCGTACTACTGTACATGGTATAGGTGCAGTATAACACTAGTAATGTGTGACACCTCCCTTACACAGACCCGTACTACTGTACATGGTATAGGCGCAGTGTAACACTAGAAATGTGTGACACCTCCCTTACACAGACCCGTACTACTGTACATGGTATAGGTGTAGTATAACACTAGTAATGTGTGACACCTGCTTTACACAGACCTGTACTACTGTACATGGTATAGGTGCAGTGTAACACTAGTAATGTGTGACACCTGCCTTACAAAGACCCATACTACTGTACATGGTATAGGCGCAGTGTAACACTAGAAATGTGTGACACCTCCCTTATACAGACCCGTACTACTGTACATGGTATAGGTGTAGTATAACACTAGTAATGTGTGACACCTCCCTTATACAGACCCGTACTACTGTACATGGTGTAGGTGCAGCGTAACACTAGTAATTACCTGGTCAAGACCATCGCGACCATCGGGGCTTGCGACGAGACCCTTGTGGTAGGGTCTCGTCTGCCGCAAGCCCTAGAGAGCTTTTGGCTCTAATAGCCGGAAGCTCTCCCACTGACATGGTGATGTCAGTGGGGCTGCCCACAAATGCCTCCGTTTGTGAAGCCACCCCCCCCCCCCCCCGCCACACCTACAAAACAGGTCGAGCTGTCGATCAACATCGACAGCCGCCCCCTTTGCTGTGAGCCACGGAGCGAGAGAATTTCTATCTCGCTCCGGGGCTTGAGCTCACGCAGTGCGGCCACTGCGCGTACCCACAGCCAAACATCAACCCGCCTGAATGAGACCCAATATCTTACCATATAGTTACTAATGTAAATATTAATAGAATTGAAATCGCCTTATATACATATATATATATATATATATGTATTTCTGAAGGTAGTTCTTATGTGCTTAAGCAGCATAATTACAGATTATTAGGAGATCTGCAGTACATTGTCCTGATTATTCTCACTATTAGGAACCTGCAAACAAGACACCCCCATCCTGCCAATGATGTGCCCTGTATATTATAAACTCTCCCCTGTACGGCTGTGCAGATTATACTGGTACCCCGAGGACAGGCAACGCAGCAGCTCCTGCCCCTCGCACAGCTCCAGAACCAGGACCAGGTGCTGCGGACTCAGGCACGCCGTGTGTAACTGCACCAGGTTGGTGTGATGGAGCTTCTTCAGGATGTGATATTCCAGCAGCGTGGTCTCCTTCCTCTCCTCCGCGTACGGGATGATCTTGGCCGCCAGCGCACGGCCAGTCGATTTTTCCGTGCACAATCTGACAGTGCTGAATCGGCCCCTGAAACGCGAATGTAAAACCAAACTCTCATAATGTATGCCAAAGCCTATGGGACACAGGACGAAATTCTATTACTAAGTACCAGCAATTGTAAATGCACGTTACCGCATATCATAAAGTAGCTGTTTACGACATTCACAAATAAACATGTTAAAAAAAACTACAATTATACTCACATTACAATTAATTCATTTTAATTAGTTTCCCTGCAATAGAATGGATTGTTAGAGGATTTTTCCACCTTCGGCTGACCTTATAGTATCTACTGTCTTCTACATACATATACATTGTTTATTTATTCTTTATTACTAATTGGAGACAAAACAACCAGATTCAATGATTAGAACTGTATATGTAACAATTTTATCGGTGACGTGAACCCCTCATTATATATTGAATAAAAGCTTTTTTTATGCTCGGAATAATTAGTCACCTTCTAGTGTCCCTGTGATATAGGGACACTGCATGTGTCAATAATTATCAGATCTTTGGGGATCAATGGTAATTGACAGATTGTGCCTATTTTTGGCTGTTCCCCCAGCCATGAGGAGTTACAATCCTAAGCGGTCAATGGGCCTGATTCAGAGCCGCTCGTAAGCGGCCGCTCGTTCGCTCCGAGCGATGTTTGCCCAACTGCGCATGCGTACGGATCGTTATACGCATGCGCGAACCAGTCAGTGCGGCCAAAATTCATGTGCTCGCAAAATAGCGAATGCCTGATAATTTGAGTGACATGTGGGTGGTAACAGGGGAAGGTGCTTGAAAACGGGGAGTGGAGATCTGAACGCAGGCGTGCTTAAAGGGCAAAACGGGCGTTTTATGGGTGTGCATATTTAAAACAGCAGCGTCATTGACCACGTCACTGGGTTATTTTTAAGCCAGAACTGCTCGCAAGATTGTGGTAGCAAAAACCAACCCCAAGAATAGCGAGCAGTTCATACCCTGTTCGATGTACTCGATTAATCTAATAAATAGCGGACATGACGTAGGATGCGAGTGGCCAGGGGGCGTGGTTTCCCAAAAAACGACCGCAAGTTTTGTTCGCTCGTTCAGACCAAGAGGCGAGAAACAGACCGCAAACAGCGAACGGTTCATTTGAATAGCCACCCCTATTTTCGGGACGAGTGAGCGCTAATTGCGTCCGGCTCTAAATCAGGCCCAATGTTCTGTAAGTTTTCTCCTTTTTAGTTTAAACTGAATTTTATCAATGTATTGTAAGTCATATTGAAGCGTCATTATTGTAACCACCACTGTTCTGTTTTGTTTTGTTTTTTTAAATATTTTAAATCTTAAAATCAATAAGTTGTGTCCTTATGCTCTAACAAATGTATTAACATCCAGAAAAGAAAATGGTTATCGTATTTACTGCCGGATATGGAATGTACCGAGTGTGTGCATTTGTGAGTAAACTTAATATTAGTAGACCGTGGTAGTTAAAATGAATGCATGTGATTACTTGTGTAACCTTTATAGTAACTCACGTCCGGTCCGCACATGTGGGGTATATCCCTTAAATACAGTCGGCAGTGCTGAGACAGACATAACTGACATCTCACCTCTTCCCCTCCGTCTGTAACTCACTGGTCAGATGTCGCTCTGAAGGCTCCTCTCTCTCCCTGGCCTTCGGCAGTCCGGATAAATGCACATTTGCTGGGAAAATGTAAGGGAAGAAAATGCCATCAAGTTATTTTTTAAATGTAGAACTATTCCCCTGTGGCAACTGCTCTGCAGTTAGGCACAGAGATGAGACAAATCTATAAATAGATCATAGATTAATATGCAATAAATAGATAATTATCAGACAGCGACAGATAGATAGATAGATAGATAGATAGATAGATAGATAGATAGATAGATAGATTGATTGATTGATTGATCGATCCTCCTGGAAGACTCACCTGGGCTGCTTCTCCTTCCGATCCTCACACCTACAGAGGGGTTACTGTATGGACCCATCCCTGCTTTACTGATACAGGCAATCCTGAATGAGTAGAGGTGGCCCTCTGAGAGGTTATGTGTAGAGTAGCTGCAATCAGAGATATCCAGCGTCAGGGCTCTCCAGTCCTCTCCTGGGGGAACAGAGTGGATTGGGTTAAGGAGAAAAGGGGAACAGTGACCAATGAAACCTAGGAGAGTCTGAGACCGCGTTTCCCCCTGGTACAGCGATGGATCTCTGCGTAGTGGAGGAAGGGGTGATAAATAAATACAGTCCCACCATTTCCCACCAGTGACACATGGAAAGTAAGTCGTCAAGAGGTAAAAATCTCATTATAAAAATATCTCATTATATTGAGATCCTCTTAACTTGCCCCCACTGACCACTGGTAACTGAATGAATTTATTTCCAAGGGCAATGTTTGTGGTCATATCATATAATAAGAAGCATTATGGCTGGAAGAGAGAGGGACAGAGACAGAGGGGAGGGAGACAGAGAGAGAGAGAGGTGAGGGAGAGAGAGAGGGGAGGGAGAGAGAGAGGGGAGGGAGAGAGAGAGAGGGGAGGGAGACAGAGAGAGAGAGAAAGGGGAGAGAGAGAGAGGGGAGGGAGACAGAGAGAGATGGGAGGGAGAGAGAGAGGGGAGAGAGAGAGAGGGGTGGGAGACAGAGAGAGAGAGAGAGGGGAGGGAGACAGAGAGAGAGAGAGAGGGGAGGGAGACAGAGAGAGAGGGGAGGGAGAGAGAGAGGGGAGGGAGGGAGAGAGGGGAGGGAGAGAGAGAGAGAGAGAGGAGGGAGACATAGAGAGAGAGAGGGAGGAGGCATAGAGAGAGGGGGACAGCAAGGGGGGACAGAGAGAGTGAGTGATAGAGAAGGGACAGCAAGAGAGAATGGGGGACAGAGTGAGAGGAGGGGGACATAGAGAGAGAGTGGGGGACAGATAGAGAGGAGGGGGACATAGAGAGAGAGGGGGGACATAAAGGCGGGGCAAGGAGAGAGGAGGACATAGAGAGGGGGGAAAGAGGGGGGACATAATGGTGGGACAAAGAGAGAGAGAGAGAGAGAGGAAGAGGGGACAGAGAACGATATGGAGAACCAGTGGAATCACAACTTCATACACTAATGACAATGAGTATAGGGAATGGCATCTATAACTCTATAACACCACCCTCTCTCTACTACAACACCCACCATCCTCTCTCCAATACAACACCTACACTCCCCTCTCCACGATAACACTCACTCTCCCCTCTCCACTACAACACCCACCCTCTTCTCTCTACTACAACACCCACCCTCTTCTCTCTACTACAACACCTACACTCCCATCTCCACTACAACACTCACCCTACTCTCTCCACTATAACCATCACCTACACTCCTCTCTCCACTACAACACCCACCCTCTCTCTACTACACACCCACCCTCCTCTCTACTACACCTACACCCCCCTCTCCACTATAACACTCACCCTCCTCTCTCCACTATAACTGTCACCTACACTCCCCTCTCTACTACAACACCCACCCTCCTCGCTCTACTGTAACTCCCACCCTCCCCTCTCTACTACAACACCCGCCCTCCTCTCTCAACACTCACCCTCTCCTCTCTACTACAAAACTTACCTTCTTCTCTATACTACAACCCCCACTCTACTCTCTCTCTGTTACAATTCTCACCTTGTCTCTCTACTACAATACTTACCCTCCTTTCGGTACTGGAGGAAGTAGGTCACAGGAGTGCTGGATTCCACAGGTTTCCATACAATAAGTGCCCCATCCCTGTACACCTGAGCGACATCCGGGCTGGTGGGGCAGCATGGGATTTCTGATTAATGAGAAACTTTACATTATTACAGTATATATATTCCAGAAACTGTCAGACAATGGAGGAGCCCATACAGACAATGGAGGAGCCCATATAGACAATGGAGGAGCCCATACAGACAATTGAGGAACCCGTACAGACAATGGAGGAGCCTGAATAGGCAATGGAGGAGCCTGTACAGACAATGGAGGAGCCCGTACAGACAATGGAGGAGCCCGTACAGACAATGGAGGAGCCCGTACAGACAATGGAGGAGCCCGTACAGACAATGGAGGAGCCTGAATAGGCAATGGAGGACCCTGTACAGACAATGGAGGAGCCTGTACAGACAATGGAGGAGCCCGTACAGACAATGGAGGAGCCCATATAGACAATGGAGGAACCCTTACAGACAATGGAGGAGCCCGTACAGACAATGGAGGAGCCCATACAGACAATGGAGGAGCCCGTACAGAGAATGGAGGAGTCTGTGCAGACATGGAGGAGCCCATACAGAGAATGGAGGAGTCTGTACAGACATGGAGGAGCCAATACAGAGAATGGAGGAGTCTGTACAGACAATGGAGGAGCCCGTACAGAGAATGGAGGAGTCTGTACAGACAATGGAGGAGCCCATACAGACAATGGAGGAGCCCATACAGACAATGGAGGAGCCCATACAGACAATGGAGGAGCCCATATAGACAATGGAGGAGCCCATACAGACAATGGAGGAACCCGTACAGACAATGGAGGAGCCTGAATAGGCAATGGAGGAGCCCGTACAGACAATGGAGGAGCCCGTACAGACAATGGAGGAGCCCGTACAGACAATGGAGGAGCCTGAATAGGCAATGGAGGAGCCTGTACAGACAATGGAGGAGCCTGTACAGACAATGGAGGAGCCCGTACAGACAATGGAGGAGCCCGTACAGACAATGGAGGAGCCCGTATAGACAATGGAGGAACCCTTACAGACAATGGAGGAGCCCGTACAGACAATGGAGGAGCCCGTACAGAGAATGGAGGAGTCTGTGCAGACATGGAGGAGCCCATACAGAGAATGGAGGAGTCTGTACAGACATGGAGGAGCCAATACAGAGAATGGAGGAGTCTGTACAGACAATGGAGGAGCCAATACAGAGAATGGAGGAGTCTGTACAGACAATGGAGGAGCCCGTACAGACAATGGAGGTGACCGCACAGAGGATGGAGGACTCTGTACAGACATGGAGGAGCCCATACAGAAAGTAATGAATGAAAGGAAGGATAACCGGGAACTACAAAGTTTCAGTGTAAGATCTATAATTCTATTATTGCGTTTAATTATCTAGTTGTCATAAAGCAAAACACATATTGCAGTATTGCCATAGGGGTTGGGGGGTACCTTTGCTGCTCTCTTTTACAAAAACACTCAGGACCCCACTGCCTGTTCAGCCACCAGCTACACTATCACGTTGTGTTCAACCCGCCGGCTGCAGCCATAACTGGAGATCTGAGCGCTGGCGTTTATACACACAGGACCACCGCAGTGAATGAGGTGACGTAACCAGCTGACCTCTTCCACATAAGATGGGGAGAGGTCTGGTGCATATTCATACTTAGGAGGAACAGGCCAGTCAAAATTCAAAAAGTGTTGGGAACATGTTGGTAAGAAATAATTTATTGATTTTTAGGCGCTAGTTAGCGTCCAAAATCGCATTAACAGGGGATTGGTATGAACGAGCCCTTACTGTGTCACTGGTTCCTGTTCTGCAATGATACATAGACGTCTATGGGCCAGATTTACAGCTGGGTGGAAGTATATTTGTGTGATATAATTATACGTCTCGCACAAATGATCTTGCCTTGCGTATGAGAATAACTTACACCTATATATTTAGGAACAGATATCAGACACTTGTTACTGCTTGTACACACATTGAAGGTGATTTGTTTCTTCCGCACATGTGTCTATGTTACATGCATCCAGATCGGAGCTGCGATTGAGGAGCAGGGACGCGCACGGTCTCAGAAATGTGTTGTTGGCGTTCCTGGGCGGTGACCGGGAGGTGGTGTGGTGCATTCACAGAGATGGAGCGCCTTATGGGCGTGTCGCTGGTAGTAGAGGCGTACAGTCACTCAACAGCTCACATAGAGACGAGCCAATTGGTACTTCAGCGCCTATGGGGCACTGATGGTGGGCATCTCAGTTCTTGCGCAGATGTAGCAGACGGGCGATCGCCAATAGACACAGACACGGATGACTCAACGTCAGCCCCTGATTGCGGGTGTACTTGTGCAAGTGGCGTACGGTAAGGAGTGGACATGTACATTAGCTGGGCACTTTCCAGTGGGGTACACCTACAGTATCTATATGTTACTTATGAGTCTGAGCCATGCACAACACATCTAACCTTTACATGTGTCATAAGATGCGTCCTACTGACAATACAGGTGTGGAATCACATGCATGAGACGTACACTTGTGTCTATAAAGCCCCCACTATGCCTAGTGTGCCACTTACCAGCTTTCTTTATAATGCAGCACGTAGAGGCGCTGCCCAGGACGTTGGTGGCCACACAGGCGTAGATCCCAAAGTCCTGCGCGTTGACCACCAGTATAGTGAGAAGATGATAGTTCTTCAGTGTGGAGGAAATGAGGACCCGCTCACTACTGTGAATAGCGACCCCATCTGTAGAGAGAGAGAGGGAGGCAGTCATTGCCGAATACTGGGACCAAGACTCTAAGGTGATGCAGGGGATCTGTGGCTCTGCAGCTGCGGAAGGCTTGCAAGTCTTACATGACAAGCTGAGACTTGTAGTCCTGCAACAGCCTGAGCACCGTGCCGCCAAACCATGGAATACAGCAAGAATATTATCTAAGAGGAGACCAGGAACCCAAAAATGCTGTTATACCCAGTTACATGGCAGGGGTCAGGAGGCTCCGGGTTCAACTATGCTGAGAGCAGTGCAGACGAATGAGTATATATATATATATATATATATATGTATGTTACGCCTACTATACCACCAACATGTACGAATGTGATCTCAGTTTCCAGGACAAGGTCACTGAGATAAGATGGAGAAGGTGCATTTATGTGAATTCCCTGAGAGGGCGCACAGTACTACTGATATGGCAGCATGTGTGACCAACTTCATTCCAGCGTTCCATCTTACCTAAACAAACCAATCGCCGCCTGGGGAAGCCAGACCCAAGCTCTGTAAAACCCCTAACCTGCACTGAGGAGTGCCAAAGTAGGGTGAAACAGTCTGCCTGTATGTGGCACTGTGTCGTAGCACTTGTCTATGCCCATGCTTGGAAATCGACTTGAAGTGCAGGTCGTGTAGATGGCGTTGTGGTAAGCGACCGCTGCTGTCACCGGGAAAGACCGGGAAATGACATGGACCAGTAGGACAGCTGTACCTTTATACCATTCCACGTCTGTCACAGGCTGGGCAGTCCGGCACGTTAGTGTGACCAAGTGGCCAACGACGATGGTCTGGTCCGTCAGCTCCTCCACAAACGCTGGAGCTGCCGATACAGAGATCTGCGGTTAATTATGGGGTTAAACACCGACACTTACCATAGGCGGCTCCAATGACGCAGACTCCATACAGACACTTTACTAGGAACAGCACCATGTGCTGGATATGTGTAGAGAAGTTCCTGAACAAATACACAATATGGCCGGGGAAGTTATAAATGAACTTTCATACTATTACATAGGTACTGCTGGTACACACAGAGGTATTCACTAATTGCAGATACCTCCGTCCTGCTGTCTGTCTATAGGGGGGCAATAACTCTTAATACTAAATAAATAAATAAATAAATGTAGTTTGAATATTTTAAGCCCTACATATTAGTGATGATTTGCTGTCTTTATCAGAACTTTTCCATCATCCAAAGAACAAGGTTTCAGGTCCTCAATGTTGAATATTGTTTCCTAATAATATATAGTTCTGAACATGTTATTCCTAGCTTGCACCTAGATATCGATTATAAACCTCTATTTGCTTTTGAAAACGTAAGTAACAAAAAATGTTATTGCAAAAAAATACTGTAGTTTATTTTTAATGGCTTTCTGGTTTGTGTGAGCACATAAAACTGCTGTCTCCTAATAAAAAGTAACAATTTACCGAGGGAAATAGATACAAAGGGCCCTGATCATGCACAGTTGTCGGAAATCAGCCCCCGATGCTCCTGTGTATATGGAAAAACAATACGCCCATCTGGAGAATCCTGCACATCTTGCGGTGCTCCTGCACCAAACCTGTACGGATGGATTACCTCTGTTCTCCATAATCAGTGCGCACTTCCACCACCCTCTACTAAGTGCAAAATATACAGCTAAAAAAAGGCGCATATACACTTATGTCTAATTCCCGGTACACACTAGACGATGGGGTCTATGAACTAAGCAGTGTTAGGAGACAGAGTGAAAAGTGATAAGAAAGTGATAAAGTGCAAGCCAATCAGCTCCCAACTGGCATCTCACAGGCTGTGTTTGAAAAATTACAGTTGGGAGCTGATTGGCTGGCACCTTATCACTTTTCACTCTGTCACTTATCACTGCTTAGTAGATAGACCCCGATATGTCCTCCGATCCGTATGGATCGGACGACATGTCGGCACAATCGTCTAGTGCGTACCATCAATGTTACTGACGATGCGCGCTCCCGCGCATCGTCAGCGACAAAGCCTGTTGCTCACGACAAGTCTGTATGCACTTGCCAATGCCGGGACCTCCGCCGGGTCCTGACGCATTATAGGCCGGCTGGGTACACATCGTTAAATGTGTACCCAGCTTAATTCTGCTGCTGCTCTATTGGTAAGTCCTCACTGAGCTGCACCTGGTCATCGTTCAAACTAAGGACCTCATTCAGAGCCACTCTCTATTTGCGGTCGTTCGTTCTAAAACAAGGGGTGGCTATTCAAATGAACCGTTCGCTAATTGCGGTCTGTTGACGCCTCTAAGTCTGAACGAGCGAGCAAAACTTGTGGTTGTAATTTTGAAAAATACGCCCCCTTGCCGCTCGCAGCATACGTCATGTCCGCTATTTATTAGATTAATCGAGTACATCGAACAGCGTATGAACTGCTCGCTATTCTTGTGGCTGGTTTTTTCAACCGCTATTTTGCGAGCAGTTCTGAGTAAAAAAAAAACAAGTGACGTGGTCAATGACGCTGCTGTATTAATTATGCACTCCCTTAAAACGCCCGTTTTGACCTTTAAGCACGCCTGCGTTCAAATTCCACACCCCCGTTTTCAAGCACCTTCCCCTGTTACCACCCACATACGCCTCCTCCTGTCACTCAAAATAGCAGGCATTCGCTATATAGCGAACAAACGATTTTCGGCCGCACTGACTGGTTCGCGCATGTGTATTAAAATCCGTACGCATGCGCAGATGTGCGAACATCGGTCAGAACGAACGAGCGGCCGCTTACGAGCGGCTCTGAATCAGGGCCTAAGATATGGGCTACACACATAATGATACAACAAATATTGAATTGATCTTTTCTAAGTCAATGGAATAACAGACACAGAATGTCCCCAAAGTTAGCTGTCTTATATAAGTTATTACTGATTGCCATTCTCTCGCTATGGTTACAGGTCCTGATTCAGCGCTGTTCCCTATGCCGATGTTTTTGCAGTAAATCGATCATCGGCAATCCGTGCATGCGTCTGGGTCCAGGTACATTACTGTAGTTCCCCGCAGCAACAATTTATGGGCAGCGTGAAGAAGTATTTGGAGAGTGGCAGCATAGAACATGTCACAGCCATTTTGGGGGGCATGTCCCACTCTGCATCTGCAACCCTGCACGAAAGAAACATGTATCCGGTGTCATGATTCCCGCGGCCATTCTGCGCGACCACAGGATTATGTATAAAACCGTTAATTGAAGGATCCGCATCCGATGCTGCGTCTTTGTACGCAGATGCATGGATGTTCAAAGCCGGCGGTGGGCGCCTCATTACATTACTCTGCGCCTGCGACATTCGCATATCTTCGCACAGAAGCCGCTTACACAGACGCAGTAGCGGCAGCATTGGCGCACATCTCTGAATCAGGCCCACATTTTGCGGATATATTATCGGCAGCTTTTACCTTTGTCCTTGGCTGAGAGATTTGGCAGCTTAAAGGAAGGAAGCCCCTTTCTTTTTACTGGTCCAGGTATCCTGCCAGCCGCGGCTTGCTCCCGAATATGAACTTTGGCGGTCACCCCAGACGGACCTACGGTTACAGGTAAGTCACTATCATGGAAGCACAGGTCATCGATATTATACACTTATAAATGTAATTGATGTGATACTTTATAATCTGTATGTAGAAGTTGAGAAAGTTCAAAGGATAATTCCTCCCTTTGGGTGGCAAATTGTAATAACTGTTTTATAACACTTAACAGAGGGGATCTCTCTTCTGTCACCCCCATCTGACACCCCCATCTTCTGCGCTCTCGGCAAACGCCATCTGAGTGCCCTCTATACTGACATAATGTTCACATAAAGAAGATTGGGGTTTGGCCTTAAATATAAGCTGTCGAAAGTGACTTGAGTAGGGGGTGACATTGATCTCTGTGTATGGTCAACTGAAATCAGGCCTAACTTTGTGTGTGTGTGGGTAGGGGAGGGGGGGGGGGATGTTTCTCAAGGAAAGTTGGAATAATCCTTTAAGAATTTATCACGTATCTGCAAAAGGTAGTCAGTATGCTACAGAAATACATGATTGAAATGTTCCTTATTTGCATTTATATTCTACGATTAGCATCCAATTTTATCACACAAAGGGGGTCATTCAGACCCGCTCGCGAGCAAAGGACGCTCGCAAGCAGGTCGATGTTGCCCCACTGCGCATGCGCACGACGGAGGGAGCTACGTCGTGCGCATGCGCTAGACCCGGACAGCGACGGGCTCTCCGTCGCTCCGGGTCTCGCACCAAAGGGGGCGTGCTGTCGATGTTGATTGCGTGGGGCGTGGCTGCCAGACGCCATGGGAACGCCTACCGTCTGAAGCCGGCCCCCCTGACATCACTAGTGATGTCAGTGGGAGTGATTTTGGCTCTGATAGAGCCAAAATCACTCCTGGGATTGCGGCAGCGAGACCCTACCGCAGGGTCTCGTCGCAAGCCCGATGGTCGCGATGGCCAAAGACCATCGCGACCATCTTTTTGGCCGCTCGCATATGCTGTGGGTGGTCCATTTTCAGGTAGGAGCGCTCTGGTCAGAGCGAGCGCTCTGGTCAGAGCGAGCGCTCTGGTCAGAGCGTTCAGCTCTGAATCAGGCCCAAAGTGCATACAGATGGAGTAGACTGCAGTTAACTGTTACAGAAAGCCCCAGTGTCAGCTCATCTGTTTTTATATTCGATTTGGGTTAGATTGCCACTATGTATGCGCTCCCCTGGGATTACATAGGTTTCAGTTAGAAATGGGCGCTGACCCCCGTGTTTTGATTTTGGACCTGGAATTATCTTTGTGTTTTGGTTTTGCAAAACCACCCTCGAGCGTTGGTTTTGAAAAAAAAAAATTATTTAAAAAAAAAAAAACAACAGCTAAAATCATGTAATTTATGCATTCCGAAACCCTGAAATTTGGATTTAAAATCCGAATTCTGAACCACGACTCGGATTTACCTGGAACTCCGCAGGAGATCAGAGTCGCGACTCCGATTTACCCGGATTCGCAAAATCCGGGTGCACTTGGATTTCTGAAGACCCAAGCTGCCCATCTCTAGTTTCAATAATGTAAGTTCTAGGATCTGCGGCTTAACAATTCACTCCAACAAAGTACTGTCAGTTGTAGTTCCCATGTTTGTTAAATTAACTGTCACTCACCAGTTGAGCACCCATCACTCACCTTCCTTCCCGTTTCCTTGCTTTCCTTTGATGATCCGGGAAATGTTGGCTACTGAAGCTTTGACTTTCTGTTTCAGGCTTGGCTCTGTGGTTTTCCCAGTTGTTTCAGCTTTCCCATGAGGACGAAAGAGTTTGATGCGTTTCCTTGAGGTTTTTCTCTCTTTAGGGTCAGGTGGCTGCAATGTTTGAAGTGGCACAATGTTCTTCACCTCTACCACAGGCCTCACAGTTGAGGTATCCATTGCTGTTTCTCCAAAGTGTGTTGCACGTTGCGATGAGACAGATGACTGATCAGCCGATGATGAAAACTTACTTTCTTCAATATTAAGGGGCTGTCGGGGAAATGTGAATAGATCGTACAGATCTTGAAGCTGGGAACGTGTGGTTTCAAAATCAAAAGAGCCAAAGGTTAGAAGCTCAGAGCTGGTTGAAGACCTTTTCTGGTGAATCTCCCCAATCTCCACCAGTGACACCTCCGAATGCCTACCAGCCTCTTCAAAGTCAGAGAAATTGTCAGATCTCTGCCCTGTACCGGAACTATCAGAATGAGAAATAAAAGTTTTACTAGAGCTGCGACTTTCACTTGTGAATTCTTCAAAGTGTTGGGCCCGAGACAGAGATTCATAGAAGCTACACTGTGAGATTGATGTGATTTGTGGTTCTTTTGCATTTTGACCCAATGGGCTAGGGTCTATTTCCATTGCATGGAAATCCCCTGTCAAATTGCCTGCACTTTGCAGTCCTGTTGGTTCCTTGGACTGGTCAATCACTGGTGGAAAAGGAAGATCTCCTTGGCACATTTGCTTTTGTTCACTCGCCAACACCTCCATCTCTTCTGACAAAGAAGACATCTCACCTACTAGGTCCTCTAGAGTAGCACATTGTTCGTCACCAGATACAGAGACCTGCAAATCCTTGCTAACAATTTGTCTACTATCACCTTGAAAACTTGCATCACAATGAACTGTTGGAAGGGGTTCTTGTGTGTAATGTTCTGATTTTTGGGATGGAAACAATTCTTCCTGATCTTTACTGATCTCAAGTTTCTGATGGATGGATGGTTTTAACGTGTCAGCATCATCAGGCTGTGTTACTGTAAATCTCGCTGTTGGAGAACAACTCAAAGCCAACTGAGTCGTAATGGTATCTGGGTGGTTTTTATCTCCTGATGGCCCTGTGGCTGCAGTTATTTGAGTTGGAAAGCTTGCAGTTGGTGCCGACACTGATTGAGCAATTGCGTCTGGGTGTTTCTCCTCTTCTTCATGAACGGTGATGTATTTGGATAACGATAAAACCTCCCCAGTTGATTGATGTATTACTGCTATTCTTGTGTTGTCGTCACTAAACTGCGCAAACTGAAGTGGTCTTCCTGTCTTCTGGTCCTTAGCAAAGTCTTCACTGTATTTATCTACATCTGTTGTCTTTTCTGTGGAGGTGTCAGAGGTAAGAAAGGTATTTTCATCAGACGTTGTATGGACTGTCAACTTCACTCCCCCCGTAATGTCTAACGGTTGTCCTATTCCTTCAGTGACCAATCCAGCTGAGTGAGGTGAATGTCTCATTCTGTCTAGGTCATGTACAACTGCTGACGGTGGCTTCATAAAAGTCTCTGACTCCCCCATTTGTTTTGGTTTTACAAACGCAATTATAGTGCCTTCATCTCCCTCTAACCTTGCAGAAGATGAACTTTCTCTAGTTCCAATAGCATTGAATAAAGGTTGCTGATGTAAAACAGCAATAATGGTGTTGTCCCTCCCTATAGGAGGGGCAGATAGAGGCCTTCGTGTTGAAGACATTTTTGCAGGTGTTGCATGCTCATAAAACTCAGGCACTGCACTGGTAACCCTTGTAGGGTCATCGCCCATCAACAACCCTTCAGTCTGATCTTTAGTGTCAGTTATTGCACCTTTTGAATGATCCTGACTTACTTCTTCTACAAATGTTCCTTTATAAACACTCAAGGGCCTTGATTTGTAGTCATCCAGGGAACGGCTTCTACTCGAAACCTTAAAAGAGGACCGTAAGGGCCCCTTTGGTGTGTCAAATGAAGCAGACTTTTTCAGAGAGCTCAGTTGGCCATCTTGGTCTACCATTGACCTATCCTGGGCCAACATCCTTTGTTCCATTGCAAATTGCTCCAAAAGTGGTTCCCGCAAACCACTCAAAAGCTTTTGGGAGTATCCTGCTTTCATCAAACTCCTGCGCGCACGTTCACGGTGCTTGACAAACTCTTTCTCTTTAAATGGCTCGTCACTGGATGTCGTGCCAGGTCCTTCACAAGCCTGGTTGTAGAACATGCTATTTATTATGCTCTGCCTTGGCACACAGACTAATGATGGTTTGCCAACTCCTCTTTGAAGCAGCAGAGCACTGTCTGCAGATGTCCCTCTAACAAAAGATCCGGTCTTCGCTTTTTTAGAGGCTAAGCTTCCGACTTCAATAGTGGCCGCTCTGTTCAGAGGTTGCTTTCTTGGTGACGTCTCTACAGAACTAATTAGCATTTTTTCTGCTTCTCCCAGCTCTTCCTGTTTGTTACACAACTCAGCAACTTCAACATGTTCTCGTTTGTGTCTGCTTATTGGAGATGTGTCGTGGAGCCCATGAATAGTGATGTCTTTGCTTTCAGTCTTCTCCTCTCCGATGGTGTCCTTAACATGCCTGCCCATTTCTGCTTCTGGCGTGTACGGTTGTTCCAGTCTGTCCCTTTCAGACATCTTGAAAATAGACAAGTGCAATTCAAGAGATGGATTACAGTCTCTGGCGGTGGGGCTGGCGTCACTCTCGTTGTCGGAAGATGAGCCACTGCTGGTGGAAGAGCTGCCGCATTCCACCAAGTGTCGGGGGACACCTAACGATGTGCTCTCCAGCTTGCTGTTCTGAAGCTCAGGTATTGACCTCATCACCAGGATGGATTTATAGCACATTAGTGATCGCTGCAAACAGGCAAATGTAAAATGGTCAACGTTAGTCACACAGGAGAGAAATCATTCTTTAGCTTTTTGTTTATTTTACGTAAACGCTTTAATTGTTCAAGAGAAGAGAAGTTTTCATCATATGTTATTGTCAGGTAAAAGAAGGAAACTATTATTTCTCATGTTGACGTGGCTGCACTGTGCGGTGTTTTTTGTCTGTTACTGTCCAGATGGTGTGTATATAAATATGGCAAACAATTAGATGTTTGAGCTTCTGTTGTACTGAATATGACGTTTTAGAGAATATTGGGCCTGATTCAGAGCCGGTCGCTATTTGCGCTCGCTCGTCCAGAAAATAGGGGTGGCTATTCAAATGAACCGTTCGCTGTTTGCGGTCTGTTCACGCCTCTAGGTCTGAACGAGCGAACAAAACTTGCGTTCGTTTTTTGGGAAACTACGCCCCCTGGCCGCTCGCATCCTACGTCATGTCCACTATTTATTAGATTAATCGAGTACATCGAACAGCGTATGAACTGCTCGCTATTCTTGTGGTTGGTTTTTGCTACCACAATTTTGCGAGCAGTTCTGGCTCTAAAATAACCCAGTGACGTGGTCAATGACGCTGCTGTTTTAAATATGCACACCCATAAAACGCCCATTTTGTCCTTTAAGCACGCCTGCGATCGGATCTCCACTCCCCGTTTTCAAGCACCTTCCCCTGTTACCACCCACATACGCCTCCTCCTGTCACTCAAAGTAGCAGGCATTCGCTATTTTGCGAGCACATGAATTTCGGCCGCACTGACTGGTTCGCGCATGCGTATAACGATCCGTACGCATGCGCAGTTGGGCAAACATCGCTCGGAGCGAACGAGCGGCCGCTTACGAGCGGCTCTGAATCAGGCCCATTGTTAGAAAAAGAAAAATGATCTTTGCTAATAAAATAAATAAATAAAAGACTGATCTTAAAAAAAAGAGAACGACACTGATCCGCCTGTTTATTTTTTATTGTTTCAGGGGCTCGACCGTTTTTACGCATTTTTTATGTCCGTCAAACATTTGCTGTTGGCGGGGTCACTTATTATTGTTTCGCTAGGGCTTTGCATCACCGACAAGCGTAAAATAAGTATGAGCCATCGTTCATAGGAGTCATTTTCTGGCATTTCTGCAAAACAATTCCAGCGGCGCGATCTGAAATCATCAAAGATGGGAGATAGGGAGATAGAGGGATATAAGAACCCTATGCAAAATGGCGAGTAGATATCTCGCAGCGACAGTGCAGGCACACTGACTTCCCGATGAGTATTAGTTATACTGACAGTGCATGGGGCAATGGGATTAACCCCGCAATGGTATGTAGTTGGCATCCCGGCCTGAGCTCCGACGGTCTGAATACCGGCGACGAAATCCTGACAAGTCGGGGCCCTGGCACCAGTATCCCGACCGCCGGCACCCTGAAGGTAAGTATCGGGGTGTTAGGGGGAGGTTATGGTGCAGGGTTAGGGTTAGGCACTAGGGCGAGGGTTAGGGACCGGGTAAGGATTGTGAGGATTAGGGTGCGGGGAGGATATGGTTTAAGCACTAATGGGGGAGGTTAGGGTTAGGCACCGGGTAAGGATGGTTAGGGTAGGGGGTATGTATGTGGTATGTAGTTGGCATCCCGGCCTGCGATCTAATGGTCTGAATACCGGCGTCGAAATCACGACAAGTCGGGATCCTGGCACCAGTATCCCGACCGCCGGCACCCCGAAGGTAAGTATCGGGGTGTTAGGGGGAGGTTATGGTGCGGTGTTAGGGTTAGGCACTAGGGTGAGGGTTAGGGACCGGGTAAGGAGTGTGAGGATTAGGGTGCGGGGAGGATATGGTTTAAGCACTAAGGGGGGAAGTTAGGGTTAGGCACCGGGTAAGGAGTGTGAGGATTAGGGTACGGGGAGGGAGAGGTTAGGTTTAGGCACTAAGGGAGGAGGTTAGTGTTAGGCACCGGGGAAGGATGGTTAGGGTAGGGGGTTAGAAAAATACTTACGTGTCTCCCCTATGGGTGTCAGGATTCTGGCTGTCGGGATGCCACTGTTGGTATTATGACCAGCGGCATCCCAACAGCCGGGATTTCATAACCAACCCGGAAAATGAGGATTACAGCAATGATACAATGGCAGACCCACGTCTGCCCATCCTGCCATTCTATGTAACGTGTAGGAGCCGAGGCCTAGCGCTGTAGGTGCAAGGGGAAGGCCGGCCCTCAGCTTGGTCCGGGCCCCATAGCAGTCGCACCCCCTGCACGTACGGTAGTTACGCCACTGGTCCAAGGGATTGTACATGTTAGACTCATTATCCCTCTGCACAGGCTACGAGCAAATTTATCGAGCTATGTCTTACACTTATTTGTCATATTTTATTTCACTTGGACCATAATCATGCCCCGCCCGCAGTTTCATCACACCAACACTTATCCCCAGACTCTTTTATTGTGGAAGGGATATTATCAACGGTTAGGGATGCCTAAACATTTCAGGGAAAGGAGATAGGGGGGAGTTATGGGACAGGGATGGTCAATAATGTGATCGCAGCTGCGATTTCACACGGAACGCAGCTGCGAAAAGATGCTAACAGTTCCAAATCTTACTCAAGCATAGGAACGCCCACCGCTGCCTTCTCATCTGCGACCAACATCTCGTACCTGCGTAAATATCGGTAACATCAATGCACATCGAGCAGCCATCTTGCCCTTGCGGAAGGTCTGACTACCTCTCACTCACTTTTGCGAATGGGTTCTCTGTGTGTGTGTAGAATCGCAAGACCATCACAGCGCTTGCGCAGTGCGACTTTGATGCATGCGCAATAGCAAAAAATTGCTCGCTCTGCATTAAAAGCGGCATTGCGCACATCTCCGAATCAGGCCCAAAAACAATGACGCTCTACTGAGAGCTCGGTAGGCAAACATCTGTAAGTGGCGCAAGCACTCACCTGCCACCGACTGCGTGCCACCAGGAATCTTAGGTTCTTTGAGCTGATTGGTTGTATGTCTTCCGGACTGGAGCTCTGCTGATGCAAAGAAATGGGTCTCAGGATATGTAACATTCTTATTACATACAATATTTATGGAAAAATTGGAGCCCATCTGGGAGTTGCAATTACTTCTGGGTTATGTATAGTGAGGTGTGAAGTCGGGCACTAACTAATTAAGACTAGCTCACACCCCCCTATATAACCCCTCCCCTTCCTCTAGAACCTAGGTCTATGTTTACCAAAGCCAGAAAAAGACCCACGGAAGAACTGAGAAAACCAGAAAGCCAACAGGTAACTGCTATGAAACCAAACAAGGGAGGGATCTCGGCATCACCCAGATGGACTCCAAGGAAGAGATTTTACGGTGAGTAAAAACCGTATTTCCTTTTTCATCCATCTGGGGGACGCCATTACCTGTGGGACATACCCAAGCAAGCCAATTTAAGGTGGGGGGGGGGAGCGTCGGAACCGCCCACTGTAAGAATTTTTTGCCCAACACTGGCGTCCCACGCTCCTAATGTATGGAACCGGTAAAATTTTGTAAAACTGTGTACGGATGACCAGGTAGCTGCTCTGCACAGCTGCTCTACCGAGGCACCATGCCGAACAGCCTAAGAAGCCCCGACAGCACAAGTCGAGTGGGCCCGAATTGAAGCCGGAACCGTCACATTTGAAGACAAATAAATCAATACCAACAAAGAATCTGTACGCCTCAAAGACGCAGTTCGCTCCAAGTAAATGCGTAACACATGCACCACATCCAACAGTGCCAAAGAAGTAGCTTCACTAGCGAAAGGCTGAAAGGATGATATCCTGCTTAATGTGGAAAGTCCATACCACTTTCGGGAGAAATCAAGGCTTAGTACGTAACACCACCCTATTCTCATGAAAAATGAGAAGCGGAGATTTACAAGAAAGAACCGCTAACTCAGATATTCTTCTGGCCGAGGCAATGGCCAAAAGAAAAACAACATTCAAAGTGAGGTATCGCAATTCTAAGCATTCCAATGGCTCAAAAGGTTCCTTTTGAAACGCCTCCAAAACTAAATTCAAGTCCCAAGGAGGAACCGGCGGGACATAAGGAGGCTGTATGCAAAGAACCCCCTGCAAGAAGGTTTGAACTTCAGGAATGGAGGCCAATTTCCTTTGAAACAGGATCGACAGAGCCGAAATTTGTCCCTTAAGGGAGAACAATCTAAGACCATTAACCAACCCATCTTGCAGAAAAGACAAGGACTAGACACTCGAAACCTTTCAGGTTTACACTTGTCTCGTTCACACCAAGAAATATATATCTTCCATATCCGATGATAAATCTGGGAAGTGACTGGTTTGCGAGCCTGTATCATGGTTTTCACAAGAGATTCTGAAAACCCTTTGGCCCTCAAGATGTTGGAGTCAATAACCATGCCGTCAAATCCAAGCAAGGCAAATCTGGGTGATGGCATGGTCCCTGAAGTAACAGATCTGGACGCAGGGGCAGACGATACGGAACGTCTGCCAACATATTCCAAAGAATTGCGTACCAATGACTGATGGCCAGTCTGGGGCCACCAGAATGACAGGTCGTGCCACTGATTGAATCCGCTGAAGTACCCTTGGTAACATTACCAGAGGAGGAAAGATGTACTACAGCTGGAACACCCAAGGTACTGTCATCGCAGGGATGCATGAAGATCCCGGCATCTGAGATCCGTACCTTGGAAGTTTCTTGTTGAGATGGGAAGCCAGTAGATCTACAGTATGTCTGGAGACCCCCATCTGGAAACTATTTCCGCAAACGCTTCCTGGTGTAGTTCCCATTGCCCTGGATACACACTGTGGCACTTAAGAAGTCCGCCTCCCAGTTGTCCACCACTGGAATGTAAATTGATGAAGTAGCTGGAACACAACTTTCTGCCCAATGAAGGATGTGACAAACCTCCCTCATTGCTCGCCAGCTGTGTGTGCCTCCATGCTTGTTTACATAAGCAACTGCCGTGGCATTGACTGATTGGATTCTCACTGGTAGACTCCTTAGAGAGGGATTGTGCCTGAACCAATGGATACCAAATCGCCCTTAATTCCAGTATATTGATGGAAAGAGAAGCTTCCTGGACGGACCAAAAGCCCTGTAGGTGCATTTTCAGAACCACCGTCCCCCAACCAGTTAGACTGGCATCTGTGGTGACAATGATCCAATTTATTACTGACAACTGGCAACCCCTGTTCAAATTTGCATCCTGCAGCCACCATAGGAGTGTCTGACTGGTCTGCAGAGATAATATGAACATCTATCCATTTAATTGAGGGTCTGACTTTACCCATCGATGAAGCAATTGGTTTTGCAGTGGTCGGGCATTGAATCTGGCAAAAGGAGTGGCTTCGAACAGAGGGCCTGATTCAGACTCGGTCGCAAGCGCTGAGCGCTCGCAACCAGGTCGATGTTTGCCCACTGGGCATGTGCACGACGGAGCCGGCTCCGTTCTGCGCATGCGCGAGACCCGGCTAGCGATGGGTGCTCCGTCGCTCTGGGTCTCGCACCAAAGGGGGCGAGCTGTTGATGGTGCTTGACAGCTCGTCCCGTTTGGTAGGTGGGCAGGGGGGGGTGGCCGGACAAACGGAGGCGTTCCCGAAGGAAGCCTGCCATTTGGGGGCGGTCCCACTGACATCACCAGTGATGTCAGTGGGAGAGCTTCCGGCTCTATTAGAGCCAGAAGCTCTCTGGGGCTTGCGGCCACAAGACCCTACCACAAGGATCTCGTCGCAAGCCCGATGGTCGCGATGGTCTTGACAATCGTGACCATCATCCTGGCCGCTCGCTATAGCTGTGGGTGGTCACCCACAGCTATGCGAGCAGCCAGGTGGCCGCACAAAAAAACCCCAAAACGCCCAGATTCAGAGCGAGCGCTTTTTCAGAGCGTCCGTCTCTGAATCAGGGCCAAAGTCAGAATTTTTCCCAGTAACTGCCTAGTCCTGAGGAGTGAGATATGAGGCATCTGTAAAATGATCCTTATTTTGGATTGGAGATCCTGAATCCTTGCCTGAGGAAGAAACACTCTGTGACACTGGGTGTCGAAGAGAAGACCCAAAAATACCATCCTCTGAGATGGAATTAAATTTGATTTGATAAAATTGATGATCCAGCCGAATCTCTGGAGCATGTCTATGGTAATCTGAAGATGTTGTTGCAATAGGGCTATTGAAGGTGCCCTTAGCAATAAATCATCCAGATAAGCCAACACATTGACCTCTCTACTCCTGAGAAGGGAGATCATGTGTGCCATAACTCTGGGAGCGGTGGACAAACCGAATGGCAGAGCCTGGAATAGAAAATGCCGGTGCCCCACTGCAAACCGCAGAAGATGCTGATGACCCCTCCATATAGGATTATGGAGGTAGGCATCCTTGATATCTAGGTAGGCCAGAAACTCTCCTTCCTTCAAGGAAAAAATGACTGACCTTACGGACTCCATCTTGAATTTTTCCAAGTGGAGATAAGGATTTAACTACCTGAGGTGGAGAATGGGACGAAACGATCTGTCTGGTTTGTCTACCAAGAAAAGACTGGAGTAAAACCCCAGGCCTTGCTGTAGTACCGGAACCGGAATAATTACTCCAGAATCAGAAAGTACAAAAGTTGCCTGTATGAGGGCCACCTTTGTGCAACCATCCACAGGGAGAGGAGTGGAAAGAATAACAGGACCCTTCAAATCTAAAATGTGACCCCTGGTTACCAGTCCACTTATCCAAAAATCTGGGTTCAGAGGAGTAGTGTGTAGCCAGGATGCCCGGAGCACGTGCGTGCTATGGCGACCCCCTTCCTCAAGTGTTCCAGGGAGGAGGCGGGTCCATATGGAATTAATATAAAGTAAAAATAAAGATTAGGGTCAGCCCCCTGTAGTGGTGCCCATATGCAGTGCCCTCTGTGCCCCAGGAGAGGACCCCCTTATGCAGGCCTCCAGTAGTGCCCCCAGTAGTGATCCCCACTATGCAGTGCCCCTTATACAGTGCCCCCAGTAGTGGTTCCCCCTGTGCAGTGCCCCTTGTGCCCCCAGTAGTAAGCCCCTTATATGGTGACCCTAGTAGTGGTACCCCCTATGCAGTGCCCCTTATACAGTGCCCCCAGTAGTGGTCCCCCCTGTGCAGTGCCCCTTGTGCCCCCAGTAGTAAGCCCCTTATCTGGTGGCCCTAGTAGTGGTACCCCCTATGCAGTGCCCCTTATATAGTGCCCTCCATGCAGTGCCCCCAATAGTGGTAACCCTTATGCATTGCCCATTAAATAGTGGCCCCAGTTGTAGTCCCCCCTATGCAGTACCCCCAGTATTGCCCTTTATATAGAGCCCCCAGTAGTGGTCCCCCAATGCAGTGCCCCCAGTAGTAGTTCCCCCCTTGTAGTGCCCCTAATAGTAGTCCCCCCCTTTGAAGTGCCCCCAGTAGTAGTACCCAGTAGTGGTCCCCCCTTGTAGTGCTCCCAGTAGTAGTTTCCCCCTTGTAGTGCCCCTAGTAGTAGTCCTCCCTTGTAGTGCCCCCAGTAGTAGTCCCCCCTTGTAGTGCCCCAGTAGTGGTCCCCCCCTTGTAGCGCCCATAGTAGTAGTCCCCCCTTGTAGTGCCCCCAGTAGTGGTCCCCCCCATGTAGCGCCCCTAGTAGTAGTCCCCCCTTGTAGCACCCCCAGTAGTGGTCCCCCCCTTGTAGCGCCCCTAGTAGTAGTCCTCCCTTGTAGTGCCCCCTGTAGTGGTCTCCCCCTTGTAGCGCCCCTATTAGTAGTCCCCCCTTGTAGCACCCCCAGTAGTGGTCCCCCCCTTGTAGTGCCCCTAGTAGTAGTCCTCCCTTGTAGTGCCCCCTGTAGTGGTCTCCCCCTTGTAGTGCCCCTATTAGTAGTCCCCCCTTGTAGCGCCCCCAGTAGTGGTCCCCCCCCTTGTAGCGCCCCTAGTAGTAGTCCTCCCTTGTAGTGCCCCCTGTAGTGGTCTCCCCCTTGTAGTGCCCCTATTAGTAGTCCCCCCTTGTAGCGCCCACAGTAGTGGTCCCCCCCTTGTAGTGCCCCTAGTAGTAGTCCCCCCTTGTAGTGCCCCCTGTAGTGGTCTCCCCCTTGTAGTGCCACCAGTAGACACACGTAAAAAAAAAAAAAACACCTGAATCCCCGCTCCCGTCGCCGCCATCTGCCCCTCCGTCCATCCTCCCGGGCCGGCCCGCTCTGCAGTATGGGAGAGACGTCATGACGTCTCTCCCATTACCCACTGCAGGAGCCAGAAGATGGCCCGGCTCCGGCAGTGGGCGCAGCAGCAGTCAGTGAGAGTCTGACAGACTCTCATTGGCTGCTAATTAAAACGAACACTTTGCTGCCGACTCCGGCGGCTGTGTGTTTGTCAGTCACTGTGTAGTGCTGACTGAACTCCGTCCGGTCAGCGCTACATGCGCGGTGCAGCTGTGTCACAGAGACACAGACGCATGCGGCCCTGGGGGCACATGGCACCCTGCCCCCCGACCCAGCCCGCCTCTTAGACAGCTACCGGGTACACAGCGGGCGGCGCATCCGGACACCTTCGGCGCCTGGAGCTTGCACTCCACTGGAACTGCCCAGCCCCTGTCTGGGTTGGATTGAATCCAAGTTTCTCAGAATCTGAGTAAGCGGCCTCCCACCAGGGGTCAGGTCCTAGTCCTGTGACAGTCATGTGGATTGACCGGCTGACTAAGCAGCAAGGCGGCATGTGATGGGGACACCACGCCCCCTGAAGGCACCTCTACGGAAACCCCTAGGCATACTTCGGAAGGCATGAAAGCTTCCCCGAAACCTAGGAGATTTTTGTTTTGGTGTTGATGCAGGAAGGTAAGGACTTTTGTCTACCGTGGCCTGAGAAATAATTTTAATTAATTTGGGACCAAACAAAAAACCTCCTTCTAAAGGCAGTACCTCTAAAGCTTGCTTGGACTCTATGTCTGCCTTCCATGTCATAAGCCATAGAGAACGTCTGGTGGCAATAGCCAAAGCAGAATAGTGTCTATTAAAGCATCACCTATATAGGTCAGAGCCTCTGAAATTTGATCAGCTAAAGAACCAGCTTCAGACAAATTCTCTGATTGAAACCCAGCAATCATCTGGGCCATCCAGGAACGATAGCTTACATCACCCAGGCACTGGCCAGAACAGGCCGCAGCGAGACTCCTGACGAAGTGAATATAGACTTAAGAACAGCCTCAATCTTCCTAACTTTAGGATGTTTAGATGTTACAGACTGTGTTGTGGGGATAACAGTATTCCTGACCAACCTAGCAATAAAAGCATCCAACATGGGTGGAATTTCCCAAAAGCTCGAAAAAGGATAAAAATACTTAAATTTTTCCGGAATATGAAATTTTGGATCAGGATTTAATCAGGCTTCTTTTAATAATTCTGCAAAATGTGAAAATTCTGGGAAAACAGACACGTTTCTGAAAGAAACTGAACTAGTCACTGGAATAGCTGTTTCCTGTAGATGCAGTCGTCCCGGACCATATCTACCAGGATAGAAACCCCTGAATAAGCATGGGAGTCATCCTCCCAGTTTGAGGTGTCTTCCCAGTCATAGTCCAATTCCCCTTCTTCCTGGGAAGAGGCGGCTGAAGCCTCATCTCCAGGAAAACCCACTGAGGACTGGCCTGAACGTCTCTTAGTGGCTGTGGCCCCTGCTGACGTTAGGGACATTGCCATCTCAGCGAGACATCGTCCCATACCCATACCGAGGGATCAGACAAACTAGGCGTTTGAGCACAGGGCAACATATAATTCGCCTGAGAGTGACGTAATTCACCTATGGCCTCAGCCAAAGACCTGGCCCAATCAGGCATCACCGACTGTTCAGCTGAACCTCCCGGTAATGAATCTCCCTGTGAACAACCAGCACAGAGCGACCCTGGGTACGTACAACCCTTTAGCAACTTTTTAATCACATTTTGTACAAGTATAATAAATGACTGATCCATGTTTTTTGGATCCCTTGTCTGACTTATCCATACTGAGAGAGAAAGACAATTCTAATCAATACAGAAAGCTATCTAAGGGCCTGATTCACTATGGATCGTTAGTCTGCTTATATACACGCAGCGCTGTGGCTAATATTAGCGGTACTACTTAAATGTTTGCATTTACATTGCGATTGCAGCCTGACATAAGGACGCCCACCTCCCCTTACTCACATCCGTATACTAAGGCAACATAGCACAACAATCGGTAACATCGGACCCATATGCACACTAGCACAAGCCCTGACCTTACTCAGAAATTGCTACCAGCCACGCACGCTATCAGTGCTATGACTGCTTATGGCCACGCTGTGGATAATTTATGCACGCCCCTGCAATGGCGTTGCAATGCACAGGCACGCCTGCATTCACCCGACCACCCCCCCATCACCACCCACACACGGCACTTCCTGTCAGTCACTCTGCGATGGGTCTGCGTAGCCTCAGCAAACGCAGTTCCCATCGCAATTGCTAGTTCGCGCACTGCGATGCATACGCAGTAAACATCGACCGATTGCGTGTGTATTAGCATCTGCGTTCCTTGCTGAATCAGGCCCTAAATTCCTCTAGAAACAGTGTAGCACTGTTTGAATAGAAAAAAACAAAGAAGGGTTCTGTTTTTTTTCCCAGAATAACAAGCAGTGCTTCTAAAATGACAGCAAAAGTGAGGAGGCTTAAAATGCAAAAACCGGACTCCTGAAGTCCACATTTACTAGCACAAAAACCAAAGGCAAACAAAGAATCTTCAGTGCAAAACAATGTATGTTACTGCCTAAATTCCTAAGAAGTAGTGCAGTAAAGTTGCTTATATACATAATAATGTTATAAGAACATCATATATCACCAGGTTAATACCAAAAGTAATAATCCTAGTTTAACTGCTTATCTGATAAGAGGCAGCCACCCCCCTGTACATTGCAGTGGGTCTCAGCAAAGCAGGAATCCAGCGCCCAAACACCTGCCAAATAGTGTTTGGGCCGTGGCCTGTGCAGCCCCCTGGTCCTGCTGTCACTCAACTGCATGAGGGCATGACTGGGCACACCATCGGTGTCCTGCTACATTAAGGATGTCTGACGTCATCATAGGTGTTTCCTGTCAGAGTAGGAAGCTACCTGGGGCTTGTGGTAGACGAGACCCTACCCCAAGGGTCTCGTCGCAAGCCCGATGGTCTCGACCATCGCGACCATCACCTAGTCACTCGCTAAAGCTGTGGGTGGTAACCCACAGCTTAGCGAGCGGCCAGGAGGCCGCCTTTCCAAAGAAAAGTGGCCGCCCTCATTCAGAGCGAGTGCTCGCTTTTTGCGAGCGGCTCTGAATGATGTCCAGAGTCCCAGGGACTATGTAGTTTGGTGACTCTCCCAGAGACCGTCTTTAGAGTGGGATACAGGGTTCACACAAACCTCTATATCTACCCCACTCCCACTCTGCTAGTGCTTGTCGCCTGTTGCCAGGAACTAAGCCCCCAAACCAAAACAGGAAAATAAAGAAATTAAACCTAACTCAAAAAGCTAGGACCTAGCCAGTGCCTTACTCCAAGGCACTAAAACAAGACTGAGGTTCTAGTGGAAGGGGAGGGGTTATATAGGGGGTGTGAGCCAGTCTTAATTAGTTAGTGCCCAACTCCACAACTTACTATACATAACCCAGAGAAAATGGCATCCCCCAGATGGATGAAAAAGGAATTAATGGTATAATGAGAGGTATAATGACTGAAAGGAGGGCTTGTTTTTCTATTGCTCGCTATGAATCAGTTGCAGGAAGACTTTTAAACATCGACTATGAGAATTCTCCCCGCACCGGTTATAAAACAGTCAACACCTACTTTAGTTTTGTTATGGGGCTGATTTGGAGTTGGAAGCAAAGCAATAAAGAGTAAGTAACACACCTGGCAAAACCATGCTGCGCTGTAGTGGGGGTGGGTGCCATTGAGATGTAGATTTGGGAGGGACGTGTCCTAGCTCAGATCTAAATTGTAGTGTAATAATAAAGCTATCCAACGTGTGTGGGCTACATGCAAAAGCCGCTAATAGTTACTCTGCATGCAAAAAAAATAAATGTATTTGCCCCCCCTCGCATTGCAGCATGGTTTGTTCCAGGTGGAAAGTTACTGGGCCGGCAGGGCATTTGCTTGGGGCACTACGGCCTGGGGGTGCAGCTGCAGTCACCCGCACAGCGCCATCTAGTCTGGAGCTTGAGGGTGTCGCTGCACTCACTATGACTATTGCAGTCAATGATTGGCTACTAAGGTCAGGCCCGCCTGCCACTGCTGGGAATGTAGGCGGGCTCACCCCCATCCTTGCTGGAGATCCTGGACACAGCCGGTAACCAGCAGTTCACCTCTATGCAGGATCTGTATATCAGGAACGGCCAAGGCTTCATCCTGCTGTACAGCCTGGTCAACCAGCAGAGCTTCCAGGCCATCAAGCCCATGAGGGACCACATCATCGTTATCAAAAGGCTTTAAGGCCCACAAAAAACCTTGGTAATTTTCGCCCTGGGTTCCACTTGGTCTAGAACCGGCCCTGTATCTCACAACCATAAGTCTATCCTACTGATACCACTAGAACCCATACGACACAATCATGGCGATCAATGCAAAAATTGCACGTGGTTTGTGCAGTGACAGAATTTACGCCATGTAAGGATCGTATTCAAAGTGATTCAAAATGAGATGCATCTAAATGGGGCGTGCCTGGCTGGCACCTGTGTGCCCTTACTGTACTGGCACATAGATGCCCCTGAGCCTCTCCAAGCAGAAGGGGCAGCAAGTACACGATACCAGCAGCACCTCACAATACTGGTGCAAATACAGTAGAGCACAGTCCTACTGTAATCCAGCCCTTTAACCATCGCAGCACCCAATAAGTGGTTATTAGGGGCACTGAACGTTCCCTGACACCCCTGAATGGCAGATTGCAGATGACTCATATTAGTATATCATTATCTCATAGCATAGTATAGATTTATTATTATAAAAGCTTTCATAGTATTATTACTCAGCGATCAGGATAATCTGCAGGTGTGATGAGGGTATTCCTGGTTTATGGAAAGTGAATGATGATGAAGGGATTTACTGCTGAGCATAAGTGTATTATATAGAGCTCATTAATGTTACACAGACAAGTAAGAGTTTTGTAGCTGTAGTATTAGAGATAAAACATTACAACTTACCACAAACCATTTATGCTGGATACAATCAGGGGCACTGGGCCGGGCACTGCCAATAGGAAGAGACAGACATACTTACAGTAATAAAATATAAACATTACGGGGCTCATCGCGAGCTGGACACATATACGTGCTCAGAAAGTATGCAGGGAAAAAAATGCACATTAAAGAGCATGGTTTCACAGTGGGTAGCATTGCTGTCTCACGGCGCTGTGTTCAGGGGTTTCAGTCTCACCAGGGCCTTATCTGTGTGGAGTCTGTATGTTCTCATGGTGTATCATCACATCAGCACCTGCCGGTCACATGGCTCCTATAAGATCTATACTCTATGTGCGGCAGGCACGTGAACCTCCCCTTACTGTCCTCTGCTTACCAGCAGGGCTGGCGAGACTTACAGCAGAACCAGGTGCTGGGGAGGTGTGGAGAGAGGAGGGGGCATGGCTCAGTATTTATCCATAGTACATGCTGCCACACCAGGATGCATTTCACGGCATCATGGGGGCATTATTACGTTATCTCTACACTCCCGAGCCCCGACAGAGCCAGGGTAATCTGTACCCGTTTCCCCCCTCATGGCACCCCTGCCCCCTGCTTGCCATTGCCCGTTTCTGCTGCTCTAATCTACATTAGGACTTAGCATTACACCTTATTGGTGCACAGTCCAGTATGGAACAATAACAGATGATTCTGAGTCGGAAGCAAAGTGTCGGTGTTTGTGTGATACTACCTTATGCTAATACCAGTATCCGTAGGGCTGTAATGAGGATCTGTACTCCTTGCCCCATGCTGGGTGCAGGAGATCCATCATCATTAGTATTGGCACGTGCACCAGCCCCATGCTGGGTGCAGGAGATCCATCATCATTAGTATTGGCACGTGCACCAGCCCCATGCTGGGTGCAGGAGATCCTTTATCATTAGTATCAACACGTGCACCAGCCCCATGCCGGGTGCAGGAGATCCATCATCATCAGTATCGGCACGTGCATCAGCCCCATGCTGGGTGCAGGAGATCAGTCATCATTAGTATCAGCACGTGCACCAGCCCCACGCCGGGTGCAGGAGATCCATCATCATCAGTATCAGCACGTGCACCAGCCCCACGCTGGGTGCAGGAGATCAGTCATCATTAGTATCAGCATGTACACCAGCCCCATGCTGGGTGCAGGAGATCCATCATCATCAGTATCAGCACGTGCACCAGCCCCACGCTGGGTGCAGGAGATCAGTCATCATTAGTATCAGCATGTACACCAGCCCCATGCTGGGTGCAGGAGATCCGTCATCATCAGTATCGGCACGTGCACCAGCCCCATGCTTGGTGCAGGAGATCAGTCATCATTAGTATTGGCACGTGCATCAGCCCCATGCTGGGTGCAGGAGATCTGTCATCATCAGTATCAGCACGTGCACCAGCCCCATGCCGGGTGCAGGAGATCCATCATCATCAGTATCAGCACGTGCACCAGCCCCACGCTGGGTGCAGGAGATCAGTCATCATTAGTATCAGCATGTACACCAGCCCCATGCTGGGTGCAGGAGATCCGTCATCATCAGTATCGGCACGTGCACCAGCCCCATGCTGGGTGCAGGAGATCAGTCATCATTAGTATTGGCACGTGCCCCAGTCCCATGCTGGGTGCAGGAGATCAGTCATCATTAGTATCAGCATGTGCACCAGCCCCATGCCGGGTGCAGGAGATCCATCATCATCAGTATCAGCACGTGCACCAGCCCCATGCTGGGTGCAGGAGATCAGTCATCATTAGTATCAGCATGTACACCAGCCCCATGCTGGGTGCAGGAGATCCGTCATCATCAGTATCGGCACGTGCACCAGCCCCACACTGGGTGCAGGAGATCCATCATCATCAGTATTAGCAAGTGCACCAGCCCCATGCTGGGTGCAGGAGATCCATCATCATTAGTATCAGCACGTGCACCAGCCCCATGCTGGGTGCAGGAGATCAGTCACCATTAGTATTGGCACATACACCAGCCCCATGCTGGGTGCAGGAGATCCATCATCATCAGTATCAGCACGTGCACCAGCCCCATGCTGGCTGCAGGAGATCTGTCATCATTAGTATCAGCACGTGCCCCAGTCCCATGCTGGGTGCAGGAGATCCGTCATCATTAGCATTGGCACATACACCAGCCCCATGCTGGGTGCAGGTGATCCGTCATCATCAGTATCAGCACGTGCACCAGCCCCATGGTAGATGCAGGAGATCCATCATCATCAGTATCGGCACGCACACCAGCCCCATGCCGGGTGCAGGAGATCCTTCATCATTAGCATCAGCAAGTACACCAGCCCCATGCCGTGTGCAAGAGATCCATCATCATTAGTATTGGCACGTGCACCAGCCCCATGCCGTGTGCAGGAGATCCTTCATCATTAGCATCAGCACATACACCAGCCCCATGCCGGGTGCAGGAGATCTGTCATCATTAGTATCAGCACGTGCCCCAGTCCCATGCCAGGATGCAGGAGATACGTCATCATCAGTATCATCATGTGTACCAGATCCATCAGAAACAGGCTTCCCTTCCCCGTACCAATGACTCAGAATAGAATGGAAGTAACGTCATGCTCATCACACTCCCATAGGGCAGAACAGCCCCATGCTGGGTGCAGGAGATCCGTCATCATCAGTATCAGCATGTGCACCAGCCCCATTCCGGGTGCGGGAGATCCGTCATCATCAGTATCAGCATGTGCACCAGCCCCATTCCGGGTGCGGGAGATCCGTCATCATCAGTATCAGCATGTGCACCAGCCCCATTTCGGGTGCGGGAGATCCGTTATCATTAGTGTCTGCACATGCACCAGATCCCTTTAGAAACAGGCTTCCCTTCCCCGTATGTACCGTGTTTCCCCGATAATAAGACCTACCCTGAAAATAAGCCCTACCCTTACTTTTGTAACCCGGTCCAAATTAAGCCCTACCCCGAAAATAAGACCTACCAAAATCCCATTTTGAGCTGGGAACGCTTCAGAGGCCAGCGTTCCCAGTCATGCAGTGCACGGGTGACGTCATGACTTTACCCGCGCGGAGGATCCTGTGCGGCCTGTCTGTCATTTTAGTCATCACTGTCTACTTGTATCTGATATATTTCTGTATTAACTGGTGTTACATTATATATCTCTCTTCATGTGTTTATCCTCCATACTATCCATTGTGAGAACATTTGGGAGGGTGGAACAGACGCAGTGAAAAGGAGAATAGACAAGGTTACACCTTGACATACAGTGTGTGATGAACAGGATGGACTTTTGATACATTACTCCACAAGGAATGTGATTTTTTTCCTTTGAACTCTAATTGATACAGGTTTTGTTTGCGCTGGTGGAGTGGTACACCTGCTTTTTTTCCTTGCAACTTGTCAGACCAGCCACCGGAGCCAGAGGCGCTGCAGTGGGCAGGTAACTGCGGGACAGGGGGGAGGTGAGAGGAGGGGGGTGAGGGGGACACAAAATTACAGCATCTTTACAGATGTAACAGCGCATGCGCAGCACAGATTCCAGCTGCAGTAAGTGTAGATATTCCCGAAAAGCTGTCATCGCAAAAATGACAGCGTTTCGGAATAGATACTTATGGATAGGAGGAATGATGAATCCTCCGGTAATTAGGTAGAACTCCATGCCAGTTCTAAACCGAATTACCTCCATCGAATTTTTAGGGGTATGAATAGGCCCCTAAACACTTCCTGTTGCTGCCGGTCTATTTGATCTCTTTATCTTTCAATAAGAATGCCAGGTGATGACGCTGTTAGCGTTTACAGCACGATTGCATGGTATTAATATGTCTATAGAATGTCCTATCTAAGGTATATGTCTCTAACCCAGAGAGTTCTCTAAGTGGACACTTGGTAACTCATACAATTGTAACAGTCCCTTTTTGCAAGTGTTGCATTTATAAATACTCACAAGGGATATATTAGTAGCAAGGAACAAGTTATACTGATAATTCCTATCACAGATATAGGACCTCATTCAGAGTCGGTCGAAGCGGCCGCACGGTTGTACGCCACCGATGTTCGCTATACTCCGCATGTGTAAAGTTCGCAATGCGCGTGCGCAAACTAGCCGCTACGATCAGAAATTTCTCTCTCCTTGAACACAGCCAGGTCGGTAGTTTGAGTGACAGATGGAGGCGTTTGTGGGTGGTAACAGGGGAAGGTGCTTGAAAACGGGGGAGTGGAGATCCGGACGCAGGCGTGCCTCATTATGTGAACGGCGTTTTATAGGAGTGCATACGGATTATGCGAGTGCATTATAACAAAGTAGCGTCATGGCACATGTGACATGGGAGGTTTTTACACTGACATGATCGTAGTGCTTAAGAGAGGGTATGGTCAACCTTAAGCTCTACGACCAGTTCTGATGGTTCCCGATGGTCTCGATTAATCCTTATATGCCCGAAGAGGACGTGTAATGCGTACGAGAAGGGGGCGTATTTTTTTATCTTCCGACCGCTTCCTCCCCTTGGTTGGTCAGCTACCGATCCGAACTCAGGGACGCAACTTGCGAGGGAATCATTTGCATATCCGGCCCCCTTTTCCCGTACGACCGTGCGGCCGCTTTGACCGACTCTGAATGAGGTCCATAATCCCTTAATTGTTAGGTGATTTGTTGTATGAGTTGACATTCAGAATAGAGTGCTGTATTTGTTTCACATGTTAATGAGGTTTGCCATTACTTAGATTGTGAATCCGTATAATTCCTGTAAAGTGTAATGACAGTAAGATATTCTTCAAGTATGGTGAAAGGACTCAATAGGTTCATTAACATTCTGTCCCAACTCAGATATCTTTTCTCATATACAGTATACCTCTACACATGCACACTTGATATCAAATTTACAACAATATATATTAAATAATTGATCCTAGATCCCGCATACAATTGTCCGGCCGCACTCTGAGGGAACGCTGACGCGCGTTTCGCCTGGGGCTGCTTTATCAAGGCAGTGCCACTGCACCTCATCTTATCTTTTTCTTCTTTTGAGACCCTATATCTTTTGTAATGTAAATCCTCTGATTTAAACTATATTTATATTGTATAAAGTAGTTTGTGGAACGTTCTAAGTGCTATCTATTCATTATAAATGTCTGATACACAGGGCCACTGGGCCATCTGACAGCGCAGGACACGTCGGCGTTGGACACTGACTGAAACATGTGACACAGACTCACTCGGGGGACATCTGAATGGTCAGCTTCATGAAGTCCTGGGCGTTGGCACTTAGCTGGGCAAACCCTGGGCAGGTCCAGCTGATTTTGCCTTGTTGAACGTTGAGTAAGGTTTCTCTGTCATTCTGACCGGCAAACGGGGAGACGCTGAGCAAACTACAAGGGGAGAGGATACGGAAAACACAGTTACCTTTCCATTATCTGTAGTTACTATACAAAGACGCCATCAATGACTCTATTCCAGCACCTTACCTAGCATAGTGGCCAGGGGAGCCCTCAGGAGATAGAACCCACGTAGGGTAATTTGCCAATAAAATGAGACCCGTAACAGCTAATCAGGCAGTCCTTTATTACATGCTAGCCTATGGCACAGATTTATCAAGGAGTGATATTCTTGTTATCACTGGTTACTAATCTTAATGTTGCTCCAACCAATCAGCTCCTGTCATTTTTCAGTTAGGAGCTAAGTAGTTGGAGCAACATTTAAGATTAGGGTCAAGTGATAACAAGAATATCACTCGTTGATAAATCTGTGCCATAGCGTGTAATAAAGGACTGCCTGATTGCTTGTCATGGGTCTCAGTTTATTAGAAAATAAAATATTGTATGTTCAGTCTATACAAGTCAACAAGTGCTTACATGTTTATTCAATTATACTAAAACTAAAACGCTATTATGAGTCACCCTCTTACTTATGTGACAGGGGCAGTGTCATGATGTGAGGAGGGGAATGGAGGCAGCAGGAAGTCACAGACTGAGAGTTATATAGTGGAAGGAGCAGGGTCCCCAGCAGCACAGAGTATATCAGGAGATGAGTGATGTGAGGAGGGGAATGGAGGCAGCAGGAAGCCACAGACTGAGAGTTATATAGTGGGAGAAGCAGGGTCCCCAGCAGCACAGAGTATATCAGGAGATGAGCGACGTGTTAGTGAGGACAGCGCTGCATGTGACAGGGGCAGTGACACAATGTGAGGAGGAGAATGGAGGCAGCAGGAAGCCACAGACTGAGAGTTATATAGTGGAAGAAGCAGGGTCCCCAGCAGCACAGAGTATATCAGGAGATGAGTGATGTGTTAGTGAGGACAGGGCTGCATGTGACAGGGGCAGTGACACAATGTGAGGAGGAGAATGGAGGCAGCAGGAAGCCACATACTGAGAGTTATATAGTGGGAGAAGCAGGGTCCCCAGCAGCACAGAGTATATCAGGAGATGAGCGACGTGTTAGTGAGGACAGCGCTGCATGTGACAGAGGCAGTGACATGTTGTGAGGAGGGGAATGGAGGCAGCAGGAAGCCACAGACTGAGAGTTATATAGTGGAAGAAGCAGGGTCCCCAGCAGCACAGAGTATATCAGGAGATGAGTGATGTGTTAGTGAGGACAGGGCTGCATGTGACAGGGGCAGTGACACAATGTGAGGAGGAGAAGGGAGGCAGCAGGAAGCCACAGACTGAGAGTTATTTAGTGGGAGAAGCAGGGTCAGGGATTTGAAGGGATTTGAAGCTTCTATCACATATTGTGCTGACAGATCTATCTCTATATGATACAGAGTTCAAACATCCAACTTGTTACTAAATTGGTAGCCTGAGATATCATCAATATTGGTTAAGCATACAATTCTGCTGCCTGTACTATTGTTAGGTGGCAGGTGTGCTTTATTGCAGACAAATATGAACCCACAGAAATCACTCACCATAAGTAGCTGATCACTCCAACAGGCCTGCAAAATAATGACATAAATTGTGATTACTCAAAATGGGTTCAACTACAGTACAGTGATTTAATTATCACAAAGTATTTAAAATGTGTTTAATTTGGTGATGTTCCTTTATAAATGACAAAGAAAAGTTATAGAAAAAATAGAATTTTGCATGCAAGAGTTCATGAAGTATTTATTTCTAAATAAAAGTGGTTATGAAATAGTTGGTATTCAATACATTCAAAGTAGATGTCACCCTCCTCCCCACATCCTCCTACATACAACTGTCACTTATGGGGGAAAATCACATGAAAAGAATAAAGGTCTGTGCGTCCTCCTTTAATGCTGCAGGCACCCTATGTACCCCGTTATCTACCTGTAATGCTGCAGGCACCCTCTGTACCCCATTATCTACCTGTAATGCTGCAGGCACCTTCTGTACCTCGTTATCTACCTGTAACGCTGCAGGCACTCTCTGTACCCCGTTATCTACATGTAATGCTGCAGGCACCTTCTATAACCCGTGATCTACCTGTAACACTGCAGGCACCCTCTGTACCCCGTTATCTACCTGTAACGCTGCAGGCACCTTCTATACCCCGTTATCTACCTGTAATGCTGCAGGCACTCTCTGTACCCCGTTATCTACCTGTAATGCTGCAGGCACCTTATATACCCCGTTATCTACCTGTAATGCTGCAGGCACCTTATATACCCCGTTATCTACCTGTAATGCTGCAGGCACCTTCTGTACCCCGCTATCTACCTGTAACGCTGCAGGCACTCTCTGTACCCCGTTATCTACATGTAATGCTGCAGGCACCTTCTGTACCCAATTATCTACCTGTAACACTGCAGGCACCTTCTATACCCCGTTATCTACCTGTAATGCTGCAGGCACTCTCTGTACCCCGTTATCTACCTGTAATGCTGCAGGCACTCTCTGTACCCCGTTATCTACCTGTAATGCTGCAGGCACCCTATGAACCCCGTTATCTACCTGTAATGCTGCAGGCACCCTCTGTACCCCGTTATCTACCTGTAATGCTGCAGGCACCTTCTGTACCCCGTTATCTACCTGTAATGCTGCAGGCACATTCTGTACCTCGTTATCTACCTGTAACGCTGCAGGCACTCTCTGTACCCCGTTATCTACATGTAATGCTGCAGGCACCTTCTGTACCCCGTTATCTACCTGTAACGCTGCAGGCACCTTCTGTACCCCGTTATCTACCTGTAACGCTGCAGGCACCTTCTGTACCCCGTTATCTACCTGTAACGCTGCAGGCACCTTCTGTACCCCGTTATCTACCTGTAATGCTGCAGGCACCTTCTGTACCCCGTTATCTACCTGTAACGCTGCAGGCACCTTCTGTACCCCGTTATCTACCTGTAACGCTGCAGGCACCTTCTGTACCCCGTTATCTACCTGTAACGCTGCAGGCACCTTCTGTACCCCGTTATCTACCTGTAATGCTGCAGGCACCCTATGTACCCCATTATCTACCTGTAATGCTGCAGGCACCTTCTGTACCCCGTTATCTACCTGTAATGCTGCAGGCACCTTCTGTACCCCGTTATCTACCTGTAATGCTGCAGACACCTTCTGTACCCCGTTATCTACCTGTAATGCTGCAGACACTCTCTGTACCCCGTTATCTACCTGTAATGCTGCAGGCACCTTCTGTACCCCGTTAACTACCTGTAATGCTGCAGGCACCTTCTGTACCTCGTTATCTACCTGTAATGCTGCAGGCACCATCTGTACCCCGTTATCTACCTGTAATGCTGCAGGCACCTTCTGTACCTCGTTATCTACCTGTAATGCTGCAGGCTCTCTCTGTACCCCGTTATCTACCTGTAACGCTGCAGGCACCTTCTATACCCCGTTATCTACCTGTAATGCTGCAGGCACTTTCTGTACCCCGTTATCTACCTGTAATGCTGCAGGCACTCTCTGTACCCCGTTATCTACATGTAGTGCTGCAGGCACCTTCTGTACCCCGTTATCTACCTGTAATGCTGCAGGCACCCTATGTACCCCGTTATCTACCTGTAACGCTGCAGGCACCCTCTATACCCCGTTATCTACCTGTAACGCTGCAGGCACCTTCTGTACCCCGTTATCTACCTGTAACGCTGCAGGCACCTTCTGTACCCCGTTATCTACCTGTAACACTGCAGGCACCCTATGTACCCCGTTATCTACCTGTAATGCTGCAGGCACCCTCTGTACCCCGTTATCTACCTGTAATGCTGCAGGCACCTTCTGTACCCCGTTATCTACCTGTAACGCTGCAGACACCTTCTGTACCCCGTTATCTACCTGTAACGCTGCAGGCACCTTCTGTACCCCGTTATCTACCTGTAACGCTGCAGGCACCCTATGTACCCCGTTATCTACCTGTAACGCTGCAGGCACCCTATGTACCCCGTTATCTACCTGTAACGCTGCAGGCACCTTCTGTACCCCGTTATCTACCTGTAATGCTGCAGGCACCCTATGTACCCCATTATCTACCTGTAATGCTGCAGGCACCTTCTGTACCCCGTTATCTACCTGTAATGCTGCAGGCACCTTCTGTACCCCGTTATCTACCTGTAATGCTGCAGGCACCTTCTGTACCCCGTTATCTACCTGTCATGCTGCAGGCACCCTCTATACCCCATTATCTACCTGTAATGCTGCAGGCACCTTCTGTACCCCGTTATCTACCTGTAACGCTGCAGGCACCCTATGTACCCCGTTATCTACCTGTAACGCTGCAGGCACCTTCTGTAGCCCGTTATCTACCTGTAACGCTGCAGGCACCCTATGTACCCCGTTATCTACCTGTAACGCTGCAGGCACCTTCTGTATCCCGTTATCTACCTGTAACACTGCAGGCACCCTATGTACCCCGTTATCTACCTGTAATGCTGCAGGCACCCTATGTACCCCATTATCTACCTGTAATGCTGCAGGCACCTTCTGTACCCCGTTATCTACCTGTAATGCTGCAGGCACCTTCTGTACCCCGTTATCTACCTGTAATGCTGCAGGCACCTTCTGTACCCCGTTATCTACCTGTAACGCTGCAGGCACCTTCTGTACCTCATTATCTACCTGTAACGCTGCTGGCACCTTCTATACCCCATTATCTACATGTAATGCTGCAGGCACTCTCTGTACCCCGTTATCTACCTGTAATGCTGCAGGCACCTTCTGTACCCCGTTATCTACCTGTAATGCTGCAGGCACCTTCTGTACCCCTTTAACTACCTGTAATGCTGCAGGCACCTTCTGTACCCCGTTATCTTCCTGTAATGCTGCAGGCACCTTCTGTACCCCGTTATCTACCTATAACGCTGCAGGCACCTTCTGTATCCCGTTATCTACCTGTAACGCTGCAGGCACCCTATGTACCCCGTTATCTACCTGTAACGCTGCAGGCACCTTCTGTATCCCGTTATCTACCTGTAACACTGCAGGCACCCTATGTACCCCGTTATCTACCTGTAATGCTGCAGGCACCCTCTGTACCCCGTTATCTACCTGTAATGCTGCAGGCACCTTCTGTACCCCGTTATCTACCTGTAAAAATCTCAACATGAAAAAAAAACTTCCTGTACTTTGGAACAAGTGCAGATGCTCCCATGCAGCTACTACCCCCCCGGTCTGCCCAACTCCTCCCATCGGATGTTGCTTCTCTTCTGACACTACAACTGGGCCTGAATGTCCATGCACGGTTACCTGGAAAAGGGGGTATATCTGAGCAACGCAAGCATCTGTCACTAGTGAGTTACTTTACTCCCATCAACCGGGGCAATCATTACACAGGTCGGGTACAGGTACAAAGAGGGTGTGGCCACACATGGGGGGGGGTAGGGAATGGCCTTGGACTCCATCTGGTCGGACCACTGTGCTGAAAGGTGCATGGGTAGACCATGTTGGGAGCATGGCTTGTGCTTCTACCCAAAGATAGGGCCCGACAGGCAGGCCTGGCCCCTACCCTTGGCACCCCTGCCAATGATTATATTAAAATGCATTAGAGTAAGTTGGGCTTCTCAGAGCCAGCAGCGAGCCTAGGCTGCTTAATGTATGATCCGGCTAAGGTTCTAAGAAGTTCCTTCTGCTCATTTCTACCCCTCTCTGCATCCCACCCTACATAGTGATAATGGGTGCAGGGTGCGTGGTGTCTAGTAGTGCCCCCCCCACCTCCCTGCGACATACACCCTGCACCAATGATATAACTGCCAGTATGTCTGCGTGCAGATCCTCCCTAATAGTGCTTCCATTGGCACCATCTCTCCACAATGGATCTGGAAACCTATTAATTACACATTCACATGTATGGGAAAAGCACAGGAGAGGATTCAGGGCTCAGCCGTTAGATAAGCAGAACACTGCGCGAACTCCGTCCATAGCTAAAATTTCCATTTTGGGCTGAGTTCACCATTAAGCATTACAGACATATATTAGTCACTACCGACAGATATATTTGGACATAAACACAAAGACAAATGATTCCAAGTTATAGAATAACAAAGGCTAATAATTAGTATTATAGCGATCGGTTTCACTCTAACGCTGTACTGGAAATAGTGACTCAGAGCTCGGCGAAGGCGGAAGAACAGCTGGGATGTAGCAAATAACGTTATAAAAGATCAACAATACACTTTAATATATAGACTCTTCTTGCTATTAAACTGCCTAAAGACTAAGATAAAATAAAGTCCAAACCCACACACAGTAGTATGTAAAATATGTGATCTGTCACATATTCCATCACATGTGAATAGCCACAAAAGCTAAAATACAAGTTGGCTCATATAAATGAGTTACTAACTAATATCATTCAGAAAAGTAAATCTAATAATTTCAGGAATTTATCAGAGCTGGAAATAAAGGCGGCACCGCTGAGATTGTGAGGGCAGTGTTTTCCCCGATGCAGAACACTCTTCCTGTCTTTGGCATCATCTTTTTGCACAAAATGGATGAGAACAGAACCGTGTTACCCGTACGTAACAAATGCTTGTTCTGCCACTGTAACTCTTTTATACAATGCAGCTTGTCTGACGGACTTAATGGTCTTTCCTATAAAACCCAACTATTTACACACAAAGTATATTCCTAGTTACCAGATATCGGACGCTTTAGACACAGGCGCCTGGCAGGCGATTTCCGGGGACACGAACTCTGGAGACCCGTACTTGCTGTACTGGAATTCTGATGCTATTATTTTCTGGGCAAATCCAAAGTCGCACAGTTTGATCTCCTCTTTATCGGAGCCGACCATTAGTATATTTGATGGCTGTGGAGATGGGAGAGAGCTGTCACTTATCGATCTTTCCGTAAAGACGCTGGTGACACACAATATGTGATGGCAAAGGCACAATGAGGCCTACTTATTATCCCCGCACCCCTTAAACATCTGATGTCATGACATCGGGAGCATGACATCATTACGGCCTGCGGAGGCGATGCTCCGGCAGCACCACAGCTGTGATCATGGCTGTATGGTGCCGTTCCAGGCACCCTGATAGCCAGAAGCAAGTGCCGGGGGGGCGGCGCGGTGACAGAACCCTGGCCCAGATGTATCAACGAGTGATATTCTTGTTCTCACTCATTACTAATCTTAAGTGGTGCTCCAACCAATCAGCTCCTAGCTGTCATGTGTTTGAAAAATGACAGTTAGGAGCGGATTGGTTGGAGCATCATTTAAAATTATTAACGAGTAATAACAATAATATCTCTCATTGATCCAACTGGGCCTCTGTGCGGCAGCACCGGGCGCTCACCCCTGAGAAAAGAGACAGAGTCAGCTCCACTGGGGCAGGGACTGATGTGAATGACTGAAATACTCTCTGTAAAACGCTGCGTGATACGTGTGCGCTACATAAGTAACTGTCTATAAATAATGTTAATAAATGGGGGAGGAGCTTTGACAACAGCGCTGGCAGTTTGACAACAGCCAGCCTTAGTTGGAGCGTGGATCTGGATGATGGAAGCCTGTGGGTATGTGTCAGCTCAGGTAATGCCGCACTGATGGTAAAACTTTGCATTTTATCTTATTTTAATGATCTCTGTCCAAAATAAAGTTTTTAGTGTAGGGTTGCCCTGTAATCGAGCAGCCGGTGAATAGTTTTTGTTCTTTTTTAGAAGTGAGTTTTAAAAGAGATGTTGCTCATAGCAACCCAGGGTTCGCAAAATACGCGCTATAGCATGTTTTTACGCGATATAGGGAGTTGAGGACCTTGAGGAGTTGAGGAGAATTTTAAAAACTCAGCGGGACCCGCTGTGTGGGGCTATGCTGGGTGCAGCAGCCTATCACCGCCGGCGGCATCTTTTCAACCAATAGCCGCCGGCGTCTCCTCAGTCACCGCCCTGTGGCGTCCCCTCTCCCAATCTCTTGGTACAGTATATCAGACATCAGCCAGCCCACCGCGCTCCGACCCAGACTGTCTGGCCACGCCCACCGCCTGGGAGCAGCAGCAGCGAGGCAGCATCTTCTTCCCCCATTCCCACTGTTCCCAGGTCAGACTCGAAGTGACGTCGTCAGAGCGGCTGAACAAAAGTGCAATAGTGAGCGCTGCACGGCCGCCGCCGGGAGACGCACCCAGGGCCGGCAGGTGTGTTTGGGGGGCCATGTGTTTGGGGTGCCTGCACCTGGGGAGGGGTAGTTGCCGGGCAGCTGTCCATACACGCAATGTGTGCCTCTGCATCAGCCCCCCAGCCCCAAATGTGTGCCTCTGTCCAGTGCCCCAGCCCCCAATGTGTGCCTCTGTCCAGTGCCCCAGCCCCCAATGTGTGCCTCTGTCCAGTGCCCCAGCCCCCAATGTGTGCCTCTGTCCAGTGCCCCAGCCCCCAATGTGTGCCTCTGTCCAGTGCCCCAGCCCCCAATGTGTGCCTCTGTCCAGTGCCCCAGCCCCCAATGTGTGCCTCTGTCCAGTGCCCCAGCCCCCAATGTGTGCCTCTGTCCAGTGCCCCAGCCCCCAATGTGTGCCTCTGTCCAGTGCCCCAGCCCCCAATGTGTGCCTCTGTCCAGTGCCCCAGCCCCCAATGTGTGCCTCTGTCCAGTGCCCCAGCCCCCAATGTGTGCCTCTGCCCACCCTCCCCATATGACCCAGAGATGTGACATCACGTACCTGCATTCCGCCTCCAGTTACAGTGGTACAGTGACACAGCACTACAGGTAACAGGGCAATGAAGTTGAATCAATGTGTTTATATTTTTTCCTGTGGGGCAAATGTGTTTATAATTTTTTTATCCTATTGGGGCCAATGGTTGTATCTTTGTATCCCATCTGGGCCAATGTGTGGGTGTTTCTTCATGTGGGGCAAATGTGTTGTTTCTTTTCTACTGGGGCCAATTTGGTGTTTATTTTCCTACCGGGGCCAATGTGTGTGTGTGTGTTTTTTTTCTCACCGGGGCCAATGTCATCTGCTACATGCTTCATGAGATTTAGATGGGACCCAGAAAATGTCAGGTAGGACCCCGATTTTTTTTAAAGTGAGGGGTCCCTGGGACCCACATTTTTTTTGGCTCACCGCAATCACTGCAACCAAACAGATTCTACTTAACATTTAACTAGCACCTCCTAGAAGATAATAGGTAGAATCTGATTGGTTGCTATGGGCAACATCTCTTCTAAAACTCACGTCTAGAAACTCTCACTTTAGTAAATTTACCCCTGGAGTTTTGGGTAATGAGACCCTGAAACATCATTTTTGCTTTGTAACATTTTGTATGTAGATTAATTAGTGAGATTTAATTATGTGCTTCATAGAACTTAGGGCCTGATTCAGACCCGCTCGCGAACGCTATGCGCTCGCAAGCGGGTCTGAGTGAGAAATTCACTCGCTCTGGCTGTCGATGTTGATCGACAGCTCGCCCTGTTTTGTAGGCGGGGAGGGGGGGGGGTGGCTGGGTAAACGGAGGCGTTCCTGAAGGACCACTAGCCATTTGTGGGCTGCCCTACTGACATCACTCGTGATGTCAGTAGTGAGCTTCCTGCTCTATTAGAGCCGGAAGGTCACTGGGGCTTGCGGGAACAAGGGTCTCGTCGCAAGCCCGATGGTCGTGATAATCGTGACCATCACCTGGCCACCTGCTAAAGCTGTGGGTGGCCTGGAGGCTGCCCCAAAAAACAAAAGAGGCCACCCTGATTCAGAGCGAGCGCTCACAGAGAGCGTCCGGCTCTGAATCAGGCCCTTATTGCGGTTTTACATGAACATTACAAGAGGATGAGTGCTGCTGAGTACATGTCAGAACATAGGGTCTCATTCAGACCCGATGCGCTCGCAACCGGGTCGATGGTCCCCACAGAGCATGCACATGATGTAGCCGGCTACGTCGTGCGCATGCACGAGACCCGACTAGCGACGGGCGCTCCGTCACTAGGGGTCTCATAGCAGATGGGGCGAGCTGTCGATGTTGAGTGACAGCTCGCCCCATTTGCTGGGCGGGCCGGGGGCGTGCCCGGCCAAACGGAGGCGTTCCAGTCGGAACGCTTGCCGTTTGGGGGCGGCCCCACTGACATCATTGATGATGTCAGTGGGGAACTTCCTGCTCAAACAGAGCAGGAAGTTCCCTGGGGCTTACAAGAGCCCAGACCCAACCTTAGGGTCTGGTCGTAAGCCCCGATGGTGATGACCATCGCGACCATCAACCTGGTCGGTCGTTAAGCTGTGGGTGGTAACCCACAGCTTAACGATCGACAAGGAGGCGGCCGTTCAGGATGCAAGCGGCCGCCCTGATTCAGTGCGACCGCTTGCATCTAACGACCGCGTCTGAATGAGGTCCATAGAGCCGACAATAATAACTGATATAATACTGGTCTATAATATACCTTAATATCCAAATGAAGGATGTTCTTGTTATGAAGATAAGCGATGGCTTCAAGCAGTTGCCTGATGTACAGCTTAACCTACAGATCACAGAATAAGAAAAATCTGTTATTTAAACATTGATTATGTATCTTACATTTGTAACTACGGATTGCAATACTGTGTACGCACACTGGGCCTGATTCAGAGCCGGACGCTATTTGCGCTCGCTCGTTCAGAAAAAGGGGCCGGCTATTTAAATTGAGCGCTCGCTCTTTGCGGTCTGTTGACGCCTCTATGTCTGAGCGAGCGAATGAAACATGCGCTCGCTATTTTGTAAAGACGCCCCCTGGCCGCTCGCATCCTACGTCATCTCCGCTATTTATTTGATTAATCGAGTACATTGAAAGGCGTCTGAACTGCTCGCAGTGCTTGTGGTAGGATTTTCCTACCGCAATCATGCGAACAGTTCAGGCTAAGAGACAACCAAGTGACGTGGTCGATGACGCTGTTTTGTTAATTATGCACACCCTTAAAACGCCCGTTTTGACCGTTTGGCACGCCTGCGTTCGGATCACCACTCCCCGTTTTCAAGCACCTTCCCCTGTTACCACCCACAAACGCCTCATCCTGTCACTCAAATTAGCAGGCACTCGCTATTTTGCGAGCGCTCGATTTCCGACCGCAATGACTGGTTGGCGCATGCGCATTACGACCCATACGCATGCACAGATGTGCGAACATCGCTCGGAGCAAACGAGCGGCCGCTTACAAGCGGCTCTGAATCAGGCCCACAGTTCATCTGCAATAGCAAGCCAAACCACTGCGATCGCAATGTAATCTCAGCACCACAAAAGGACGCCCACTTTACCATACGCACATCTGTAATACTGCAGAATAGCAAAACCATCGGTACAATCGAGTACCATCGGACCCATACGCACACTTGCACAAGCTCTGATCTTACTCAGGAATTGCTACAAGCCACGCACGATATGAGACCTCACACTGCATAGGGCATCGCCGTGGCTAATTCATTCATGCCCCCTGCAACGGCGTGCAAACACACTGGCACGCCTGCGTATCCCCGAACACCACCCCGTCACCACCCAGAAACAGTGCTTCCTGTCAATCACTCTGCGAGGGGTCTGCGTAGCCTCTGCGATCGCAGTCCCTGATCTGAATAGCTAGTTCACGCAAGCGCAGAACGCAACAATCAGCCGATTGCGTGCGTATTACCAACTGCGTTCCCTGCAGAATGAGGCCCCGTGTCTATGAAGCAATTTCCCTCCAGGTGTTGTTTAATAATGTAATTTACATTTCAGTAAGTTCAAGTTCTCTGTAATTAAAGTAGTGAAAAAATAGACAATATTTGCTGATGTTTAATGGAATTAGTTTAGTAGTTAGCAGTGAATATTGGAGAAAGGGGACCCCATCCAAATTTGTCTTAGACCCTTGTTAAGGTTTACGTTCCATATAACCCAATGCCAGGAAACCCTCAGGAATCCTCTGCACCCCCCAATCAGGAGCAGTCTCTTATCCATGATAGGCTGAGCGGTGTAAGAGACCACTAATGATTGGCTTCCTGGCTATGAATTAGGGGGGCTCATCGAAGATTATCTCGTCTAGTCTAGAGTGCTACTCATAGGCGCTCCATTCAGTTCATAGGGTTTTCTTTATATCCCCATATGAATTACGGTGGAATAAGAGATGATGATTTTAGGTAAATATTTATTAAGGACACAACAGAGGGCCTGATTCAGACCCGCTCGCAAGCGCGTCGATGGCGGGGTACGGCACGCGCCGCGCGCAAGCCCCGGAGTGAGAGAGAATTTCTCTCGCTCCGGGGCTCACTACAAAAGGGGCGGCTGTCGATGTTGATCAACAGCTCGCCCGGTTTTGGAGGCGGGGAGGGGGGGTGGCTACACAAACGGAGGCGTTCCCGAAGGAACGCCTGCCGTCGAGTGTGGGAGGCACCACTGACATCACCAGTGATGTCAGTGGAGAGCTTCCTGCTCGAGACCACAAGGGTCTCGTCGCAAGCCCCGATGGTCGCGACCATCACCTGGCCGCTCGCAAAAGCTGTGGGTTGTCACCCACAGCTTAGCGAGCGGCCAGGGGGCCGCAACAAAAAACCTCAAAAAAACGCCCTGATCCAGAGCGAGCGCTCTTCAAGAGTGTCCGGCTCTGAATCAGGCCCAGAGCCCTCAGACCGGGACTGTCCTGTCTAAATCAGGACAGTTGGGAGGTGCGGAATACTGGTGTTCCTGGTGCATAATGCTGGCGTTTTAGGTGTGTAATACTGGTGTTCCTGGTGCGTAATGCTGGCGTTCCAGGTGTGTAATACTGGTGTTCCTAGTGCATAATACTGGTGTTCTAGGTGTGTAATACTGGTGTTCCTGGTGCGTAATGCTGGCGTTCCAGGTGTGTAATACTGGTGTTCCTAGTGCGTAATACTGGCGTTCTAGGTGCATAATAATGGCGTTCTAGGTGTGTAATACTGGCATTCTAGGTGTGTATTACTGGCATTCTAGGTGTGTAATACTGGCATTCTAGGTGTGTAATACTGGCGTTCTAGGTGTGTATTACTGGCATTCTAGGTGCGTAATACTGGCGTTCTAGGTGTGTAATACTGGTGTTCTAGGTGTGTAATACTGGCATTCTAGGTGTGTAATACTGTCATTTTAGGTGTGTAATACTGGCATTCTAGGTGCGTAATACTGGCATTTTAGGTGTGTAATACTGGCATTCTAGGTGTGTAATACTGGCATTTTAGGTGTGTAATACTGGCATTCTAGGTGCGTAATACTGGCATTTTAGGTGCGCAATACTGGCATTTTAGGTGTGTATTACTGGCATTTTAGGTGTGTAATACTGGCATTCTAGGTGTGTAATACTGGCACTTTAGGTGTGTAATACTGGCACTTTAGGCGTGTAATACTGGCACTTTAGGTGCGTAATACTGGCATTTTAGGTGTGTATTACTGGCATTCTAGGTGTGTATTACTGGCATTTTAGGTGTGTAATACTGGCACTTTAGGTGTGTAATACTGGCATTTTAGGTGCGTAATACTGGCATTTTAGGTGTGTAATACTGGCATTTTAGGTGTGTATTACTGACATTCTAGGTGTGTAATACTGGCATTTTAGGTGTGTATTACTGACATTCTAGGTGTGTAATACTGGCATTTTAGGTGTGTAATACTGGCATTCTAGGTGTGTAATACTGGCATTCTAGGTGTGTAATACTGGCATTTTAGGTGTGTAATACTGGCACTTTAGGTGTGTAATACTGGCATTCTAGGTGTGTAATACTGGCACTTTAGGTGTGTAATACTGGCACTTTAGGTGCGTAATACTGGCATTTTAGGTGTGTATTACTGGCATTCTAGGTGTGTATTACTGGCATTTTAGGTGTGTAATACTGGCACTTTAGGTGCGTAATACTGGCATTTTAGGTGCGTAATACTGGCATTTTAGGTGTGTAATACTGGCATTTTAGGTGTGTATTACTGACATTCTAGGTGTGTAATACTGGCATTTTAGGTGTGTATTACTGACATTCTAGGTGTGTAATACTGGCATTTTAGGTGTGTAATACTGGCATTCTAGGTGTGTAATACTGGCATTCTAGGTGTGTAATACTGGCATTTTAGGTGTGTAATACTGGCACTTTAGGTGTGTAATACTGGCATTTTAGGTGCGTAATACTGGCACTTTAGGTGTGTAATACTGGCATTTTAGGTGCGTAATACTGGCACTTTAGGTGCGTAATACTGGCATTTTAGGTGTGTAATACTGGCATTTTAGGTGTGTAATACTGGCATTTTAGGTGTGTAATACTGGCATTCTAGGTGTGTAATACTGGCATTTTAGGTGTGTAATACTGGCATTTTAGGTGTGTAATACTGGCATTCTAGGTGTGTAATACTGGCATTTTAGGTGTGTAATACTGGCACTTTAGGTGTGTAATACTGGCATTTTAGGTGTGTAATACTGGCATTTTAGGTGTGTAATACTGGAATTATATTCCTAACCTCTTTCTCTGTAAATGTATGTTTCCGGTACAGGCGATCCAGGAGTTCCTCCCCGCAGCAACTTGTTTAATTAAGGATAATAATGTCTGGCACAATACATTGCAGGCTATGCAGATTAGGTGAAACAATCACACATTAACATAAGAAATTCTGTGGGAGCTTTACAGGGAGTATAAGAACCCTGAAAGGATTCTCTAAAATAAAAATCTAAATCATGCAAATGTCTTTATTTTACATTTTTTAAGATACATTTTCTTTATAATTGGCGCTTTATAAATAAAATGTGATCTTGGCCTATAGAATGCAATGACAGCAGTGCTGGGTCGTTACTGTGTGATAAACTCTTTATACCGCTGGGTCACAGCAAAGGATACAGTTCCAAAATGAGAATCAAGGTTTTTTTTGTTTCAAAGGCATCAAGCAGTTGGGTGACCCGGCTATGTGACACTTCCGATAAGATATCCCGTTCGCGGTGCGCCTGCTGGCGAGTCTTGCTTGTCAGCGGAATGAATTTGGCAGCGCATGTTGCCCCATTTCCTTTATGCACCACGCGTTTCACAAATCCAAAACAGCCCCTGTACATAGGAGAACAAGAGGGTTATCGTTATGAAATGTAACAAAATGAAGTAGAGAAAGTCTCTTTGTGTCTCTATGCCATAATGTGCCAACATTTCCTGAGGGTTACCTCTAAACCTGACCGCTCGGTGGGGCATATTTAACAAAGTGCTACTTGTTGAAATCACTGACCTGTGGCGTATTTTGACACAGGATTTTAAGCTGTATTTTTTTTTCTTATAGACAAAGGCCCTGATTCAGAGCCGGACGCTCTGACAGAGCACTCACTCTGAATCAGGGCCGTCCCTCTTGATTTTTAGAGCGGCCTCCTGGCCGCTCGTATAGCTGTGGTTGACCACCCACAGCTATAGCGAGCGGCCAAAATGATGGTCGCGATGGTCAAGACCATCGGGCTTGCGACGAGACGCTTGTGGTAGGGTCTCGTTGTTGCAAGCCCTGGAGTGCTTTTGGCTCTATCAGAGCAGAAAGTACTCCCACTGACATCACTGGTGATGTCAGTGGGGCCGGCCCCAGATGGTAGGTGTCCACATGGGAACGCCTCCGTCTGGCCAGCCACGCCCCCGGCACGCCCACCAAAGGGGGCGTGCTGTCACTCACCATCGACAGCATGCCCCCTTTGTGGTAAGACCCATAGCGACGGCTTGCCCGTCGCTATCCGGGTTTCACGCATGCGCATGATGGAGCCGGGTCAATCGTGCGCACTGGCCTAACATCGACCCGCATGCGAGCGCTTAGCGCTCGCAAGCGGGTCTGAATGAGGCCCAAAATCCGGTGTTTTGGGTTGAAAAATAGATATCTGTGAAGTTTAAACATTTGGACTAATGACAGAATAGGAGATTGATCCCTTTTTGAATTGCAGATAAACAATAAGTTTATGGGGTAAATATTAATTAAGGAACTGTCGGCCATCACTGAAATATTGATCTATGTAGACATAGTTCATGTAAGGACCATATATGGCCCGTGCACCAGTGACACTGTAACACACATTTCTAGGAAACTCAACTTGTTCTTAGTGTGATTTATACAAAAACCAGGTGATTATCGCAGTCAGAATAGTGACAATAAAGATCTACGTGGGCTGCGAGAACATTAATATTCCTCCTACCTCCCAATCTCTTCTTTAATCTCAAAGAAAGATTTGAGTTTCCGCCTTTTATGCAGCATCTTTGTGTCTTGTTCTTTCTCATCTGTAAGTAAAAGAAGGCTGATGTCACCTGTCACACAATAGAGAACCCCCCCCCCCCCCCGTGTTCTCCGGGAGACGACAGTCACCCACGTCTGAGTCCCAGATCTGCTTGTACAACTATTATACGATAGACACTTTCAGCGTTTCCTCTGAGGACAAAATGTATTGAGGAGGACACAATGTAACGCTGAGGACACAATGTAACGCTGAGGACACAATGTAACGCTGAGGATACAATGTAGTGCTGAGGAAACAATGTAACGCTGAGGACACAATGTAACTCTGAGGAAACAATGTAACGCTGAGGAAACAATGTAACACTGAGGAGACAATGTAATGTAGGGGATACAATGTAACGCTGAGGAAACAATGTAACGCTGAGGACACAATGTAACTCTGAGGACACAATGTAACTCTGAGGAAACAATGTAACGCTGAGGACACAATGTAACGCTGAGGAAACAATGTAACGCTGAGGACACAATGTAACGCTGAGGACATAATGTAACGCTGAGGATACAATGTAACGCTGAGGAAACAATGTAACACTGAGGAGACAATGTAACGCTGAGGAGACAATGTAACGCTGAGGAGACAATGTAACGCTGAGGAAACAATGTAACGCTGAGGACACAATGTAACGCTGAGGAAACAATGTAACGCTGAGGACACAATGTAACTCTGAGGAAACAATGTAACGCTGAGGACACAATGTAACGCTGAGGAAACAATGTAACGCTGAGGACACAATGTAACGCTGAGGACATAATGTAACGCTGAGGATACAATGTAACACTGAGGATACAATGTAACGCTGAGGATACAATGTAACGCTGAGGAAACTGTAATGCTGAGGATATGTAACGCTGAGGACATAATGTAACGCTGAGGACACAATGTAACGCTGGGGGCACAATGTAACGCTGAGGATACAATGTAGTGCTGAGGAAACAATGTAACGCTGAGGACACAATGTAACACTGAGGAGACAATGTAACATAGAGGATACAATGTAACGCTGAGGAAACAATGTAACGCTGAGGACACAATGTAACGCTGAGGAAACAATGTAACACTGAGGAGACAATGTAACACTGAGGAGACAATGTAACGCTGAGGAAACAATGTAACGCTGAGGACACAATGTAACTCTGAGGACACAATGTAACGCTGAGGAAACAATGTAACACTGAGGAGACAATGTAACACTGAGGAGACAATGTAACACTGAGGAGACAATGTAACGCTGAGGACACAATGTAACGCTGAGGAAACAATGTAACGCTGAGGACACAATGTAACGCTGAGGAAACAATGTAACGCTGAGGACACAATGTAACTCTGAGGAAACAATGTAACGCTGAGGACACAATGTAACGCTGAGGAAACAATGTAACGCTGAGGACACAATGTAACGCTGAGGACATAATGTAACGCTGAGGATACAATGTAACACTGAGGATACAATGTAACGCTGAGGATACAATGTAACGCTGAGGAAACTGTAATGCTGAGGATATGTAACGCTGAGGACATAATGTAACGCTGAGGACACAATGTAACGCTGGGGGCACAATGTAACGCTGAGGATACAATGTAGTGCTGAGGAAACAATGTAACGCTGAGGACACAATGTAACACTGAGGAGACAATGTAACATAGAGGATACAATGTAACGCTGAGGAAACAATGTAACGCTGAGGACACAATGTAACGCTGAGGAAACAATGTAACACTGAGGAGACAATGTAACACTGAGGAGACAATGTAACGCTGAGGAAACAATGTAACGCTGAGGACACAATGTAACTCTGAGGACACAATGTAACGCTGAGGAAACAATGTAACACTGAGGAGACAATGTAACACTGAGGAGACAATGTAACACTGAGGAGACAATGTAACGCTGAGGAAACAATGTAACGCTGAGGACACAATGTAACGCTGAGGAGACAATGTAACGCTGAGGACACAATGTAACTCTGAGGACACAATGTAAAACTGAGGAAACAATGTAATGCTGAGGATACAATGTAACGCTGAGGATACAATGTAACGCTGAGGAAACTGTAATGCTGAGGATATGTAACGCTGAGGACATAATGTAACGCTGAGGGCACAATGTAATGCTGGGGGCACAATGTAACGCTGAGGACACAATGTAACGCTGAGGACACAATGTAACGCTGAGGACACAATGTAACGCTGAGGAAACAATGTAACGCTGAGGAAACAATGTAACACTGAGGAGACAATGTAACGTAGAGGATACAATGTAACGCTGAGGACACAATGTAACGCTGAGGATACAATGTAGTGCTGAGGAAACAATGTAACGCTGAGGACACAATGTAACTCTGAGGAAACAATGTAACGCTGAGGAAACAATGTAACACTGAGGAGACAATGTAACGCTGAGGAGACAATGTAACGCTGAGGACACAATGTAACGCTGAGGACACAATGTAACGCTGAGGACACAATGTAACTCTGAGGAAACAATGTAACGCTGAGGACATAATGTAACGCTGAGGATACAATGTAACGCTGAGGATACAATGTAACGCTGAGGAAACTGTAATGCTGAGGATATGTAACGCTGAGGACATAATGTAACGCTGAGGACACAATGTAACGCTGGGGGCACAATGTAACGCTGAGGATACAATGTAGTGCTGAGGAAACAATGTAACGCTGAGGACACAATGTAACACTGAGGAGACAATGTAACGTAGAGGATACAATGTAACGCTGAGGAAACAATGTAACGCTGAGGACACAATGTAACGCTGAGGAAACAATGTAACACTGAGGAGACAATGTAACACTGAGGAGACAATGTAACGCTGAGGAAACAATGTAACGCTGAGGACACAATGTAACTCTGAGGACACAATGTAACGCTGAGGAAACAATGTAACGCTGAGGAGACAATGTAACGCTGAGGAGACAATGTAACGCTGAGGACACAATGTAACTCTGAGGACACAATGTAAAACTGAGGAAACAATGTAATGCTGAGGATACAATGTAACGCTGAGGACACAATGTAACGCTGAGGAAACAATGTAACGCTGAGGAAACAATGTAACACTGAGGAGACAATGTAACACTGAGGAGACAATGTAACGCTGAGGAGACAATGTAACGCTGAGGACACAATGTAACGCTGAGGACACAATGTAACGCTGAGGACACAATGTAACTCTGAGGAAACAATGTAACGCTGAGGACATAATGTAACGCTGAGGATACAATGTAACACTGAGGAAACAATGTAACACTGAGGAGACAATGTAACGTAGAGGATACAATGTAACGCTGAGGACACAATGTAACGCTGAGGATACAATGTAGTGCTGAGGAAACAATGTAACGCTGAGGACACAATGTAACTCTGAGGAAACAATGTAACGCTGAGGAAACAATGTAACACTGAGGAGACAATGTAACGCTGAGGAGACAATGTAACGCTGAGGAGACAATGTAACGCTGAGGACACAATGTAACGCTGAGGACACAATGTAACTCTGAGGAAACAATGTAATGCTGAGGACGTAATGTAACGCTGAGGACACAATGTAACGCTGAGGACACAATGTAACGCTGAGGAAACAATGTAACGCTGAGGACACAATGTAACGCTGAGGAAACAATGTAACACTGAGGAGACAATGTAACGTAGAGGATACAATGTAACGCTGAGGACACAATGTAACGCTGAGGATACAATGTAGTGCTGAGGAAACAATGTAACGCTGAGGACACAATGTAACTCTGAGGAAACAATGTAACGCTGAGGAAACAATGTAACACTGAGGAGACAATGTAACGCTGAGGAGACAATGTAACGCTGAGGAGACAATGTAACGCTGAGGACACAATGTAACGCTGAGGACACAATGTAACGCTGAGGACACAATGTAACTCTGAGGAAACAATGTAACGCTGAGGACATAATGTAACGCTGAGGATACAATGTAACGCTGAGGATACAATGTAACGCTGAGGAAACTGTAATGCTGAGGATATGTAACGCTGAGGACATAATGTAACGCTGAGGACACAATGTAACGCTGGGGGCACAATGTAACGCTGAGGATACAATGTAGTGCTGAGGAAACAATGTAACGCTGAGGACACAATGTAACACTGAGGAGACAATGTAACATAGAGGATACAATGTAACGCTGAGGAAACAATGTAACGCTGAGGACACAATGTAACGCTGAGGAAACAATGTAACACTGAGGAGACAATGTAACACTGAGGAGACAATGTAACGCTGAGGAAACAATGTAACGCTGAGGACACAATGTAACTCTGAGGACACAATGTAACGCTGAGGAAACAATGTAACGCTGAGGAGACAATGTAACGCTGAGGAGACAATGTAACGCTGAGGACACAATGTAACTCTGAGGACACAATGTAAAACTGAGGAAACAATGTAATGCTGAGGATACAATGTAACGCTGAGGATACAATGTAACGCTGAGGAAACTGTAATGCTGAGGATATGTAACGCTGAGGACATAATGTAACGCTGGGGGCACAATGTAATGCTGGGGGCACAATGTAACGCTGAGGACACAATGTAACGCTGAGGACACAATGTAACGCTGAGGACACAATGTAACTCTGAGGAAACAATGTAACGCTGAGGACATAATGTAACGCTGAGGATACAATGTAACGCTGAGGATACAATGTAACGCTGAGGAAACTGTAATGCTGAGGATATGTAACGCTGAGGACATAATGTAACGCTGAGGACACAATGTAACGCTGGGGGCACAATGTAACGCTGAGGATACAATGTAGTGCTGAGGAAACAATGTAACGCTGAGGACACAATGTAACACTGAGGAGACAATGTAACATAGAGGATACAATGTAACGCTGAGGAAACAATGTAACGCTGAGGACACAATGTAACGCTGAGGAAACAATGTAACACTGAGGAGACAATGTAACACTGAGGAGACAATGTAACGCTGAGGAAACAATGTAACGCTGAGGACACAATGTAACTCTGAGGACACAATGTAACGCTGAGGAAACAATGTAACGCTGAGGAGACAATGTAACGCTGAGGAGACAATGTAACGCTGAGGACACAATGTAACTCTGAGGACACAATGTAAAACTGAGGAAACAATGTAATGCTGAGGATACAATGTAACGCTGAGGATACAATGTAACGCTGAGGAAACTGTAATGCTGAGGATATGTAACGCTGAGGACATAATGTAACGCTGGGGGCACAATGTAATGCTGGGGGCACAATGTAACGCTGAGGACACAATGTAACGCTGAGGACACAATGTAACGCTGAGGACACAATGTAACGCTGAGGAAACAATGTAACGCTGAGGAAACAATGTAACACTGAGGAGACAATGTAACGTAGAGGATACAATGTAACGCTGAGGACACAATGTAACGCTGAGGATACAATGTAGTGCTGAGGAAACAATGTAACGCTGAGGACACAATGTAACTCTGAGGAAACAATGTAACGCTGAGGAAACAATGTAACACTGAGGAGACAATGTAACGCTGAGGAGACAATGTAACGCTGAGGAGACAATGTAACGCTGAGGACACAATGTAACGCTGAGGACACAATGTAACGCTGAGGACACAATGTAACTCTGAGGAAACAATGTAACGCTGAGGACATAATGTAACGCTGAGGATACAATGTAACGCTGAGGATACAATGTAACGCTGAGGAAACTGTAATGCTGAGGATATGTAACGCTGAGGACATAATGTAACGCTGAGGACACAATGTAACGCTGGGGGCACAATGTAACGCTGAGGATACAATGTAGTGCTGAGGAAACAATGTAACGCTGAGGACACAATGTAACACTGAGGAGACAATGTAACATAGAGGATACAATGTAACGCTGAGGAAACAATGTAACGCTGAGGACACAATGTAACGCTGAGGAAACAATGTAACACTGAGGAGACAATGTAACACTGACGAGACAATGTAACGCTGAGGAAACAATGTAACGCTGAGGACACAATGTAACTCTGAGGACACAATGTAACGCTGAGGAAACAATGTAACGCTGAGGAGACAATGTAACGCTGAGGACACAATGTAACTCTGAGGACACAATGTAAAACTGAGGACACAATGTAATGCTGAGGATACAATGTAACGCTGAGGATACAATGTAACGCTGAGGAAACTGTAATGCTGAGGATATGTAACGCTGAGGACATAATGTAACGCTGGGGGCACAATGTAATGCTGGGGGCACAATGTAACGCTGAGGACACAATGTAACGCTGAGGACACAATGTAACGCTGAGGACACAATGTAATGCTGAGGACACAATGTAACGCTGAGGACACAATGTAACGCCGAGGATACAATGCAACGCTGAGGATATGTAATCCTTAATGTACAATGTAACGCTGAGGATATGTAATGCTTGGGGTACAATGTAACGCTGAGGATACAATGTAACGCTGAGGATATGTAACGCTTAGGGTACAATGTAATGCTGAGGATATGTAACACTTAGGGTACAATGTAACGCTGAGGATATGTAACGCTTAGGGTACAATGTAACCCTGAGGATATGTAATGCTTAGGGTACAATATAATGCTGAGGATACAATGTAACGCTGAGGATATGTAATGCTTAATGTACATTGTAACACTGAGGATATGTAACGCTGACGATATGCAACGCTTAGGGTACAATGTAATGCTGAGGATACAATGTAATGCTAAGGATACAATGTAACGCTGAGGACACAATGTAACGCTGAGGACACAATGTAACGCTGAGGATACAATGTAACGCTGAGGACACAATGTAACGCTGAGGACACAATGTAACGCTGAGGACACAATGTAACACTGAGGATACAATGTAACGCTGAGGATACAATGTAACGCTGAGGATACAATGTAACGCTGAGGACACAATGTAATGCTGAGGATACAATGTAACGTTGAGGACACAATGTAACGCTGAGGATACAATGTAACGTTGAGGACACAATGTAACGCTGAGGACACATTGTAACGCTGAGGACACAATGTAACGCTGAGGACATAATGTAACGCTGAGGACACAATATAACGCTGAGGATACAATGTAACGCTGAGGATATGTAATGCTGAGGACACAATGTAAAGCTGAGGATATGTAATGCTAAGGGTACAATGTAATGCTGAGGATACAATGTAACGTTGAGGACACAATGTAACGCTGAGGATACAATGTAACGCTGAGGAAACAATGTAACACTGAGGAGACAATGTATCGTAGAGGATACAATGTAACGCTGAGGAAACAATGTAACGCTGAGGACACAATGTAACTCTGAGGACACAATGTAACGCTGAGGAAACAATGTAACGCTGAGGAGACAATGTAACGCTGAGGAGACAATGTAACGCAGAGGAGACAATGTAACGCTGAGGAGACAATGTAAAACTGAGGAAACAATGTAATGCTGAGGATACAATGTAACGCTGAGGATACAATGTAACACTGAGGAAACTGTAATGCTGAGGATATGTAACGCTGAGGACATAATGTAACGCTGAGGACACAATGTAACGCTGGGGGCACAATGTAACGCTGAGGACACAATGTAACGCTGAGGACACAATGTAACGCAGAGGATACAATGCAACGCTGAGGATATGTAATCCTTAATGTACAATGTAACGCTGAGGATATGTAATGCTTGGGGTACAATGTAACGCTGAGGATACAATGTAACGCTGAGGATATGTAACGCTTAGGGTACAATGTAACGCTGAGGATATGTAACACTTAGGGTACAATGTAACGCTGAGGATATGTAACGCTTAGGGTACAATGTAACCCTGAGGATATGTAATGCTTAGGGTACAATGTAATGCTGAGGATACAATGTAACGCTGAGGATATGTAATGCTTAATGTACATTGTAACACTGAGGATATGTAACGCTTAGGGTACAATGTAACGCTGAGGACACAATGTAATGCTGAAGATACAATGTAACGCTGACGATATGCAACGCTTAGGGTACAATGTAATGCTGAGGATACAATGTAATGCTAAGGATACAATGTAACGCTGAGGACACAATGTAACGCTGAGGACACAATGTAACGCTGAGGACACAATGTAACGCTGAGGACACAATGTAACGCTGAGGATACAATGTAACGCTGAGGACACAATGTAACGCTGAGGACACAATGTAACGCTGAGGACACAATGTAACGCTGAGGATACAATGTAACGCTGAGGATACAATGTAACGCTGAGGATACAATGTAATGCTGAGGACACAATGTAATGCTGAGGATACAATGTAACGCTGAGGATACAATGTAACGCTGAGGATACAATGTAACGCTGAGGACACAATGTAACGCTGAGGACATAATGTAACGCTGAGGACACAATATAACGCTGAGGATACAATGTAACGCTGAGGATATGTAATGCTGAGGACACAATGTAAAGCTGAGGATATGTAATGCTAAGGGTACAATGTAATGCTGAGGACACAATGTAACACCGAGGATATGCAATGCTTAGGGCACAATGTAACACTGAGGACACAATGTAATGCTGAGGTCACAATGTAACGCTGAGGACACTGTAATGCTGAGGATATGCAATGCTTAGGATACAATGTAACGCTGAGGACACAATGTAACGCTGAGGACACAATGTAACGCTGAAGACACAATGTAACGCTGAGGACACAATGTAACGCTGAGGACACAATGTAACGCTGAGGATACAATGTAATGCTGAGGATACAATGTAACGCTGAGGATACAATGTAATGCTGAGGACACAATGTAATGCTGAGGATACAATGTAACGTTGAGGACACAATGTAACGCTGAGGATACAATGTAACGCTGAGGACACAATGTAACGCTGAGGACACAATGTAACGCTGAGGACACAATGTAACGTTGAGGACATAATGTAACGCTGAGGACACAATATAACGCTGAGGATACAATGTAACGCTGAGGATATGTAATGCTGAGGACACAATGTAAAGCTGAGGATATGTAATGCTAAGGGTACAATGTAATGCTGAGGACACAATGTAACACCGAGGATATGCAATGCTTAGGGCACAATGTAACACTGAGGACACAATGTAATGCTGAGGTCACAATGTAACGCTGAGGACACTGTAATGCTGAGGATATGCAATGCTTAGGATACAATGTAACGTTGAGGATACACTGTAACGCTGAGGACACAATGTAACGCTGAAGACACAATGTAACGCTGAGGACACAATGTAATGCTGATGACACAATATAACGCTGAGGACACAATGTAATGCTGAGGACACAATGTAACGCTGAGGACACAATATAACGCTGAGGACACAATGTAACGCTGAGGACACACTGTAACGCTGAGGACACAATGCAACGCTGAGGACACAATGCAACGCTGAGGACACAATGTAACGCTGAGGACATGTAACGCTGAGGATACAATGTAACGCTGAGGACATAATGTAAAGCTGAGGATATGTAACGCTGAGGACACAATGTAACACTGAGGATACAATGTAACGCTGGGGACACAATGTAACACTGAGGACACAATGTAAAGCTGAGGATATGTAACGCTAAGGGTACAATGTAACGCTGAGGACACAATGTAACACCGAGGATATGCAATGCTTAGGGTACAATGTAACGCTGTGGATACAATGTAAGAATGACAGGGCCGGCTCCAGGGGTCTGAGCACCCTGTGTCGGCTCTGAACAGGGCGCCCTTACATCGGCCGAAAATGGCGACGTGGCCTAATTAACATAGGTCACGCCCCTATGTGAAGTTATTTGTAGGAGTGCCCTTACTAGCTGGAGGCAGAGGCAGAAAGCCTGTCAGTACACCATTGCTATCTGCTGCAAACAGGCTCAGTCGCCCCCAGCTTGCTCAGGGTCATGTGGTCTGACCAATCACGTTTTCAGTTACACCATAGCAACAGGAACTAACTCGGTGGCCAGAATAATTGACCACTCAATGCAGGGGCGTTTCAAGAGAGTAGGGGGCTCGGTGCAGTCTCTATCCGGGGCCCCCTCCTCTCTCTCCAGCAGCCGGTTGTGCACTGAGCGCAGCACCGCACCGGTAGACTCTGGGCTAGACACTGGCAACGAAGTGGTAGGTATTAAAAATATGGGTGCAGGGTGAGCGGTGTGGGCTCCTCCTGGGCCCAGGGGCCTGAACCCATTATAGAAACGCCCCTGTAACATATCAATGTCTCCACTTCTAGAAAGTTTATAAATAAGGTGAAATTTAGCTTCTCACCAGTACCAGAGAGAGCTCAGCATTATATACTTATTGCCCCAGTGTCTCCAGATAGTTACCCTCATGCATAATGAGCTCAGCCTTGCAGGAGACCTCCCCACCGCTGTTGCTGGCAGTACAGGTGTACACGCCGCCATCGCCGCGCTTTGTGCTCCGTAACACGAGGGAATATTTTCTGTCCTCCTTCACCATCTGGACTCTGTCACTTTCCGTCAGCGGGCTGTTGTCCTGCAAAAGGAAGAAGGCGGAATCTTTATACGGCAGACGAGACTGTAGAGCAAAGAGAACACCATGAGGTGCCCCTATAAGTGTACGCTGTTACCTTGTTACATCATGATCACGCCATGGAAGAACTAAGGCCCAGATATATCAGTGAGTGATTTTCTTGTTATCCCTCGTTACCAATCTTAATGGGGCTCCAACCAATCAGCTCCTAACTGTCATTTTTCAAGCACATGATACTTAGGAGCTGAGTACAAGAATATCACTCTTTGATAAATCTGGACCTAAGGGTCACTAACTAGAGTACATGTAGGCATGCACAGGGCTGGCGTTACCGCTAGGTGAACCCAAGCAGCTGCTGAATTTAGGGGACTCCTAAAACACTGTGGGGTCTATTGACTATGCTGTGTTAGGAGATAAAGTGAACGGTGATAAAGTACCAGCCAATCAGCTCCTAACTGCCATGTCACAGGCTGTGTTTGAAAAATGACAGTTAGGAGCTGATTGGCTGGTACCTTATCACCGTTCACTTTATCTCCTAACACAAGCTTAGTAAATAGACCCCTGAATGAGCCAGACACTGACATGAAGAGACAGCAGCTGGCAACTCCCTACATGCGATGCTACCAGCTGCTGGTGCTACTCCATGCTGGTAATTGGTGGGTAGTGTGGTGCTATGATGACCCAGTTCCACACTACCACAGAGAGAAGATGACACCCTGCCCACACTCCGCACAGGGTAGGTCAGCGTCTGGGGAGGGGTGGGGAGTATGTATAGTACAGAGCACAGTTACCAGCCACAGCCCTGTAGGGCATAATTCCTGTACGCTGTCGCTTTGGTGCCCCTTAAAGGGTCATAATTAAATTGTACAGTATGTCTCCATCTTGCACCTAAAATGCTGCCCTTTGGGGCCTCATGTACATCATATTTCAGTGGTAAAGATCTGGTATATTGTCACATACATTATATCTCATTGTTGTGTTACTGCCTATACATTCTGATTTCCTGTACAAGGTGCATTTGTATGACCTAAAGCCCCCCTCACTGACATCACTGGACATGGCCTGATCTGTAGGTCTAAGAACAAGAAAAAATTAACTTGTTTGGGGTGTTAGAAGTACCCCCTAACTGTGGAATCTCCATACTTTGAAGCTCATTTTAAATATCTTGACCAGGCAATGGTCAGTGGAGGCTCACTTTATATCGAGCAATGGTCAGTGGAGGTTCACCTAATACCGGGCAATGGTCAGTGGAGGCTCACCTTATACCAGGCAATGGTCAGTGGAGGCTCACCTTATACCGGGCAATGGTCAGTGGAGGCTCACTTTATATCGAGCAATGGTCAGTGGAGGTTGACCTTATACCAGGCAATGATCAGTGGAGGCTCACCTTATACCGGGCAATGGTCAGTGGAGGCTCACCTTATACCGGGCAATGGTCAGTGGAGGCTCACCTTATACCGGGCAATGCTCAGTGGAGGCTCACCTTATACTGGGCAATGGTCAGTGGTGGCTCACCTTATACCGGGCAATGGTCAGTGGAGGCTCACCTTATACCAGGCAATGGTCAGTGGAGGCTCACCTTATACCAGGCAATGGTCAGTGGTGGCTCACCTTATACCAGGCAATGGTCAGTGGAGGTTCACCTTATACCGGGCAATGGTCAGTGGAGGCTCACCTTATACCAGGCAATGATCAGTGGAGGCTCACCTTATACCAGGCAATGGTCAGTGGAGGCTCACCTTATACCAGGCAATGGTCATTGGAAGCTCACCTTATACCAGGCAATGGTCAGTGGAAGCTCGCCTTATATCAGGCAATGGTCAGTGGAGGCTCACCTTATACCGGGCAATGATCAGTGGAGGCTCACCTTATACCATGCAATGGTCAGTGGAGGCTCACCTTATACCAGGCAATGGTCAGTGGAGGGCTCCCATCTATCACCGCATCAAACTGAGCTGTCTCTCCGCAATGAACTATGACATCTTCTATGGTCACCTGCATATATGGGGGTCCTGTAATCAGACAGAGTATGTAAAGAGACACTGTATACACAGGCTACAGGCATTATCATGTGGCAGTAATTACCGGCGGTCTCCCTGATGTCATGCACTCTCTGCACCTATCCTGTCCTTGTTTTATCATCTGTAATCTGTCAGTAATCTCCTTGTATCTGCTTACATACTGTACACCCAGGATGGGCACTGCATGCATACTGTACACCCAGGATGGGCACTGCATATATATATATATATATATATTATATACGGGCACTGCATACATAACCCCAAAATGGGCACTGCATATATATACCCAGGATGGGTACTGTATACATACTGTACACCCAGGATGGTCACTGCATACATACTGAACACCCAGGATGGGCACTGCATACATACTGTACACCCAGGATGGGCACTGCATACATACTGTACACCCAGGACGGGTACTGTATACATACTGTACACTCAGGACGGGCACTGCATACATACTGTACACCCAGTATGGGCACTGCATACATACTAGTACACCCAGGACGGGCACTGCATACATACTGTACACCCAGGATGGGCTCTGCTTACATACTGTACACCCAGGACGGGCACTGCATACATACTGTACACCCAGGACGAGCACTGCATACATACTGTACACCCAGGATGGGCACTGCATACATACTGTACACCCAGGACGGGCACTGCTTACATACTAGTACACCCAGGACGGGCACTGCATACATATTGTACACCCAGGACGGGCACTGCATACATACTGTACACCCAGGATGGGCACTGCATACATAACCCCAAAATGGGCATTGCATACATAACCCCAGGACGGGCACTGCATATATATACCCAGGACGGGTAGTGTATATATAACCCCAGGACGGGCACTGCATACATACTGTACACCCAGGACGGGCACTGCATACATAACCCCAAAATGGGCACCGCATACATAACCCCAGGACGGGCACTGCATATATATACCTAGGACGGGCACTGCATACATAACCCCAGGACGGGCACTGCATACATTTTAGTGAATTTACCCCTAGGTCACAGATCACATGCCTGGCACAGTGTTATTGTTAGTGTCTAAAGTAGACGACACTACAGAAATCATATAATGAAATTCCATTAGTACCCGGCTGTTAAATACTGGAAGAAGCACTCTGGTATATTGAAATCGTTTTAATCAATAATTCATTACATCAACCTTGACATTATGTAGACATTTTGTTTTCTTTATTTCAGGAACATTTATATGTATATATATTTGTTACATAATTTATCATAAGTGCTCATGCTTTTAGCATAGTTTAGTATCAATGTGTTGTTCATACTAAAAACCTTCCTCTGCTGCTCCTGATGTGTCGCGATCTATGAAGGGGTTTTGCATATATCAACTTTAACGATCTCTCCACCCCCATACATGGTGTCCCTTTCCTACATGTGTATTATACGGGTAAAAGCTGTTTTTAAAAAATATCCAAAAAGATACATTATAAGCCAATTCCGAAGAGCGCACATTTAAGTATAAAAAGAGGGCCCATGTCCCCAAATGGGTGTATACTGAGAGGGCCCATGTCCCCAAATGGTGTATACTAAGAGGGCCCATATCACCAAATGGGTGTATATTGAGAGGGCCCATGTCTCCATATGGTGTATACTAAGAGGGCCCATATCACCAAATGGGTGTATATTGAGAGGGCCCATGTCTCCATATAGGTGTATACTAAGAGGGTCCATGTCACCAAATGGGTGTATACTGAGAGGGCCCATGTCCCCATATGGTGTATACTAAGAGGGCCCATATCACCAAATGGGTGTATATTGAGAGGGCCCATGTCTCCATATAGGTATATACTAAGAGGGTCCATGTCACCAAATGGGTGTATACTGAGAGGGCCCATGTCACAAAATGGGTGTATACTGAAAGGGCCCATGTCACCAAATGGGTGTATACTAAGAGGGCCCATGTCCCCATATGTGTGTATTCTGAGAAGGCCAATGTTACCCGTATGGGTGTATACTGAGAGGGTCCATGTCCCCATGTGGGTGTATACTGAGATGGTCCATGTCCCCATGTGGGTGTATACTGAAAGGGTCCATGTTCCCATGTGGGTGTGTACTGAGAGGGCCAATGTCCCCATGTGGGGGTATACTGAGAAGGTCCATGTCCCCATGTGGGGGTATACTGGGAGGGTCCGTGTCCCCATGTGGGTGTATACTGAGAGGGCCCATGTCCCTTAACAGGTGTATTCTAAGTGGGACCATGTCCTCATATAGGTGTATACTGAGAGGGTCCATGTCCCCATATAGGTGTGTATACTGAGACGGCCCATGTCCCTTTATGGGTGTATACTGAAAGTGCCCATGTCCCCATATGGGTGTATACTGAGAGGGCCCATGTCCCTATATGGGTGAATATGAAGAGGGCCCATGTCCCCATATAGGTGTATACTAAGCCGATGTCACCAAATGGGTGTATACTGAGAGGGCCCATGTCCCCATGTAGATGTATACTGAGACAGTCCATGTCTCCATGTGGGTGTATACTGAGAGGGCCAATGTCCCCATGTGGGGGTACACTGAGAGGGTCCATGTCCCCATGTGGGGGTATACTGAGAGGGCCTATGTCCCCATGTAGGTGTATACTGAGAGGGAACATGCCCCCATATGGGTGTATTCTAAGATGGACCATGTCCTCATATAGGTGTATACTGAGAAGGGTCCATGTCCCCTTATGGGTGTATACTGAGAGTGCCCATGTCCCCATATGGGTGTATACAGAGAGGGCCCATGTCCCCATATGGGTGTATACTAAGAGGGCCCATGTCCCCATATGGGTGTATACTGATAGGGCCCATGTCCCCATATCAGTGTATACTGATGCCCCCATATGGGTGTATTCTAAGATGGACCATGTCCTCATATAGGTGTATACTGAGAAGAAGGACCAATAGGAGTGTAATATAGAGAGGAAACTACAATTGTTTAAAAAATAAAAAAGAAGAAGAAAAGAAAAACAGGAACAGACCATTATCTGATGATTTAAATGGGTCATGTTTGAAGGACCCATTGTGAGGCTGTTTAGTCTTTTATATACCCACTTGGGAATTAAAAAGATTTAATCTGACTCTGATCTAGCTGTATGATTGATCAAAAGATACCCCTATGGGAAAGAACATCCAGAATTCCACGTGAGTATGGTATGCTCACCAACACTTAATTACTAAATGTTACATAGTATGGTCAGACGGTGGTTAAAGTTGGAAGATCAAAGATACCCCTTATACGTTTAACCTCTCATATATATATGTGAGTAGGGTGCGTACTAGGAACATTCCTTCCCCGTCTGTCAAAATTGAGAAATTTTAATATTGGGTTAAAGAACTACCGACCGATTGCTTCCCTCTCTCTCTCTTTTTATGTACTTCTTGGAATTGTCGAGTGATAGAGAGAAGACGCAGGATTGGGACATAATCGGAGGCTAAAACCCAGGATTATTTGGTTTTTATTTATTGTTCTTTATTTGTTTCTGATTTGTTTATTATTTTTTAGAGCGCCTACATCTGAGAACTTCACTTTTTGTTAGTATACTGAGAAGGGTCCATGTCCCCTTATGGGTGTATACTGAGAGTGCCCATGTCCCCATATAGGAGTTTACTAAGAGGGCCCATGTCCCCATGTAGGTGTATACTGAGAGGGCCCATGTCCCCATGTGTATACTGAGAGGGCCCATGTTTTTATATAGGTGTATACTGAGAGGGTCCATGTCCAGATGTGGGGGTATACTGAGAGGGTCCATGTCCCCATGTGGGTGTATACGGAGAGGGTCCATGTCCCCATGTGGAGGTACACTGAGTGGGTCCGTGTCCCCATGTGGGTGTATATTGAGAGGGCCCATGTCCCATGTGGGTGTATACTTAGAGGGCCCGTGACCCCATGTGGGTGCATACATGTCCTCATATAGGTGTCTACTGAGAGGGTCCATGTCCTCATGTGGGGGTATTATCTCACTGGGCTCTAAGTGGTCCCCTTCTGAGGGGTTGAAAGCTGAGGTCCCTGGGTGAAGAAGGTACCAGAGGCGAGGTGCCTGGATATATGTTCTCCTCAACCACAAGTATCAGATGTTTGCCAGACCCGACCAAAGGTGCGGAGTCTAACCTGCCGAGAGGTGTTCTCCAGTGACCCCTCCAAGTGGGATATGGGTTTCGCTGTCAAGACAAGCAGGTCGCGGCCCTTTGCTCAGGTATCTAATACAAGTGGGAACTGGAGAATAGTATACCACGATGGCCCAGTTAGGCACTTAGGAGAAGTACAGTTTCTATACCAATCGGTATAGTGAAGGCACACAGGTGAGAGTTTCCAGAGGAATTACTAGAGTCCACAGAGAAGGAGGGAACTTCACTGACACTGGAGGTGGATGGTGATTGCACCAGAGGATGGTGTGGTGATTGTACACAAAGTTGTGTACCAAGTACACAACGTGCGACTCCTGATGCACTGGAGGGTATTGTGGTGATTGTACACAAAGGATGTTTGGACGCACAGATGTACTCAGGAAATGGCACTTGTAATAGCACACAGGGTAGATGTTAGATGTACTGTTGCACAAGGAGATGGTATTTGTAATAGCACACAGGCTAGATGTTAGATGCTCTGTTGCACAAGGAGATGGTATTTGTATTTGCACGCAGGCTGGATGTTAGATGCTCTGTTGCACGAGGAGGTGGTATTTGTAATAGCACACAGGCAAGATGTTAGACGCTCTACTGCACAAGGAGATGGTATTTGTATTTGCACGCAGGCTGGATGTTAGATGCTCTGTTGCATGAGGAGGTGGTATTTGTAATAGCACACAGGCAAGATGTTAGACGCTCTGCTGCACAAGGAGGTGGTATTTGTATTTGCACACAGGCTGGATGTTAGACGCTCTGTTACACGAGGAGGTGGTATTTGTAATAGCACACAGGCAAGATGTTAGATGCTCTGTTGTACAAGAAGATGGTAGTTGTATTTGCACACAGGCTGGATGTTAGATGCTCTGCTGCACAAGGAGATGGTACTTGAATCACTGGAAGGAGTAACAACAAGGGAACCTGGAACGAAGTGACGGCAAGCATACACTAGAAGTACAACGTTGTTCAGGGAACTTCCTAGTGTCCTGGGGCCGGTTATATACCCAGGAGTAGCAGTTTATAGGAGTACAGCGTCAGCTGACCCAGAACACGCTACCATTGGTTAGATGTACTGTCACAGGAGAAGGACTGTCATGGCAGCGCCCATGACAGGAACCACAATACCCAAGACACAGGGCCGCCCATGGAAGTCCACAAGCACTTAAGGCAGAATCCTCAGAGTGTCACCCGCCGCCACACCTGATGTCTGACCACATGGGAAGTCAGAGGAAGCCGGCACAGACGTGAAGAACGGCCAATCCTTGGCTGAACCCTGACAGTACCCCCCCTTTTCAGGGTGGACTCCGCACACCCACAAGGCTTATTGGGAAATATCTTCTAAAAAGCTCGAACAAGCTGAGGAGCATGAACACTGGAAGCTTTGATCCATGCCCGTTCTTTGGGTCCATACCCCTTCCCGTCAATAAGGTACTGAAGACAATTGAATCAATGACGAGAGTCAAGAATTTTTTCGATCTCAAATTTGACGCCTGTTTGAGTTCGTACTTGAGGCGTCTTAGGAGAGAAATGCTGAAATTGGTTCAGAATTAAAGGACGTAAAAGAGAAACATAAAAAGTATTTGAGATCTTTAACTGAGGTTCCAGCTTATACACCACAGAATTAATTATCTTGAGAATGCGGTATGGGCCAATAAACCATGGAGCTAACTTCATACTGGGTACTTTCAAGCGAATGTTTTTGGGTGATAACCATACCCAATCACCCACTCTCAGAAGAGGAACAGCAAGATGTTTGTTATCCGCAAATTTTTTGTAATTACTTGAGGCTTTTTTCAACGAGGAATGAATATTCTTCCATAAATCTGCAAATGAGGCTACCAAATTGGTCACAGCTGGTACTTTAACGGATGGTAACTCTTGGAAATCAGGTACTCAAGGATGTCTACCATTGACTGTAAAAAATGGTGTGGAGCCAGAAATTGTATGATACCTAAAGTTGTGAGAAAACTCAGTCCAAGGCAACAGATTGATCCAGTCATCTTGTGAGGAGGACACGAAGAGTCTAATAAAGGTCTCCAGCTCTTTATTCACCCTCTCAGTTTGACCATTTGTTTGTGGATGCTATGAGGAAGAAAATTTTAATTTAATACCACAAGTAGTGTATAATGCTTTCCAAAATTTGGCTATGAATTGTACCCCTCGATTTGACACGATTTCCTTGGGCAATCAATGTAGTCTGAAGACATAGCCGATAAATATTTTTGCCAACTATGGAGCAGAAGGGAGACCAACAAGAGGGACAAATGGGCATCTTCGAGAAGCGATCCACAATCATCCAGATAGTATTATGCCCTTGAGATGGAGGCAATTCCGTTATAAAGTCCATGGATAAATGGACTGGAATTGGTAACGGACGTAGAGGACCTACAACTTTATAGCGGGGTACTTGTGCTGGACACATTTGACACAAGACAGAACAAAGACTTGGACATCTTTTCTCATAGTCGGCCACCAGTAAGTTTGTTGTAAAAATTTCTAGTTCTTGAGGATACCCGAGTGTCCCGCAAAGAGGGAGGCATGGTCCAAAGTTAGTAAACTCTTATGCAGTTGTGGAGCAACTAGGATTTTGCCAAGTGGGGGAGTCAGAGGCTGAGTGGGTGCAAAAACAAGAGGTTCTAGAACTGGACAAACTTGGGATTGATCCTCTTCTTCCTGGCTGGATAAAAAGGACCGAGACAAGGCATCCGCTTTTTTGTTTAAAACACCAGGACGAAACTGAAGCTTAAAATTTAATCTAGCAAAATTACAGGGACCAATGAGCCAGTCTGGCGTTTAGACGATGAGCATTCTGTAGGTATACCAAGTTTTTCTGGTCTGTAATAATAGTGATAGGGAACTTAGCCCCTTCTAGAAGATAGCACCACTCCTCCAATGCCAAGCGCATCGCCAGTAACTCCTGATCACCAATAGTATAATTCTCCACTGGGGAAAACTTTTGCAAGAAGAATTCACATCCCATCTTCAGCTGTTTAGGACAGCACCACTCCTACACCTACTGGTGAAGCATCCACTTCCAGGGTGAAAGGTGTATCAAGCTGAGGTTGGTGAAGAATTGGAGCAGTACAAAAAGCTGTTTTCAAGTTATAGAATGTTTGTATCGCTGAGAAAGTCCAATGGGAAGGACTAGCTCCTTTTTTAGTTGGCGCAACCAACGAGGAGAAGTTTGAGATGAATCCTCTGTAATAATTTGAAAATCCCAGGAAACGTTGGGTGGCCTTCAAGGAGTTAGGCTGAGGCCAGCCTTGGATGGCACTTAATTTGTCTGGATCCATCTCTAAGGATTTCCCTGAGATAATATGTCCGAGGAATGGCACAGAGGTTTGCTCATAAAGACACTTGGAAGGATTTCCATTTAAAAAATTACTCAGAAGACGAGATAGAACCTCTCGAACATGACAGCGGTGAGATAGTAAATCCTGGGAAAAAATTAAAATGTCGTCTAAGCAGACCATGACAAATTTATATAGAACATCCCTAAAAATTTCATTTTCATATCCCTGGAAAACTGTGGGAGCATTGCATAAACCAATGAGCATCACCAGGTATTCAAAGTGGCCATCTTGAGTATTAAACGCGGTTTTCCATTCATCCCCTGCCTTGATGCGAATCAAATTGTAAGCTCCACGGAGATCCAGTTTTGTGAAGGCTTGAGCCCCTTGGACCTTATCAAAAAGTTCAGAGATGACAGGCAGAGGATACCGGTTTGTGATGGTGATTTGATTAAGGCCACGAGAGTCTATGCATGGTCTGAGACCTCCATCTGTTTTTTCTACGTAGAAAAAAACAGCCCTGTCAGGTGAGGAGGATGGTCTTATAAACCCCTTGGCTAATTTCTCTTTGATGTATTCCAACAATGCCGCAGTCTCTGGAACAGAAAGAGGGTAAACTCGGCAACGAGGTGGCAATTTCCCAGGGACAAGGTCTATGCTGCAGTTCCCAGAGGCGGTAACTTGTCTGCAGATTGTTTGCAGAAAACTTCAGAGAAGTCCTCGTAAGGTTCTGGCAGGCAAAGCGCCGGAGAAACTTTCAAATGATCTGGAACAGAAGGTTTTAAAGAAACTTGATGAGTATGTACTGGAAGAATGTGGGACAAACATTGGTGAAGGCAATTTGGAACCCAGACCAGGATTTCCATATTTCACCAGTTTAGTGTAGGATTATGTTGTTTCAACCAAGGTAGACCTAAAACTAATTTGTAGGAGGATTTAGGCAGGACAAAGAATTCAAGCATTTCTTGATGGAGACATCCAACACGAAGTGATACCGGAGCAGTAACAGAGGAGATGGACTCCCCTAGAATGATGTTGCAGTCTACCCCTAAGAGGGTCGATTTGTTGAGTAGAGAAACTACTGGAATGCCCAATGATCATACCAAAGACTCTCGGTGGCTCCAGGATCCTCCAAAGCTTTAAAATTTCTTGTTCTGGACTTGTGGGAAAGAGACACTGATTAAAGACTATCCATTAAATGAGCTGGCTTGATAACTATCCCCAACTGGACGCCCTTAAAACCAGTTAGGGTCTCGCGTTTTCCGCAAGCAGAGGACAATTCTTTAGAATATTATCCGGAGCAGCACAATAAAGGCAGAGTTTGCCCTGGAATCGATGGGTCCATTCAGCGGTGGACAACCGGGACTTATTAACCTGCATAGGTTCTTCCTTATTCACTGCTGATGCAGAAAAACATGCATCAGAAAATCATTGATTCCGGAACCGATCCTCTCGTCCTCTACTTGCCTATCGCTCCCTATGGCGTAAATCAATTTTGATGCACAGGGAGATTACCACAGAGAAGGATTCTGGAAGACCCTGAGAAGTGAGTTCATCTTTAATTTTTTCGGAAAGTCCATGTAAAAAGGCGGCTTTGAGAGCCTCATCATTCCATTTCAATTCAGCTGAGATTGTTTGGAATTGGACCAGGTCCCTTGGCGAACTCGAAGGAGATATGAAGAAGCCGAAGCATTACGCCCTGGCTCGTCGAAGATTCTTTTAACAGAAGAAATCAAACTGTCATAAATGGACACTAGAGGATCTGCTCGTTCCCATAACCGGGAGACCCAATCCAGAGCAGTTGCAGATAAGAGCAAAATAATGTAGGCTACTTTTGACCTGGATGTTGGGAAGTTCTGTGGCAGGCATTCAAATTGAATTTCGCACTGGTTGATAAAGCCTCTGCATTGTCTCGGGTTCCCATCAAAATGCTCAGGGAAAGCCAATTGAAGACGAGATCTTGGAGTTACTGGAGCCGGTAGTTGAACTGGAGACGGAGCAGACACTGAGGGAGAAGGGAGTAGCGCAGCCAGAGTTGACTGGATAACAATTAACTGCCCAGACAGTTCCTGAAAGTATTAAGTCACTTGATGGTGAGCTGGCTCCAGGTTATCCATTCGAGAGGCAAGATCCTGCAATGCCCCAGCACTTTGGGATCCGGAAGCTTCCATTTGGCCTGAACAAACTGTCATGCTGGGCTCTAAGTGATCCCCTTCTGAGGGGTTGAAAGCTGAGGTCCCTGGGTAAGGAAGGTACCGGAGGCGAGGGGCCTGGATATATGTTCTCCTCATCCACAAGTATCTGATGTTTGCGAGACCCGACCAAAGGCGCAGAGTCTAACCTGCAGAGAGGTGTTCTCCAGTGACCCCTCCAAGCGGGATATCTGATACAAGTGGGAACTGGAGTAAAGTACACCACGATGGCCCAGTGAGGCACTTAGGAGAAGTACAGTTTCTATACCATTCGGTATAGTGAAGGCACACAGGTGAGAGTTTCCAGAGGAATTACTAGAGTCCACAGAGAAGGAGGGAACTTCACTGACACTGGAGGTGGATGGTGATTGCACCAGAGGATGGTGTGGTGATTGTACACAAAGTTGTGTACCAAGTACACAACGTGCGACTCCTGACGCATCAGAGGGTAGTGCGGTGTTTGTACACAGAGTTGTGTACAATTTACAGAATGTGCGACTCCTTACGCACTGGAGGGTATTGTGGTGATTGTACACAAAGGACGTTTGGACGCACAGATGTACTCAGGAAATGGCACTTGTAATAGCACACAGGCTGGATGTTAGAAGCTCTGTTACACGAGGAGGTGGTATTTGTAATAGCACACAGGCAAGATGATAGGCGCTCTGTTGCACAAGGAGATGGTACTTGAATCGCTGGAAGGATTAACAACAAGGGAACCTGGAACGAAGTGACGGCAAGCATACACTAGAAGTACAATGTTGTTCAGGCAACTTCCTGGGGTCCTGGGGCCGGTTATATACCCAGGGATAGCAGTTGATAGGAGGACAGTGTCAGCTGACCTAGAACATGCTACCATTGGTTTGAGGTACGGTCACATGAGAAGGACTGTCATGACGGCGCCCATGACGGGAACCACAATACCCAAGACACAGGGGCCACCCATGGAAGTCCACAAGCACCTAAGGCAGAATCCTCAGCGCGTCACCCGCCGCCGCACCTGACGTCTGACCACACGGGAAGTCAGGGGTAGCCGACGCAGAGGTGAGCAACAGCCGATCCTAGGCTGAACCCTGACAGGTATACTGAGGGGACCTATGTCTTCATGTGGGGGTATACTGAGAGGGCCTATGTCACCATGTGGGTGTATACTGAGAGGGCCCATGTCCCCATGTGGGTGTACTGAGAGAGTCCATGACCCCATATAGGTGTATACTGAGAGGGACTATGTCTTCATTTGGGGGTATACTGAGAGGGCCAATATTGGTGTATACTGGCAGGCCCCATGTCCCTAAGTGGATATATACTGGGATGGTCCATATCCTCAGGTGGGTCACTGTTCTCCCCAGGATCAATTTTACGGGTGCTCCACCTGGCTTTGTTTACATGCCACATGGCACTAAAGACTAAGGGGGTCATTCAGACCTGGTCTTTAGCGCCGATGGTCCCCCACAGAGCATGCGCACGATGGCGCCGGCGCCGTCGTGTGCATGCGTGAGACCCGCTACAACCGACAGTGCCGGTCGTAGCGGGTCTCAATCCAAAGGGGGCGAGCTGTTGATGTTGATTGACAGCTCGTCCCGTTTGGAAGGCGGGCCGGGGAGTGGCAGCCCAAACGGGGGCGTTCCCATGGGAATGCCTACCGTTTGGGAGCGGCCCCACTGACATCACTAGTGATGTCAGTGGAGAGCTTCCGGCTCAGACATAGCCGAAAGCTCTCCGGGGCTTACGACAAGGGAGACCCTAGACTAGGGTCTCGTCGTAAGCCCCGATGGTCGCAATGGTCTTGACCATCACAACCATCACCTTAGGCGGTCGTAAGGCTGTGGGTGTTAACCCACAGCCTTACCACCGCAAAGGAGGAGATCTTGAAAATTCAAGACGTCCTCCCCTCATTCAGACCGACCGCACACTCTGTGCGACCGGCTCTGAATGAGGTCCTAAGGTCTGTATTCAATTGCCGGTGAAAAGTCCCGGACTTTTCGTATGGTGTACTTTCCACCGTCATCACTGGTTTCGGCTTCGGAAAAGTATTGCGCTCGTTCCCGCCCTATTCAATTGCAAAGGATGCAAGAACGCATCCCGGGAAACTCAAACAGGCGAAAAGTGCTGTTAGATTTGGGGAAATCAGCCTGACACCCCCCAAAAGAAGCACTGACATGGGGGATCACTATAGATACCCCCGAATAGCCCTGCTGAAGGTATTTGGGGTACTTAAATTATCTCAGATGCTGCTATTTAGCGTCTTTGCACAAGTGGTGAAGAATAAAATTTTGCAGTTTTTTTTGCCAAAAATAAGTAGTTCCAGCTAATTTGGGGTACATGAAAATGGGTGCAAGCATGGGTAAAAATCGCTAAACTGAGGTTTTAAAAGACGCACCTTCAGCATGCACCTGCAATCACAAAAACACCTGGGGCATCCTTGCGGGACCTCTTGGAGTCTATTTCGCTAGTTTTTAAGTTTGTCCCTCAACTTTGTTTTTTTTGCCCCTAAAACTAAAGTATTTTTTTTTACTTTTTTTTACGCAGTTTACCTTTGGGGGACTGTCCCAAGGCTGCAGGGGTGTTCCCGCAACTTTGCACCCCAAACCCTCAATTCTGCATTTTTTTCTGCCTCCGTTCAGAGGCGAATCGTTTCCGCTGGTTCCAAGGGGAAAAGTCTTTGCAATTGAATACGGCGGAAAGTTCCGACAGGTGAAATTACGTAATTGGCGAGAACTTTTCGCCGAAAACGGCTGTTCGCCTGCAATTAAATACGGCCCTAAGAGGGCCCTGACATTTCCAGAGACAAGGAACAATGAAGTCATAAAGGCAGACTGGATGCGTTGGCCAGGTACACCTATTAGTGAATTTGCCCCGTAATATCTATCTGACCCTTCTTGATCAAATATGAATAGTTAGCATCCAGATGACTCCATGATAGAGGTCGTTCAGTTGTGCTCTCATACCCTGTGTCTTCAGTCACGCCAAAGAGCCAGGTACCGGGGAGATTCAGCTGCGCCAAACATCTTTTTCGCTCAAAAGGAGCGTCTTATCCGCACAAATAAAACCACTGGAAGCGAGAAAATTACTGATAAATACAATGGGGTAGATGTACGAAGCCCAGAAACGGTATCAGCGCACGTTATGTGCGCTGATACCGCTTCTCCCCGATGTATGATCGGGGGTCTGGGCGGTAAATGACAGGGGCGCTATGCACGAACGGCCATAACGCATGACCGTTCGGCCGGCTGTAGCTGTCGTTATCGACAGCTACAGCCTGGCGCTAGCCTATCTCCACAGCAGGGACAGCGCTGCCCCTGCTGCGGCGGCTGCCGGCTCCATGACTGCACGCGGGGATCTCGCAATACTTGCGAGATCCCGCGCATGCTCAGTGGAGCCGGCCGGGAGAGAGACATAGCACTAGGCTGATGCGCTGCTGTCTCTAGCGGGTAGCGCCGGAGGGGGGAGTTAACGCTCCCCCTCTCCGGCCGATGAGATGTTTATACATCTCATCGGTATTGCTTCCTGCTTCGCCTCGGTAAAGAGGCGAAGCGGGAAGCGTTATAGCGGCACGTTAAGTGCCGCTATAATACATCTACCCCAATGAGCGATATTTGTGCATCTGTGTGTGATTGCGCCTGAATCTATATACGAAGGGCAACGATGCAGCGGCCGCAGCTTTTTCCCCGCGCCAGGTACCGTTGTGCTTCATCTGGAACTTTCTATGTATTTAAAATAAATTCCTGTGAGGTTACAGTCACAGCCCAGCATCTCTAGTACACGGTCAGTGATGTTTCGCTGCTTCTACGATGCGAATAAGAAACAAAACGTAAAGCAAAAGACGGTACGCTACTCCACTCAGAGCGGCTCAGTTGTGCCGGGGTGTCTCGTGCCATATAGCGTATTGGAGCTAGGTGCATGAGGTCACATCTGAATGTCCCAACTTTGCGATGATGTCTAAAGGCGGCGCCCGGTTGTCATTATATAGAGACACAAATTTTTTTCTCACATTTGTTGCAAAATATGTAACTTGCTTTAGGGTGTGACCGTAACGGCAATCCCCCATGCGTGTCTCTCCAGCACACTGACCGACTGCCCCCCAGATGCATCTCTGATGAGGACTGTGATCTTCCTATGAGGACTGTGACTGACAGGGCCGTAACAGGGCACAAATGCGCCCTGTGCCGGCCCAACACCCTGAGCTGCAACATCATGATGACGCCTGAAAAGGGCGGGGCACCGGTAAGTGCAGCACTGGCCGGGCATCTTGAGGTCTCCTGGACACAGTGCTGGCCTGATCGTTACTGGAAGTATGTTGGCGTGTAGGGCACCTAGCACCCTGTACGGAGCAGCACATAAATCTCCACCTACCCGCCCTGCCTCCAGGCCGGTCTGGAATGAAGGGAGAGGAAGGTGATCGAGAAAGGTGCAGCTTACCTAATGTAATCAGGTCTCTTCGCCCCTGCCCGCACCGCTGCTTAGACTTCAGTGTGCCCGACTGGAGCGCCCGCAGGGTGTGGGGTGGCAATGCTGCTGCCCATGGCCCAGTCCCTGCGCTCTGGGCCTGATTCAGACCCGGTCGCAAGCGCTGAGTGCTGGCAACCGGGTCGATGGTAGCCCAGAGCGCATGCGCACGACGGAGCCGGCTAGCGGCGGGCAATCCGTCGCTCCGGGTCTCGTACCAAAGGGGGCGTGCTGTCAATGCTACCAAAGGGGGCATACCGTCTGTTTGAGCCGAAAGCTCTCTGGGGCTTGTGGCCACGAGACCCTACTACAAGGGTCTCGTCGCAAGCCCGATGGTCGCGACCATCATCATGGCCTCTCGCTATAGCTGTGGGTGGTCACCCACAGCTATACGAGTGGCCAGGAGGCCGTTCTTAAAAAAAAAAAAAAAAAAAAACCGCCCTGATTCAGAGCGAGCGGCTCTGAATCAGGGCCTCTGTGCGGTGGTCCCGGTCGCACACCTGGTGACTGATATACACAAAGATGTCCAGGGCGGCTCAAGGGCAAGCACTAGATAGAAGTAGAAGACGCGCTCCAGGCTGCAAGCCCCCTACTGTTAGGTATATGCAGCCTTACGCACATATACCCTTAATGAGATGTTTACTGTATGACAGTGGTTTCCAACTCCAGTCCACAACTACCGCCAAACAGGTCATGTTTTCAGGATTTAGGTCTGTGGAAACAGGTGGGATAATTACTGACCCAGCAAAATAGATCAACTCTCCTGTGCATGATCAAATACATCCAGAAAACATGACCTGTTGGGGGTACTCGGAGACTGGAGTCGAGAACCACTGGTCTACCAGAATCCCCATTTCAGGTCAAAAGAACAGAAAGTACTAGGAAGTCAGTAACTGTTCTTGATACTGTTCGACAATGTGAATATGTACAGTAAGAGTCATTTTACTTTTACATTGTAAAACCGCTAACTGAAAGCAATGCATAAAACTCACAAAACAAGAGATATTACAGGCTTTAAAGCTCAATAGCAGCTTGAGTCCCAAAGCCCCAGGTACGACCTTGAGATAACCTTGACGTCTCCCCTGCATGAATCTGCCGGCGGCTCCCCAGTGTCCTAGCACCACACAGACTATATAGTAAAATTCATTATAATAATCTATAGACAAAGTGCAAGTGCGGTACTAACTGTGTATGAATGTATATGTACGAGTTCTAACAGAAGACACTTACAAAACAACGTCAAACTCGGACAAACCAGCTAATTCCCCAATTCAGTGACAAAAGCTACACACAATGCATTAGTGAGACGGAGTATGTCAATGAATAGAGATCATGAGATGTCATCCAAGTCCCTGGTGCAGATTTAATGAGGAATCTGAATACGACACAGGACGCCTGATATTTACTGACATTTACATCAAAACCAATTTAGACCTCGCGGCTCGTGACCTGTAAGGGAAGCTAAGGACATTTCAATCACAGCCTCTGAGAATCCAATTTATTCTGCTGCCTCGATGTAGAACTTCTGTCCAGTTCATGCTAAATAGAACATAAATTATAAATGATAGTAATCCATGGACCAGTGGGAAACACAATATCAATTAAAAACACCATCATCACATTTCCAGAGGGGACCTTCATCCCGGGAAAACCTGTTGCAGGCTCATCCGCTTCATAACTAGGAGACTCCCATGAGCTATTCTGCTGTCCGTGTCTGGGTCATTATTGGAAGACAGCAGAATTACAAATGGGATGATTAAATAAAAAATTAATCAGATTTAAAAAATAAACAAAAACACACAGCTTTCCAATGGCTCAGAGAAGTTCTAACGTGGGGAACATACATTGATTTCATGTTGGAAAAAGTATCCCAAAATACTGAAGGAAGCCATGCAGAAAACGTGAGGGCTATAGGGATTATCACAGCACAAAGCCCCCCCAAAATCCGCACCCAGGGGTCTGTAGTGCAACCTCTCACATGTAGTTCACATTGAGCAGAGATGCTCCAGTACATCCCCCTCCCCCCTTCCCCCTACTCTCAGCCTATACTCACTTGCCACCTTGTCATCGCCCAGGTGAATGCAGGTCCTCTCGGTGGTCTCGATGTAAACTTGGCTGCAGACATCCCAGCGCGGCTGGCCGGCTCCCCCATGGTACCACTCCGCCGAATCCATTTGACGCCTGGGGAAGAGAACAGATTTTTTTTTTTTGCAGGAGCTATTTATAAACCAGTATGTGACTAAGAGAAGCAATCTGTTCACGGAACGAGAGAGAATGACATCCTACCTCACGTCTGCTGCCGCCATCAGCTTCTATCTCTATCAGTTTCCTTTCTGTGTGCAGAGCTTTCATGACAATGGGCAGCACAAGGGCCTGGTACGGGGAGTGAGAAGCCGGGGCTGCCTCGCTGAAAGGGTTAAGGAGCTGCTGCATTCGGTGGGGATATTAACCCCTCCACCGCAGTATTCTGGCACGCACGTTGCAGTATTCCAATCCCCTATTATATGTTTATCACCCGAACTCTCTCCTCTCACAAATCTTACGTATGAGAATAATAGCACACAGGGGGCATTTACACAAGGTGATTGGCATCTTGTCAGGGTTTATGCCAGTTTTTGTGTTGTGCCAATATATGACTGAGCTCCTTCAAGCTAGGGTTGCTATAATGTCCCTTTAATCAGGTACTCATATGAACTACGCAGGTTCTGTGGCTGATTAACACCAGGAGTAACGCAGACTTAAAGCCAGCCAGCCAGCCACCGGACCTGGGGAATTCATATGAGTCTCTGATTAAAGGGAGAGTATAGTAACCCTAATCACAGTACATATATTTGTTAGTATCCCTGGTCGGTCTGAGATGTATTTGTGACTCCTTTGTAACTACTACCCGTGCGCTACCTACTGCGTGCAACCTATCCGCAAAGTCAAAGGGCCTGATTCAGACCCGTTCGCTATATGCGTGCGCTCACAAGCGGCCTGATGTTCTGCATACGCACATGCGCACGCTTCATTCTGCACGTGCGCGAACTACTCACTGCGATCGCATACCGCTCGCTCGCCCAGCAAAGACAGCCCAGTGTAATGAGTGGCAGGAGAGGCAGTTTGTGGGTGGTAACAGGGGCAGGACACTAATAATGGGGGGTTGGAGATGCGAATGCAGGCGTGCCTGAGTGCTTCAACGCCGTTTTAGAGGTGTGCATAATTAACAGGCAGCGTCATAGTACACGTCACCAGCCATTTTTTTTACAGTGATTTCCTCGCAATGCTTGCGGTAGGGTAAAGCTACCTCAAGCATTGCGTTCACATGCAATGGTGCTCGATGTACCAATGTTTTAATACACTTCCTGGAGATGACGTGGTGCTGGTGGGCGGCTCTGCCTGTGCGATTGGGCATACGCATACACAAAGTGGACGCTCGCTAAGACATGGTGGGCTGGCTTATGCCTTGGCGAGCGATTAATTCCGGTGGCGTCACTTTGACAAATTTGCATACACCTCCAGTGAGCGTACGCAGATAGCGAACGGGTCTGAATCAGGCGCTAAGATCCAACTAACTGCGTCCCAATCCCTCCAACCCACACATTAAAGTGTTACAAAGTTATAAAGTTCAGTACTGTGACTTAGGGGCTTATGTATTATTAATCACGGCACTGCCACAAATATTAACACGCTGTATTGTGGCAGATATTTTTACTTTGAATGAGGATATCCACGCTATGTACTAAAGTGAACCCACAGGTACAGCGTTAGCGATAGCCGCTGTCCCTGCAAGTTACTTCCCCAGTGTTTTGGAACAGTCTTTCACAATTGTGAAAGACTTGTCCAGGGGAATCTGACACTACATGTGCGTACAGGGGGCCTGATTCAGAGCCGATCGCTGCTGGCAAGCGCTCGCTTTGAATCAGGGTGTTTTTGTTTTCTCCAGCCCACTCGCAAAGCTGTGGGTGACCACCCACAGTTTGTGTGAGCGGCCTGGAACCTGTCACGATTATCACGACCATCAAGCTTGCGACGAGACTCTGTGGTAGGGTCTCGGCTCCCACAAGCCCGAGTGGACTTCCTGCTCTAATAGAGCAGGAAGTCCACTACTGACATCACTAGTGATGTCAGTAGGGCCGCTCTCAAACGGCAGGCGTTCCTTTGGGAACGCCTGCGTTTGGCCAACCACCCCCCCTCCCCGCCTACAAAACAGGGCGAGCTGTCACTCACCATCGACAGCCGCCCCGTCTTGTAGCGAACCCCGCATGGCCTGAAGCTCAGTCGCACGTGGGGGCTCGCGCATTTGCACGCCGGAGGCCCAGTGTCAGTTGCCAAAGCTGGCTGGAGGCTGCGGGAGAGGAATCGGAAGATAATGTGAACTAATGGGGCCAAACCTGATACTTAGGGATCAGATCGTAGTCCCCATTGAGAGTAATAGGGACTGCGGTCTGCAGCACTAATTAGCCTTCTGCAGGAGTTTTCTGTGAAATATCCCGCATTTGGCTTTTAGTACATAGCAAAAATTAATACAATTATGCAGAAACTACAGTTTCTGCCTAATTTCATGAAAAATATTTGAGACTGTTACAGTAGCCGTGAGTGTTACAGTCTGTGTTACAGTAGCCGTGAGTGTTACAGTCTGTGTTACAGTAGCCGTGAGTGTTACAGTCTGTGTTACAGTAGCTGTGAGTGTTACAGTGGCCCTGAGTGTTACAATATTTGTGTTACAGTAGCCATGAGTTACAGCAGCCGTGAGTGTTACAATATCTGTGTTACAGTAGCCATTAGTGTTACAGCAGTCATGTTACAGTAGCCGTGAGTGTTACAGTCTGTGTTACAGTAGCCGTGAGTGTTACAGTGGCCGTGAGTGTTACAGTGGTCGTGTTACAGTGGTCGTGTTACAGTAGCCGTGAGTGATACAGTGGTCGTGTTACAGTAGCCGTGAGTGTTACAGTTTCTGTGTTACAGTAGCCATGACTGCTACAGCAGCCGTGTTACAGTAGCTGTGAGTGTTACAGTATTTGTGTTACAGCAGCCATGTTACAGTAGCCATTAGTGTTACAGCAGCCGTGTTACAGTAGCTGTGAGTTTTACAGTATCTGTGTTACAGTAGCCATTAGTGTTACAGTAGCCGTTTTTCTGTAGCTGTGAGTGTTACAGTAGCCGTGAGTGTTACAGTGGTCATGTTACAGTAGCTGTGAGTGTTACAGTAATCATGTTACAGTAGTTGTGAGTGTTACAGTAGTCATGTTACAGTAGCTGTGAGTGTTACAGTAGTCAGGTTACAGTAGCTGTGAGTGTTACAGTAGTTATGTTACAGTAGCTGTGAGTGTTACAGTAATCATGTTACTGTAGCTGTGAGTGTTACAGTAATCATGTTACAGTAGCTGTGAGTGTTACAGTATTTGTGTTACAGCAGCCATGTTACAGTAGCCATTAGTGTTACAGCAGCCGTGTTACAGTAGCTGTGAGTGTTACAGTGGTTGTATTACAGTAGCTGTGAGTTTTACAGTATCTGTGTTACAGTAGCCATTAGTGTTACAGTAGCCGTGAGTGTTACAGTAGCTGTGAGTGTTACAGTGGTCATGTTACAGTAGCTGTGGGTGTTACAGTGGTCATGTTACAGTAGCTGTGAGTGTTACAGTAATCATGTTACAGTAGCTGTGAGTGTTACAGTACTCATGTTACTGTAGTTGTGAGTGTTACAGTGGTCATGTTACAGTAGCTGTGAGTGTTACAGTACTCATGTTACTGTAGTTGTGAGTGTTACAGTAGATGAGTGTTACAGTAATCATGTTACAGTAGCTGTGAGTGTTACAGTACTCATGTTACTGTAGTTGTGAGTGTTACAGTAGATGAGTGTTACAGTACTCATGTTACTGTAGTTGTGAGTGTTATAGTAGGTGAGTGTTACAGTAGTCATGTTACAGTAGCTGTGAGTGTTACAGTGGTCATGTTACAGTAGCTGTGAGTGTTACAGTACTCATGTTACTGTAGTTGTGAGTGTTACAGTAGATGAGTGTTACAGTAGTCATGTTACAGTAGCTGTGAGTGTTACAGTAGCAGTGAGTGTTACGGTAGTTATGTTACAGTAGCTGTGAGTGTTACAGTAGCTGTGAGTGTTACAGTGGTCGTGTTACAGTAGCTGTGAGTGTTAAAGTAGTCGTGAGTTTTACAGTAGTCGTGAGTGTTACAGTAGTCGTGTCACAGTAGACATGTTACAGTAGCTGTGAGTGTTACAGTAGTGTTACAGGAGTTGTGTTACAGTAGCTGTGAGTGATACAGGAGTCGTGTTACAGTAGCTGTGAGTGTTATATATTAGCTGTGAGTGCTACAGTAGTCGTGTTACAGTAGCTGTGAGTAATATAGTAGCTGTGACTGTTACAGTAATCATGTTACAGTAGCTGTGAGTGTTACAGTGGTCATGTTACAGTAGCTGTGAGTGTTACAGTGGTCATGTTACAGTAGCTGTGTGTGTTACAGTAGCTGTGTTACAGTAGCTGTGTTACAGTAGCTGTTAGTGTTACAGTAGCTGTGAGTGTTACAGTAGACATGTTACAGTAGCTGTGAGTGTTACAGTAATCATGTTACAGTAGCTGTGAGTGTTACAGTGGTCAGGTTACAGTAGTTGTGAGTGTTACAGTGGTCATGTTACAGTAGTTGTGAGTGTTACAGTGGTCATGTTACAGTAGCTGTGAGTGTTACAGTAATCATGTTACAGTAGCTGTGAGTGTTACAGTAGTCATGTTACAGTAGCTGTGAGTGTTACAATAGTCATGTTACAGTAGTTGTGAGTGTTACAGTGGTCATGTTACAGTAGCTGTGAGTGTTACAGTAATCATGTTACAGTAGCTGTGAGTGTTACAATAGTCATGTTACAGTAGCTGTGAGTGTTATAGTAATCATGTTACAGTAGTTGTGAGTGTTACAGTAGTCATGTTACAGTAGCTGTGAGTGTTACAGTGGTCATGTTACAGTAGCTGTGAGTGTTACAGTAGTCATGTTACAGTAGTTGTGAGTGTTACAGTAGTCATGTTACAGTAGCTGTGAGTGTTACAGTAGTCATGTTACAGTAGTTGTGAGTGTTACAGTAGTCATGTTACAGTAGCTGTGAGTGTTACAGTAGTCATGTTACAGTAGCTGTGAGTGTTACAGTAGTCATGTTACAGTAGCTGTGAGTGTTACAGTAATCATGTTACAGTAGTTGTGAGTGTTACAGTAGTCATGTTACAGTAGTTGTGAGTGTTACAGTAGTCATGTTACAGTAGCTGTGAGTGTTACAGTGGTCATGTTACAGTAGCAGTGAGTGTTACAGTGGTCATGTTACAGTAGTTGTGAGTGTTACAGTGGTCATGTTACAGTAGCTGTGAGTGTTACAGTAGTCATGTTACAGTAGCTGTGAGTGTTACAGTAATCATGTTACAGTAGTTGTGAGTGTTACAGTAGTCATGTTACAGTAGCTGTGAGTGTTACAGTGGTCATGTTACAGTAGCTGTGAGTGTTACAGTAGTCATGTTACAGTAGTTGTGAGTGTTACAGTAGTCATGTTACAGTAGTTGTGAGTGTTACAGTAGTCATGTTACAGTAGCTGTGAGTGTTACAATAGTCAGGTTACAGTAGCTGTGTGTGTTACAATAGTCAGGTTACAGTAGCTGTGAGTGTTACAGTAGTTATGTTACAGTAGCTGTGAGTGTTACAGTAATCATGTTACAGTAGCTGTGAGTGTTACAGTAATCATGTTACAGTAGCTGTGAGTGTTACAGTAGCTGTGAGTGTTACAGTAATCATGTTACAGTAGCTGTGAGTGTTACAGTAGTCATGTTACAGTAGTTGTGAGTGTTACAGTAGTCATGTTACAGTAGCTGTGAGTGTTACAGTAGTCATGTTACAGTAGTTGTGAGTGTTACAGTGGTCATGTTACAGTAGTTGTGAGTGTTACAGTAGTCAGGTTACAGTAGCTGTGAGTGTTACAGTGGTCATGTTACAGTAGTTGTGAGTGTTACAGTAGTCATGTTACAGTAGCTGTGAGTGTTACAGTAATCATGTTACAGTAGCTGTGAGTGTTACAGTAATCATGTTACAGTAGTTGTGAGTGTTACAGTAGTCATGTTACAGTAGCTGTGAGTGTTACAGTAGTCAGGTTACAGTAGCTGTGAGTGTTACAGTAACTGTTAGTGTTACAGTAGCTGTGAGTGTTACAATAGTCAGGTTACAGTAGCTGTGTGTGTTACAATAGTCAGGTTACAGTAGCTGTGAGTGTTACAGTAGTTATGTTACAGTAGCTGTGAGTGTTACAGTAATCATGTTACAGTAGCTGTGAGTGTTACAGTAATCATGTTACAGTAGCTGTGAGTGTTACAGTAGCTGTGAGTGTTACAGTAATCATGTTTCAGTAGCTGTGAGTGTTACAGTAGTCATGTTACAGTAGCTGTGAGTGTTACAGTAGCTGTGAGTGTTACAGTGGTCATGTTACAGTAGCTGTGAGTGTTACAGTAGTCAGGTTACAGTAGCTGTGAGTGTTACAGTGGTCATGTTACAGTAGCTGTGAGTGTTACAGTAATCATGTTACAGTAGCTGTGAGTGTTACAGTAGTCATGTTACAGTAGTTGTGAGTGTTACAGTGGTCATGTTACAGTAGCTGTGAGTGTTACAGTAGTCATGTTACAGTAGTTGTGAGTGTTACAGTAGTCATGTTACAGTAGCTGTGAGTGTTACAGTAATCATGTTACAGTAGCTGTGAGTGTTACAGTGGTCATGTTACAGTAGCTGTGAGTGTTACAGTAGTCATGTTACAGTAGTTGTGAGTGTTACAGTAGTCATGTTACAGTAGCTATGAGTGTTACAGTAATCATGTTACAGTAGCTGTGAGTGTTACAGTAGTCATGTTACAGTAGTTGTGAGTTTTACAGTAGTCATGTTACAGTAGCAGTGAGTGTTACAGTGGTCATGCTACAGTAGCTGTGAGTGTTACAGTGGTCATGTTACAGTAGTTGTGAGTGTTACAGTGGTCATGTTACAGTAGTTGTGAGTGTTACAGTAGTCATGTTACAGTAGCTGTGAGTGTTACAGTAGTCATGTTACAGTAGCTGTGAGTGTTACAGTAATCATGTTACAGTAGCTGTGAGTGTTACAGTAGTCATGTTACAGTAGTTGTGAGTGTTACAGTAGTCATGTTACAGTAGTTGTGAGTGTTACAGTAGTCATGTTACAGTAGCTGTGAGTGTTACAGTAGTCAGGTTACAGTAGCTGTGAGTGTTACAGTAGTTATGTTACAGTAGCTGTGAGTGTTACAGTAATCATGTTACAGTAGCTGTGAGTGTTACAGTAATCATGTTACAGTAGCTGTGAGTGTTACAGTAGCTGTGAGTGTTACAGTAATCATGTTACAGTAGCTGTGAGTGTTACAGTAGCTGTGAGTGTTACAGTAGCTGTGAGTGTTACAGTAATCATGTTACAGTAGCTGTGAGTGTTACAGTACTCATGTTACTGTAGTTGTGAGTGTTATAGTAGGTGAGTGTTACAGTAGTCATGTTACAGTAGCTGTGTGTGTTACAGTAGCTGTGAGTGTTACATTAGCTGTGAATGTTACAGTAGCTGTGAGTGTTACAGTAATCATGTTACAGTAGCTGTGAGTGTTACAGTAATCATGTTACAGTAGCTGTGAGTGTTACAGTAATCATGTTACAGTAGCTGTGAGTGTTACAGTAGCTGTGAGTGTTACAGTAGCTGTGAATGTTGCAGCAGCTGTGAGTGATACGGTAGCTGTGAGTGTTACGGTAGCTGTGAATGTTGCAGCAGCTGTGAGTGTTACGGTAGCTGTGAGTGTTGCAGCAGCTGTGAATGTTGCAGCAGCTGTGAGTGTTACGGTAGCTCCCCTTACATAGCTTTTTATGGGCAGGATGTACTAATCACTAAAATGTGGTAATAGCTCAGAAAACTGCAGGATCTGAAATGTAGACCTGTCACAGTAAATACATCATGTGAAAGTATCAAAACAGTAAGGAGTTAATAGGAGTAGATTTATTGCAAAAGCAATTATTTTACATGTAGATATGTAGCGGGCTGACGTCTGCCCATGGCTCCACCTGTGACGCTGCTCCCACCTATCTACACACAACAGCGGTATGAGGTCTGCCTGGGAATGATCCACTTACATGAATGAATTCTACATGTACTCCCTAATTCTCCTCACTATGCTGCCACGTTCCTGTGCTGCCAGACTGTTCCCAATACCAAATCTTCTCGTAATTACTCTGCAAGTCTGATTATTACAGAGGAGAATTACTGTATTACAAATCATGCAGAGAACAATCATTACCAGGTTAGAATGTAGTGACAGCTCCAGTCCAAATTTCAAATAGGGGAGCCACACCAACTGCCATTTCACACGCTGACAAACATCCCCGGCCGGGACTCACTGGCAGTTGGTGTGGCTCCCCTATTTGAATTTTAGACTACGCTGCAGCCTCACCCCTGGAGCTGCCACTGGTAAACAGTGTTTTCCTCAGCAAAAGGCGCAGCCATCAGCAGCATTAGGAGTGTGTGTGTGTATTAGTAGTTTTGGACCCTCCCCCCCATACCTACTGTCTCTGTGGTGGTGGGGTGTGGTTCATGACAAAGATGAGCATATATACAGTCAGGTCCATAAATATTGGGACATTGACAGAATTTTCAGATTTTGGCCTCTATTCACCACCACAATGGTTTGAAATGAAACAAACAAGATGTGCTTTACCTGCAGACTTTCAGATTTAATTTTAAGGTAATTACATCCAAATCAGGTGAACGGTGTAGGAATTACTACGGTTTCTATATGTGCCTCCCACTTTTTAAAGGGCCAAAAGTAATGGGACAAACTAAACAATCCTAAATCTAACTTTCACTTTTTAATACTTTGTTGCAAATCCTTTGCAGGCAATTACAGCCTGAAGTCTGGAACGCATAGACATCACCAGACGCTGGGTTTCATCCCTGGTGATGCTCTGCCAGGCCTCTACTGCAAATGTCTTCAGTTCCTGCTTGTTCTTGGGGCATTTTCCCTTCAGTTTTGTCTTCATCAAGTGAAATGCATGCTCAATCAGATTCCGGTCAGGGGATTGACTTGGCCATTGCATAACATTCCACTTTTTAGCCTTAAAAAACTCTTTGGTTGCTTTTGCAGTATGCTTCGGGTCATTGTCCATCTGCACTGTGAAGTGCCGTCCAATGAGTTCTGAAGCATTTGACTGAATATGAGCATATAATATTGCCCGAAACACTTCAGAATTCATTCTGCTGCTTTTATCAGCAGTCACATCATCAATAAATACAAGGGAATCAGTTCCATTGGCAGCCATACATGCCCACGCCATGACACTACCACCACCATGCTTCACTGATGAGGTGGTATGTTTTGGATCATGAGCAGTTCCTTTCCTCTTCCCATCACTCTGGTACAAGATGATCTTTGTCTCATCTGTCCATAGGATGTTGTTCCAGAACTGTAATGGCTTTTTTAGATGTTGTTTGGCAAACTCTAATCTGGTCTTCCTGTTTTTGTGGCTCACCAATGGTTTGAATCTTGTGGTGAACCCTCTATATTCACTCTTGTGAAGTCTTCTCTTGATTGTTGACTTTGACACATATACATCTACCTCCTGGAGAGTGTTCTTGATTTGGCCAACTGTTGTGAAGGGGTTTTTCTTCACCAGGGAAATAAATAATTGTTTTGAAGTTGACTTGTTTACTTGTACCCCTATTTACACACCTATATATCCTTTCACCATGTCGAGCGGTGAGGATAATACACAGGTGTCTGCGGGCATTGGGGAGACTGATGTGCTGCGTGAGGGTTTATGTGGCAGGTGTTATGTCCCTCCAGGTCCTTCTTCAGTCCTTGGGACTGCGCAAGAACCCCCGTGGGCGTGGTTTGCTCAGGCACTGCAAACGAATATGGTTCGCATGACTGTGCCCCCTGTAATCTCCCAAGTGGGGTCTTCACAGCAACCGCTGGTTCTGGCTCCTATACCACAGATCCAGTTGGTGCCGCAGGTGGTTAATGTACCACAGGGGTCCCAGGTCAACCTATCTGCGGGCTCTGACCCTGATTCACTATCTAGGACCCCTAGGGCGCTGGCAAAAAGGCCGTCTGTGTCTCCTCGCCATCCCTATGGGGACGAGGATGACAGGTCATCCGAAGACGATGGGGTACTTCCAGAGCCTGACTCGGAACTATCCCCAAGGGATGAGCAGCACAAGTCCAATATTTACATTCCGGGCCTGGTCCGTGCAGTAAAAGAGGTGTTGGTCATTCAGGAGGAAGATGCTCCTATGGCTGTTAAATCTAAACACCCCTTGTTTAAGAGGGTTAAAAGTACTACAGCCATTTTCCCTCTGTCAGATCAGCTAGTGGATCATCTTGAGGAGGCTAGGAAGGCTCCGGCGAGGCGGCTCCAGCCGCAAAAGTGTCTGGTAAATGCATACCCCTTCCCCGAGGAGTACTTCAAGAAATGGGTTTCACCTCCTGTAGTGGACTCCCATGTAACACGCTTAGTCAGAAGTGCAACCTTAGCTATGCCTTCCATTGCATCCTTAAAGGACTCAACTGACCGGAAGGTGGAAAACTGTCTAAAGTCCATTTACTCCTTATCAGGAGCAGTGGGCAGACCGTCTATGGCTATCTCTTGGGTAGCTAGAGCCGTGGAATCCTGGGCAGATCTGTTGGAGGAGTCCCTGTCTCCTGAAGCTTCAGAGGACCAGTTGCCCCTGGTGGGCAAGATACGTGACTAGGCTACCTATATGAATGAGGCAGTTTTGGATATCAGTTTGTTATCCTCCAGAGTATCAGCAGCACCTGTCACAGTGCGCAGGTCCTGTAGGGCGGATGCGGACTCTAAAAAGGGACTGGAGGTTTTAGCTATCAATGGGAAAGTATTGTTTGGCCCAGATCTAGACAAGATCATGGACACTTTGGCAGCGGCCAAGTCGGCTCGCCTGCCATCAGCCTCAGTCCCCTCTGGTTCCCGAACTCCATCCTTTCGGCCCTACAGAGCGCAGCCTAGGCTTAAAAGCCAGTCATTTCCCAAGCAGACGGCGGTCAGGAAGACTGGCAGACCCAAAAAGCAGGCTTGGAGTACAAGGTGTCCAGCCTCTAAACCAGACGACAAGTCCACAGCATGACGGGACGGTCCTCCCTTTGGGGGACCCCACAGTGGGAGGCCGACATCTTCAGTTTGCCCAGTACTGGCATCAAACTACAACAGATGCCTGGGTAAGAGAGGTGGTCTCTCGGGGTTATGCCCTCTCGTTTCCCAGCCAACCCCCTCATCGATTCTTCCATTCGGACATCTCCAACAAGGACAAAGCCTTATTGATACAGGAGGCGGTATGTTCCCTGCGCAAGGCAGGAGTTATTGTCCCAGTACCAGAGCCCCAGTGGGGCATGGGGTTTTATTCCAACTTGTTTTTGGTGCAAAAGCCCAATGGGACCTACCGCCCTATCCTGAACCTCAAGGGCCTAAACAAGTTTCTCAGGGTTCCTTGTTTCCGGATGGAGATGCTACGTACTATCATACTGGCTATGGAACCGGGGGATTTCATGGTATCCCTGGACATCAGGGATGCCTATCTACATATCCCGATTGCGGCTTCGCATCAACGGTTTCTCAGGTTCGCTGTGCAACAGCAACACTTCCAGTTCCAGGCATTACCCTTTGGCCTATCCACGGCCCCTCGGGTATTTACAAAAATCATGGCAGTAATGGCGTCCCATCTGCGGCTGCAGGGGATCCGCCTATTACCATATCTGGACGATCTGTTGCTCCTAGCAGGATCTCCAGAGGTACTTCTCCATCACCTACAGGTGACCATCTCGGTGCTTCAGTCGCATGGATGGGTCATAAATTGGGAGAAGTCGTTTCTAATTCTGTTGCAGAGGATGCTGCATCTAGGAACTCTATTGGACTCACAGCAACAAAGGATCTGACGTCAGACAAGATCTCTGTGTTGCAGATGTCTCCACAGTCGCCAGGTCTCTGTGCATGCAGCAATGCAATTGCTTGGGTCGATGCTGTCAACATTCGACATGGTGGAGTATGCGCAATTTCATTCGAGACCTCTACAGACATTGCTCCTTGCCCGATGGGACAGATCACCTCGGAAATTAAAGGCACAGACAATGGTGCTCTCCCCGGAAGTCAGGTTGTCTCTGGCTTGGTGGCTGCAAACTCAGCATCTCACCCAGGGCCGCCCCTTTTGGATACCGGACTGGACCCTACTGACAACGGATGCCAGTCTGCGGGGTTGGGACACAGTGTCAGGTCCCCACTCCTTTCAGGGTCGGTGGATGCTAGAGGAAGCTGTCCTTCCAATCAATTTATTGGAACTAAGGGCGGTCTTCCTGGCTCTTCAAAGAGCAAGACACACCCTACAAGGAAGACCTGTGCAAGTGCAGTCAGACAACTCCACAACGGTGGCATACATCAACCACCAGGGAGGGACTCGAAGTGAGATGGCCATGCGAGAAGTATCACGCATCCTGACATGGGCGGAAGGCCATCTGCCGGCCATATCGGCAGTGTTTATACCCGGAGTCCTCAATTGGGAAGCTGACTTCTTCAGCCATCACGACGTGCATCCAGGGGAGTGGTCTCTTCACCAAGAGATATTTCAACTCCTGGTGGACAGATGGGGTCTTCCGGATGTGGACCTAATGGCCTCCTGACACAATTACAAGCTACCGATGTACGGATCGAGGACAAGAGACGCAGGCGCTCTGCTAGAAGATGCTCAATCGGTCAGGTGGACCTTTTGGTTCGCGTACCTTTTTCCTCCGGTGTTCCTTCTTACTCGAGTACTCAGAAAGTTCAAGCAGGAAGGAGGCCGGCTCCTGCTGGTGGCTCCGGCGTGACCAAGGAGGCACTGGTACTCAGGGGCTGATTCAGAGCCGGACGCTCTGACCAGAGCGCTCGCTCTGAATCAGGGCCCTCCTACCTAAAAATGGAGCGGCCTCTTGGACACTCGCATAGCTGTGGGTTAGCACCCACAGCTTATGCGAGAGTCCATGATGATGGTCGCAATGGTCAAGACCATCGCGATCATCGGGCTTGCGACGAGACCCTGCGGTAGGGTCTCGCTGCCGCAAGCCCTGGAGTGATTTTGGCTCTATCAGAGCCCAAATCACTCCCACTGATATCACTAGTGATGTCAGGGGGGCCGGACCCAGACGGTAGGCGTTCCCATGGGAACGCCTCCGTCTGGCAGCCGCGCCATTGGCACGCCCACCAAAGGGGGCGTGCTGTCAATCAACGGTTTCCCCGTCGCTCCCCGGGTCTCGCGCATGCGCACGACGGAGCTCCCTCCGTAGTGCGCATGCGCACTAGGGCACCATCGACCCGCTTGCGAGCAGGTCTGAATCAGGCCCTCAGACCTTCAGAGTCTGTCGATAGACACTGCGTGGTTGTTGCCTCAACATCAGGACCTGTTGTCACAGGGTCCCTGCCTTCACCCAGATCTGGGTCGCTTGGCTTTGATGGCATGGCTCTTGAGGCATCCCTCTTAAAGTCAAAGGGCTTCTCTGGTGCGGTGGTTAACACCTTGATGAGTGCACGGAAGCCAGCCTCTGCCAGGGTTTACCACAGAGTGTGGCACTCCTACTTTCAGTGGTGCACCCCTAAGGGGTATGATCCTCGGACGTTTAGGATTTCCAAGATACTGCCTTTCCTCAAGGCAGGTCTGGATCTAGGACTCCGACTGGGCTTCGCTGAAGGTACAAGTCTCGGCCCTGTCTGTGTGGTTTCAGAGACTGATTGCGACTCTGCAGGATGTGCGCACCTTTTTACAAGGTGTGCTGCGAATTCAGCCACCCTTTGTGCCTCCGGTGGGGGATTTGAAATGGCTTATGTTTAAGACCATCTTCCTTCTGGCTATTGCTTCAGCTAGAAGAGTGTCAGATTTGGGAGCCCTTTCGTGTCGCTCTCCATCTCTGGTGTTCCACCAGGACAGGGCAGTGCTGTGAACTCGCCATGGTTTCCTTCCTAAGGTGGTGTTGAGTTTCCACATTAATGAGGAAATTGTTGTTCTGGTATTTCTTGGGCCGGGTCTTTCAGCAGGGGAGGCCTCTTTGGATGTGGTGCAAGCCCTCCGTATTTATGTGGACCGCTCTGGGTCCTACAGGAAGTCAGACTCCCTCTTTGTCCTTTTTGGGTTCCATAAAAGGGGTTGGCCTTCCACGAAGCAGACTTTGGCACGATGGCTTTGAATAACTATTTCAGAGGCCTACTCTAGGGAGGGTCTTCCAGCTCCGCCTTCTGTATCTGCTTATTCTACGAGGTATGTGGGCCCTTCGTTTGCAACTCGGCATGGCGCCTCGGCTGTTCAGCTTTGTAAGGCGGCCATCTGGTCTTCAGTCCAGACCTTTGTAAGGTATTATTAATTTGATACCTTCGCCTCTGCTTCCTTTGGGTGGCGGGTCCTCCTTTCTGTACAGGAGCGTACCCACCCTTAAGGGGAACTGCTTTGGGACATCCCCAAGGAACTCATTGTAGAAAAGAGGATATATGGTAAGAACTTACCTAGTTATCTCCCTTTCTACAAGGTCCTTAGGGTCCACAGGGCACCCACCCTTACGCTCTGTACGGGAGGTATGATGTTGTCTGGTCTACAGTCTCTGTCTCCTTCCTAGCGAGAATGTGATTCTTGTATTTTCTGGACTCCCTTCTCTCTCTCAAAGTACTCTCCTCCGGCCCTGACTTCCGCTGGACTGTCAGGGCCGACTGCTCATCCCGCTGACTCTAGACGGCCGAATCTTCAAACTTCAGCTAGCCCCCCTGCAATACCCGTGCTCCCCAACCTCTCCTGCCGGGGCACCACACTAAACTGAGTAATGCCCTGGCTGGGAGGCGGGGTATGGAGGGGGACCAGTGCATCCTGGGAGGAAAAAGATTAACTGCATGGTGTCCGATGCCTACGTCATCCACCTATACCCCAAGGTCACCTGTGGACCCTAAAGACCTTGTAGAAAGGGAGATAACTAAGGTAAGTTCTTACCATATCTCCAGTTGTTTTTTTTTCATAGTGTACTAACACTAACACAAATGTCAGTTTGTGTAACAGAGGAGCAGGTGGTCATTCCCGTTACATCCTCAGGTAGCTGGAGCAACGCACACCAGCAACACGGATCAGAAATCTTCTTCAGTAGTACATGGTCGCAGTGGCTATTCATGACCATTTGGACAGATATTTTGCCACAAAGGTCCAGTCTGGAATACTCAGAATACGTTATTCCAGGGATTAGTAACATATAACAATATATGTTACTGGCGCGTTTCGCCAGAGTATTTGAGGGCAAATGACGGAGTAGCCAGTGGGAGTAGCCGATGGGAATTGCCGATGGGAGTAGCTGGTGGGAGCGGTCTATGACTGGCAAATCAGAGAGGGCCCAATCTTTTCTAGTCTGACATGTTGGACAGTCTGTAACAAAGCTAATTTCAGGCTTCCTGATGTTCTGTGTGATAATTTACATTTTCAATTTTCTGAACACATGAAAAAAATCCATACGGAGAAACGTTAGTGCAATTGGTAAGTTACAGTATGTAAGAACGTATACAGTAAAAAAAAGTGTTTTATACAACACTTGAATAATAGAACATACACAACAACACATACACAGTCAATACTGATTATTTCATTATTAACAGAAGTCCAGGACATCTCAGTGCCCCCTAGTGGCCAGGGCCCTTACTGAGATCCGCCTCTGATCATAAGACTGGTAAACGGATGCCGTTACCTTATGGGAATAATTCGCTCTTGAGCTGCTGCCTCTGTCTGCGTTTCGGAAGAGCTGACATCAGGATGGGCTTCTGTCGCCTCATTTACACCAGTTTCTTTCAGTCCCTCATCTGCTAATAAAAAGAACCACATGTATCAGAATACACATTTCTAGAATTAGTGATCATTCAGTTATTCTGAAAACAAAATTGTCTTGTAATTAGTGACTTGTGAATGGACATAATTATAGACTGTCTACAGAACACCCAATATGTGATGTTATCAGCAAGAACAGCTGTATAACACATATTATTAAATAAAAGAAATATTAAGTTAGTAAATTGGGAAGATGCTCAAACATCTTCCCATGTGTAATTAAGCCACCACCCAGGCACTGTTTAATTCCCAGACAAAGTTCTATTTTACGTCTCAAGACTACACCGACTGTCGGCAATAAAATCCGCAATTGCGTTGGCAAATCATCCACATGATCAATAATTTATTCCGCATAACTGGCAAAGTCACCGGATCTCTGAAATGAACACTACGGATCAGTAAAAGTTGGATAATGATAAAATAAACTCAAAGTCAAGTTAAAAATAACAAACAAGCGAATACTGAATGCGACCAAATTAACGAGTCATTAGAATTGTTCCGCCATAAGTAACCTCTAGGAGTGGCTGTAGCTTTGTGTGTTTTCAACATGCAGTCGTAGGGGGGAGGGGCAACGCAGCTTCGTACGCAATCATTGTGGCGGGAAACAGTAATTGTGGGTTAGAGCCAACATAGAAGGTAACACTGAATGAAGTATAGAGAGGATGAGGGCAGATTGCACGGTCCTAGGATAGTACAGTAGTGTCTGTTACAACGAGAAACTAAAAAACATTACTCCACCGGCGAGCCGGGCTGCTGCAACTTCAAAACTTAAACACACAAATACCATGTTGTATTGTTGGATATTTCTGTATAGGCCTAATAGATTTAATGGACTTGTGACGATTACACAATTGTTCATTTAACGCTTTGAAAGATTTTTTTTTAATTTTTTTTTTTAAAAGCATAGTTGCGTTTTTCAATTTTCATCTGCAATTTGTTTTCAATTTTCAGCTGCAATTTGTTTTCTACAACAAAATTAAAATTTTTGTATTGATGTCATTGTCACAGATAGCGGCGTTATTAACACAGGATTTTATACTCATGTCAATCTATTATTATTATTTAATATACAAAACCCAGAATCTGGCATTGTTACCTGTCCTGTAGGAAGCGGGATGAAAGAACAAGAAATGGTGGAAATAAAATTGTTCGGATTTCTTTTAAAGGAGTTCCTGCACCGGTTTGTTATTCCAAAAATGTATGATATGTTCTTAAATTTGAAATTGACTAAAAACAAAAAATAGATGAATCCAACGAAGGCCAACATGTGTGCTGCCATGTTCCAGCTGGTTTGCAAATATTTGCACTTATTTGAGGTTAAGCGTTTGCATTGGTTTTCCATGTGAACTTTTAATTCAAACACAATCTGAATATATGAATTTTTTATTAAAAAACACAATAAAAATATTATAAGTCGTAGCTCATTCTGTATAAGCTCATATCAGCAACACGGTTTTGTTATTTTAGAGTCTCTTGTTATACCTGTGACCTGCAATTTTAAACTTTGAATGGCAAAACCAAAATTGAACTTGCCCAAAAATCCTGATAGCAGTCCCAGCAGTTTGAACCCCCGAACCGACCAAAAATGTTTTGATTTGGTTTGAATAATTCCACTACCTTTACTTATAAAAGGATAGAACTGTCTCCATTTACTATGGCCAGACGCAGTGCAAATATATAGGGGGGTGATTTGCTAATTACATTGCCAATGGATTGCTAGACATAAACATTTTTACATTTGCGAGAGTTTAAAGCATTGAGCATAGACAGGTGATGGGTATGTGATGTGACCCATCTCCGCTCCTCTTGTTGATTGATATATATATAATAACTGGGTACATTGCAGGGTGGCACACAGACAGGGTTTCTGTTACTACAAAGGGGCGTTTTTGAGCCCAAACCTACCATAAAAGGCGCCCTCCGGTGTCTGAGTGTTAGCGTCTCTAAACATATCCAAAGTTTTGGGTCCTTCCTCCAAATAATGGGGATCAGTACATTTCCCAATAGGAGCAGTTTCTGGAGTTATTTCTTGGGGTCCAGAGAGACTGGTCCCGCATGTGTCCAGCTTTTTGAGGACCTCTTGGATCTCCTGGTCGGCGCGTTTTAGAGAGGCCCTGATAGAATCGTCCACCGCTGGCTGCAACGGTTCTCCACCTACAGTCAGGGAAAAAGTTAGTAATACACAAATTTACCATTCATGACAGTGTACCACTTTGGCATCTATTTAGCAATAATAAAAAGTGAACAGACTTAACTAGCATTTGGAAATCAGAACTAATATATCAATGTAAATCACTAGGAGACATTTGTATCTAAAGTACCCACCTTGGCTTCTACAGTACATTAAATGCAGGATACATTCCCACTTACCAGTCAAAGGGGGTCTATGTACTATTTCTTGGAGTGAGATAAAGTGGATGGAGATAAAATACCGACCAATCAGCTCCTAATTGTCATTTTCCAAACAGCCTATAAAGTGACAGTTAGGAGCTAATTGGTTGGTACTTTATCTCTCTCCAAGGGTTAATGCATAGGTCCCTAAATTTGTTAAGTGCCAAAAAATAATAATTTACAAAAAATAATAATTTTCAGACAAACTGGGAGATACAGTATGAGCCCAAGCCATTTTTATTTACTCAGTGGCCATTGTATTTAGGTTCACCTGTACACCTGCTTGTTCATGCAAATACCTAGTCAGCCAATCATGTGGCAGTAACTCAATGCATAAAAACACACAAACATGATCAAGAGGTTCAGTTGTTGCTCAGAACAACACCAATACGAGAAATGTAATCTAAGTGGCTTTGATGGTAGAATGATTTTTGGATTAGACGGGGCACAGAAATTGCTGATCTCTATGGACTAAATTTTTTTTACTGCATAACAGCCTGTAGAGTTTACAGAGAGTGGTGCGCAAAACAGTGAGCGGCAGTTCTGTGGGCACCTTTATTAATGAGAGAGGTCAGAGGAGAGTGGTCAGACCTGATCAGGCTGTCAGGAAGGTGAAAGTAACTAAGGAGGATATGTACTATAGTGGCAGTATACTATAGCTCTTCACCTATTATCGAGGCAAAACCAGGAAGCAATAACGCTAAGGTGTATTAATTTAATATCTCGACCACCGGAGTGTAAGAATGAAACCTCCACCCCTCCGGTGATCTCTGCAAGACCCACAATGCATCAGCTTATTGCTGTCTTACCTCCTGGCCTGCCCCACTGCGCAAACATTGCTACATCTCATGCGTAACCGGACCCCACAGAAACTACCAGAGGTTTGTACAGATATCGGCAGGTAATCCTGCCGATATGTGAAAAAACGATAAAAGGGAATGCACTCTTGCCCTCTCCCAAATGTTGGGAGGTATACTTGGATACAATATTTGCGCCCTGTGTGTATAGTCAGCTCCGGCGCGATATGGTAAGCCGGCCCTGCGCCACCAACTTCTCTATTTGCTGGGAGCCCACTGAAATTTTGTTACCATCGGGTACCATCCGGCTCCAGCAGTGTGTGTAGGAAGAGACATCATGATGTCTTTCCCATAGTGCCGAGTGCGAGAGCTGTCGGATGGCGGCGGGCGCAGGAGCGGGGCTTCAGGTAAGTATAGTATGTCTGTGTGTCATTACGTGTAAGGGGCACTGGGTCAGTCCATGGTAACTCACATTACAAAGTGACATAGAAAACAATCAGCAACTCCTGTATACAGTCCCCCAAAGCAAGACCCGTCTCATCACTTCCTCAGCAAACAAAACCAACCTCACACAAACTCCTATTGCTGTTGACAACCATGAACACACTCGCCATGTCACCCTGCAATGTGAATTACCATGGAATGACCCAATAGTACTGTGAGCATTGTATAAGGGGCACTACTACTGTGGGCATAGTATAAGGGGTACTACTACTGTGGGCACTGAATAAGGAACACTACTTTTGTGGGCATTGTATAAGGGGTACTACTACTGTGGGCATTGTATAAGGAGCACTACTTCTGTGGGCATTGTGTAAGGGGTACTACTACTGTGAGCATTATGTTTAAGGGGCACTACTACTGTCGGCATTGTAAAAGGAGCACTACTACTGTGGGCATTGTATAAGAGGCACTACTACTGTGGGCATAGTATAAGGGGCACTACTACGATGGGCATAGTATAAGGGGCACTACTATGGTGGGCATTGTATAAGGGGCACTACTACTGGGGGCATTGTATAAGAGGCACTACTTCTGTAGGTATAGTATAAGGTGCACTACTACTGTGGGCATTGTATAAGGGGCACTACTTCTGTGGGCATTGTATAAGGGGCACTACTACTGGGGGCATTGCATAAGAAGCACTACTACTATGCGCATTAGGTGTAAGGGGCACTATTACTATCAGCATTTTGTGTAAGGGGCACTACTACTATGCGCATTATGTGCAAGGGGCACTATTTCTGTGGGCATTATGTGTAAGGGGCACTAGTACTGTGGGCATTGTATAAGGGGCCCTACTGCTGTGGGCCTTGTATAAGGGGCACTACTACTGTGGGCATTGTATAAGGGGCACTACTGCTGTGGGCATTGCATAAGAAGCACTACTACGGTGGGCATTATGTGTAAGGGGCACTATTACTGTGGGCATTATGTGTAAGGGGCACTACTACTATGTGCATTATGTATAAGGGGCACTATTACTGTGGGCATTATGTGTAAGGGGCACTACTACTGTGGGCATTATGTGTAAGTACAGGGGAACTACTACTGTGGGCATTATGTGAAAGGGGCAGTACTACTGTGAGCATTATGAATAATGGGCACTACTACTGTGAGCATTGCGTGTACAGGGGCACTACTACTGTGAGCATTGCGTGTACAGGGGCACTACTACTGTGAGCATTGCGTGTACAGGGGCACTACTACTGTGAGCATTGTGTGTACAGGGGCACTACTACTGTGAGCATTGTGTGTACAGGGGCACTACTACTGTGAGCATTGTGTGTAAGGGGCACTACCATGGGCATTATGTGTAAGGGCCACTACTGCTATAAGCATTATGTGTACAGGGGCACTACTACTGTGAGCATTGTGTGTAAGGGCCACTACTGCTATAAGCATTATGTGTATAAGGGACACTACTCTGTTACATAAAGTGTATAAGGGATGCTACTATGTGGTTTCATGTAAATAAGATTAGAATAATTTGAATTGGTACTATTGTGTGACCTCGCCCCCTGTTCGTGAGACCATGCCCCTTTATAAGAATGGGAGGACACAAATGTATAGTTTGCTGGGGGGTACAGAACACCCTGTGTACAGTATACATAACATTGTTGAAGTATCATATTGCCATATTGTTTGCTCCGATACCAAACTCTGCACCTGGGGTAAAGTGGCACCTAGCTCCTCCAAAGTACTGTACCTCATTTTGTGCTATTATGGATATATATGGATTTGTGCAGACAGATGACGTACTGTACACAGTATGGAGCTAAATATGTGCGCAGTATGATAGGAAGACCTGGCTGATATACGCGGTTTGGGCTCGTTCTATAAGTAACACGGGATTTATACATTTACATACCTGACTGTGTGACAAACACAGAGATGAGGTTTTATTTGGCATGTTGAGAAATTCCAATAAGATTCAGAGTGGAAACTGCAAACACTTGAAGGCTTTCCAAATTACACAGGAGTCCAAATTACGCAGACCAATCCGCACCCATTGCCATTCACATACCCCAGGGGAGACTCCAAATTTTAAGGTTGCAATATATTTTGACACCAGTAGATGGTTTAACATGAAGGGGCAGATTCAATTAACCATAAGCTGCCTTGGCAATGTGAGGCTGCGCTCACTTCCGGGTATTGCGGCAGGTAAAACATGACTTAGCAAGAATAATCAATGTTTCATAGCCACAATATCCCGCGAGTGGGAGGTAGGGATGGCCATCATGGGGTGCCCATCAATGGTTACTATCGATGGGTTCATAGGTGATTACCATCAATAGCGCAAAAACAATCTATGGTGAACCATCAATGGTTTGCACCCTTCGATAGCCACTGCAGCTGAGGGCACAGATGGCCAATCAAAAAAAGGGGTGGTGTTAGCGGCAGCTGGGTGTGAGGCTAAGCTCTAACCCGTTAAGAAACAAAAAAAACCATTAGCTCCCACTTGTCCATCGATGGCTGAGAACCTTTGGCTCTCTGCCATTGATGGCAAAATCACCAGCCATCGACAGTTAACAATCAATGGGCCTGATTCAGACCCACTTGCGAGCGGCTGTCCGCTCGCAAGTGGGTCGATGGTGTGCACTGCGCATGCGCACGACGGAGGGAGCTCCGTCGTGCGCATGCGCGAGACGCGATGAGCGAAGGACTTTCCTTCGCTCGTTGTGTCTGATCAAAGGGGGCGTGCTATCGATGTTGATTGACAGCACGCCCCCTTTGGTGGGCGTGCCGGGGGCGTGCCTCCCAGACGGGGGCGTTCCCAAGGGAACGCCTACCGTCAGAAGCCGGCCCCACTGACATCACTAGTGATGTCAGTGGGAGTGATTTTGGCTCTGATAGAGCCAAAATCACTCAGGGCCTTGCGGTTGAGAAACTCAACCGCAGGCTTCGGCTCGCAGTGGCGATGGTCGCGATGGTCAAGACCATCGCGACCATCAACCTGCACGCTCGTATAGGCTGTGGGTGGTGACCCACAGCTATACGAGCGTCCAGGAGGACGCTCCATAATTATGGAGGTGGGCCCTGATTCAGAGTGAGCGCTCTGGTCAGAGCGTCCGGCTCTGAATCAGGGCCAATGATTGCTAACTATCAATGGTCAATGGCCATCCCTAGTGGGAGCTTCCTATGAGCTCTCATGCTTAACCTGCCCCAAAGACTGGGGGTCTCATTCAGACCCGCTCGCAAGCGCTGAGCGCTCACAAGCGGGTCGATGTTGAGGCCTTGCGAACGCACAGCGGCCACACTGCGCGTGCGTAAGCCCCGGAGCGAGAGAGAATTTCTCTTGCTCCGGGGCTGACTACAAAAGGGGCGGCTATCGATGGTGATCAACAGTTCGCACCGTTTTGTAGGCTGGGTGCAGGGGTGGCTGGCCAAATGGAGGCGTTCCCGAAGTGACATCACGGCACTCGTGATGTCAGTGGCAAGCTTCCCGTTCTATTAGAGCCGAAAGCTCACTGGGGCTTGCGGCAGACGAGACCCTACCACAAGGGTCTCGTCGCAGGCCCCGATGATCGCGATGGTCTTGACCATTGCGACCATCAACCTGGCCGCTCGCTAAAGCTGTGGGTGGTCACCCACAGCTTAGCGAGCGGCCAGGAAGCCGGCTCATGACAGAAGCGGCCGCCCTCATTCAGAGCGAGCGCTCACATTTTGCGAGCGGCTCTGAATGAGGTCCACTGTACACAGTATGGAGCAAGATTTGCCCAGTATAATAGGAATACCTGGCTGATATACGCGGTTTGGGCGTTAAATAGTGATTGGTCAGAGATAAGATGCGGCATGCACTGTAGATATTTACAATTAGGGTGTGGGACTTCAGTGTAACCTGCTTGGCTTATGTTGTACCTTATGCTATATGCACCAAACCACTTGTTCATTGAGGGTTTGTCGAGGAGATTGCGGGTTAGACGGAGTTGTGCGCACGTTTTCACATGATTCTTCTGCATCAGGGATGATGACAGCTGTGATGCCAAGTGTACAGATAAGCGCGGTCCTCCCTCGGAGGTGCTGACAAGCAAATACGCAGGTTCCATACAAAAGGTCGACAACTAAAAGGTCAACAATGATTTGGTCAACACCATGTCGACGTTCTGTACCGTCTAACTTTTGTCATGTCGATCTTTTTTCCATGTAGACCTTTTGTTGTCGATCTAATTATTGGCGACCATTGTATCACAACTGAATATACGCATTTATCTCCGCAATTATGGGCAAATTGCATTCAACTCTGTAACAGCACCACACAGCGCATCAATGAAGGACTAACACCAGTCACAATACCAACACCACCAAATATGCCCAGAATACCGCTCAGACAGATTACGTGAATGCAGAATAGGAAAGGAGGGACGTATTCAGTGTATAGGTTGATCCGGCTGCAACCTAAGACACATGGACTTTGGGCCTGATTCAGAGCTGAACGCTCTGACCAGAGCGCTCGCTCTGAATCAGGGCCCGCGTCCATGAAAATGGAGCGGCCTCCTGGCCGCTCGTATAGCTGTGGGTGACCACCCACAGCATATGCGAGCGGCCAAAAAGATGGTTGCGATGGTCTTGACCATCGCGACCATCGGACTTGCGACGGAGACCCTGTGGTAGGGTCTCCCTGCCACAAGCCCTGGAGTGATTTTGGCTCTATCCCATATGGGAACGCCTCCGTCTGGCAGCCACGCCCCTGGCACGCCCACCAAAGGGGGCGTGCTGTCAATCAACATCGACAGCACGCCCCCTTTGGTGCGAGACCCAGAGCGATGGAAAGTCCGTCGCTCCATGGGTCTCGCGCATGCGCACGACGGAGCTCCCTCCGTCGTGCGCATGCGCAGTGGGGAACATCGACCCGCTTGCGAGCGTCCTGACGCTCACGAGCAGGTCTGAATGACCCCCTTTGTGGGGTGCCGGCATGCACTGCGGCATGGTATCAGTCTACATTCATTTTTTAAAAACTTCCTGATAGCTCCATTACTCCTGGCACTGTACTGGGCATTGTAAAATAAACTAGAGAAGTTGCTTTAGTTTATTTATTCATATACGAGTATGTGCATTTATATACTTTTTTGAAATATTAATTAATTATAAAAGCTATAACACTATATATGTGTGTCTTTAATATTATGGCTACAGCCCCTAATCTTGAGGGTCTGCAGATGATCTTCACCCAAATAGGAGGGAGGATGTAAAGACCTGTAAGCATATTGGCCCTCATTCAGAGCCACTCGTTCCGAGCGATGTTCGCACATCTGCGCATGCGTACGGATCGTTATACGCATGCGCGAACCAGTCAGTGCGGCCGAAATTCATGTGCTCGCAATATAGCGAATGCCTGCTATTTTGAGTGACAGAATGAGGCGTATGTGGGTGGTAACAGGGGAAGGTGCTTGAAAATGGGGAGTGGAGATCCGAACGCAGGCGTGCTTAAAGGTCAAAACGGGCGTTTTATGGGTGTGCATAATTAATACAGCACGTCATTGACCACGTCACTGGGTTATTTTATAGCCAGTACTGCTCGCAAGATTGTGGTAGCAAAAACCAACCACAAGAATAGCGAGCAGTTCATACGCTGGTCGATGTACTCGATTAATCTAATAAATAGCGGACATGACGTATGGTGCGTGCGGCCAGGGGGCGTTTTTAACAAATAAACGAGCGTATGTTTTGCTCGCTCATTCAGACTTAGAGGTGTGAACAGACTGCAATTTGCGAACTGATCATTTGAATAGCCACCCCTTGTTTTTGAACGAACGACCGCAAATAGCGAACGGCTCTGAATCAGGCCCATTATCTTAATTATTTGGTACACGGCCATTTTTGCACTAATATATAGACACAGAAACTTTTTTTTTTTAAGTACTTCACTTTTATCTGTCTGTTTTCACTTCTATGGTTACATTTCTTAAATATGGGTTGCTTGAAGTTGACGTTTCAGACAACACAGAGCTGTACAGACAAGTATACAGATGTGGCTGCAGTTTGTATTTTGCACTAAAATTTGCATACAATATAGTAAATGCTCACTTTGAAAATACCACCCCAGAAGGCACCGTCTGCATATTTATTTCTCAGATCATTATTACTATAAGCCATTTTTTATAGGGCACCACAAGGGGTCCACAGCGCCTTACAGGGTACATTGCCACCTGTACCTATCAGGACACACAGAAGACTGCTGCCTGCCTCGACCTAGAAACATGTAATTCAGGGACTGTATTCCACTCATGACGTAAGCAGCCACTAAGCAGGGATTTTTCTAAATTTGACTCCTAATGAGGTTAAAATGGGTAAAATGTTTCCTCCCCCTGTGCAATGTCCTGACTGACTGACTAATGCCGCGCCCAAACCTCTTGACCTAGAAAACATGAAATACGGGGAGTATATTCCTTCCATGACGTAAGGGATATTTTGAAATTTGACCCCTAAGGGGCTGAAAAGGGGTAATATGCTTCCTCTCGACCGCGGTGATTGGGTGACAAAGCTACATGGCCCAAGTGCTGCGGGACTGTAAGTTCATTGTCTGGGACGAGTGGCGGCTTCAGAGGTTGGGCTGCAGGACAGTTCTATATTCAAATAGGGGAGCCACACCAACTGCCAGTGATGTTTTGCAGCATTCCGGGTGGCAGTTGTGTGGCTCTCCTATTTAAATATTGGACTATGCTGCAACCACACCACTGAAGCCGCCATTGCTAAGAACTTAACACTAACGCCGGGCACACAATTAATGACATGCTCCATGAGCGAATTTGTTAAGTGTTTTCCCTTCACCCGGCTCAACGACATCGTGCATACACACTGAACGATATTGTTAACGATATCGTTAAGTGATGTCACCCACCTCATCCCCGAACAAGCAGTTCCTGACGATATCATCAGGTTGGACTGCATGTTCGGGCGATGAAAGATATCGTTAACGATTTGCGGGAGCGTGCCTCGTAAACGATAGCATTCATACACACTGGACGATATGAACGATAACGATATGATTATAGTCCAATTTACCGTCTAGTGCAGGCATGTCAAACATGCGGACAGCAGGATGCATACGGGTCCAAATAAACATTTTCTGCGGCCCCAGAGTGTGGGCTCACATATATATAATATGCGGCCCACACCCCTGCCACGATTGGAGCACAGCTCCGATCAGGCAGTGTTTACTTACCAGGCTGGCAACAGTGGTATCTGAAGTGATCAGAAGCCAGCGTTCCCAGTGATGCTGCGCGTGGGTGATGTCATGATGTCGCCCGCGACGAGCGGAGCCTGTGTCTGCCGCTCTGGATCTAAATAGATCCAGTCAGTGGCAGCATCTACCCGGGATGGCATGGACTGGAGCGGTGACCAGCGGCCGTCGTGAAGACAGGTAAGTACTGCACAGACAGGTGAGTGGGGCCTGTTCTATACTGGGAGAGGGCATTACTGGGGGCACAACATAAGGGGCACAACAAAAGGGGCATTACTGGGGGTCTGCATAAGGTGCACTTCTAGGGGCATTACTGGGGCACTGCATAAGGGGCACTACTAGGGACATTACTGGGGGCTCTGCATAAGGGGCATTACTGGGGGCTCTGCATAAGGGGCACTACTGTGGACATTACTGAGGGCATTACTGGGGCACAGCATAAGGGGCCTTACTGGGGGACAACATAAGGGGCATTACTGGGGCACGGCATAATGGGCATTACTAGCGCACTGCATAAGGGGCATTGCATAATGGGCACAAATTCAGGGGGCATTGCAAAAGGGGCTCTAATACAGGGTGGAATTGCATAAGGGGCAGTACTACAGGGGGCACTGCATTGGTTTTTATTAATAATAAACCTTTCAAAATTGGGTGAGTTTCACTATGCTGCTAGCTGGAGACTTCCGTCAGACTCTGCCAGTAGTACAAAGGGGAACTTGAGCTGACGAAGTTAAGGCGTGCATCAAGGCGTCGTATCTGTGGCCCCTCATCTGGAAGTTCTCTCTCAGGAAGAACTTGAGGATCCACATGAGGGTAGAAGTCTCCGCTGGGAAATTCTCTGAACTCCTACTCACAATAGGGGGCGGAGAGTAACCCAAGTACGAGGGGAAGATCACCATCACTGTAGGCGTAGGCACAGTACTGACGACACTAGCAGACCTGATAGCGAGGCTTTACCCTGATATTGGCGATATCCAAAAAAAGAGAAAGTTCATCGACTGTCTCTGCGAGCGTGCCATTCTGACCCCCAAGAATGACAAGGCTACCATTATTAATGACACTCTACTTTAGTCATTCGAAGGGGCAAAACTGGAGCAAAGGTCTGTGGATGTCGGGTTTGTGCGCCATTTGTGATAATATGACGGATGTTTAGGAGTTCAGGTGGGATCGTTTCGTTTGATTAGCTGTATTCATATGATTTATTCCTGACAGCAAGGGTAAAGCGTGGTCCTTCTGTAGCTTAGAGCAGTGTTTCTCAACTCACGTCCTCATGTTTTACAGATCCCCTCATTATTACAAGTGAAATAATATAGGTCTTCTATAGAAAACTTTTCACACTTTTCTGTGGATTTTTGAGAGATGATTTCAGTCAAAACACAAAGTTTAGATTTTTTTTTTTACTATCCATTAATTTGTCTATTCCTACATACAAGCCTATTATATTAATGTTAGCCACTTAGTTTACAGAATTTAGTATCATTTGACAAATCCACTGTAAATGAATTATTTTTGAAACAACAAAAGGAGACATGGTAGCTGGTAAGTCATCTCGAAGAGATTCTTCCAGAAAAAAACATGAAAAAAGCTCCACTACAAGAATCACGGATGGATGATGGGTGGTGATCTTAATGTACTGTCCATGGTCCTTGGACAGCAAGAGATACAAAAAGTACTGATGCATTTTGTAAAACAGGGCTGATTTAAAACCCAGAAGCAAAAATTTTATCAGGGAAAGTTTAGTCAATCCCAAAAAATCCCTCTTACCCTCTCCTCACATAAAACGAGGATTTATAAAACAGCTTTGCAAAAGTGTGTTTTAAGTGTCTGTATAAATAGATTCCGGGACTGTCAGATACCAAATTGAAAGATGGTATTTTTATTGGACCAGGCATTTGAAAACTCCTAACAGACAATGAGTTTGGAGGTGAAAAAAGGAAACTGTTGAAAGAGATGCTTGGAATGCCTTTAAGGAAGTTGTAAATAAGTTCTTGGGGAACTACAAAGGTCCCAACTATAAGCAAGTAGTGGAAACAATGTTGGAAATATACAAAGCATTTGGTTGTTTCGATGATCTTGAGAGTGCACTTTCTAAACAATCACTTAAACACCTTGGAGCCGTTAGTGAGGAGCAGGGAGTAAGATTACACCAAGACATAAAGGAGTTGTAACGACGATACACGGGCAGACGGAATGCCAACATGATGTTAAACTGGTGGATGCTGCACAGAGTAGACTCGCAAGCATTGTATAGAAGACACAAGTACCAAACAAAACTTTGAAGGCAAAAGAAAAAGGCAGGATAATGACTTGTAAATATAAGTTTCACTGTAAAATTTGTTAATTTTTTTTTTTGTGCAATAGAATGTTTATTTTTTATTTATTTTTTTGGTAATAAAATTAACATTTCACTCGAATTTCCGAAAACAGGTTATTGCATGGTAGAGAAAAATCTTAATTGTTTTTTAAAATCAGCACAAAAAATATCTTCGGAATCAGACAACTTTCAGTGAATCACATTTTGCGGGTATGTGCATTAGCTCCACCAGAGGATCCTTTAAAATGTATCAGCCCTATGGGGCTACGAACAATAATCCATGAGTCCGGCAGTACCACAAGTGCAGCATGTAGCCATATTTAGTTTTGCCTAATTGAATTGACCCCTTAGGGTTGCCTAAGTACTGGAGTTAAGAAACACTGTGCTAAAGGGCCACGCGTTTCTTAAAGTTTCTCAGTTTTCCCATTAGTGGTGCAAAACCAAGGAGATCAGAGTCATATATGCTGTAATCTTCATGAATGAGGTCTACTAATTAGATAAGACAATTCTATTCTTTCCACAAGGTGATGGATGTGAGTCAGGAACTAGGGATGTGTGACAGATTTAGTAAACATATGGCAGTGTGTTGTGAGCTACTTCTGAATGATTTTATGAATATATTTATTTTATTCAATTATTCAGATATTCAATAAAATTCTAAAACAAAAATATACAGTATATATAATTCAGTCTAAAACAAAAATATCTACTTACAGTTTAATACCAATTTTGGCAAAACTCTCAAGCTGAGTGCAGGTCATAATTTAAGCAATAAAATAATAATCTCTACCTAAGCCGCAAAGTAAAAACCCAGATAATTAGGAACCTTATTTAATATTCCATACACAAAAAAACCTTATGGTTTCACATGTCCCACTAACGCTGCTTAGACATATGAAAATTCTCAAAACCTATTGAATTTCTGCCACTCAAACTCCAAAAAGTAATGAAATTACGATCATTATGGCTGACGTCTTAATGGACATGTTCCTTCTGTAATACAGATATGATACACCATGACACCATGTGGTTAACTGTAGATTCAGCACTCTCACAGAGTGAGATTGCTGTCACTCACAAAATGATGGAGCTGCCAATTCACAGAATTGTGTGCTCACTGTAATACACACATGCAGTCTATGCAACTGAGGTCTGAGCAGTTATGTGGCACACACATCTCATTCAGTGCCCACAATTTTCCCAGTGCTGAGAGAACTGAAATCCCGGGCGGAGCTGTCATTCGGGTAGTAATGTTCTTAGAGAACTAATGTATGAGGGTCTGCGTATTTGCATTTTTTTTTTTGCCAAGACCCTGGATTGCCTGAAGAGGACAGATCCACGCATAGGAGGAGGTGAGTATGGATTTTTTATTATAGGTGATCCATAGGATTATCTACTGGAGAAGAGGACAGATTGGCTTCAGGGATACATAGGTGAGTATGTGAGATAGTGTGTGCATGTGTGAGTACATTTGTGGGTGCATGTATGTTTTAATAAACTTTTACTTTTTTACGGTGTGTGCGTTCCGTGTTTTTTTTAATACTGCTTTTGCTGTGGAACTACAGATACCAGCAGGCCCCTAATGCCCCACATGCTGATACTTGTGGTTCTCCAAGTACCAGCATGCGGGAGAGGCTTGCTGGGAACTGTAGTTCCACAGCAAAAGCCAATAATTTAACTCTTCACTTGCACCACACTTTACACAATCAACCCGGCACCCACCGCTCCAGGGGTGCCGTGGATAGCCTGGGGCTATCAGCCTGGCCCTGGAGAGGGGGACAACTTTATTGGGGGGTCCCCAGGGATCCCTGGCCTGGGCTGACTAGCGGTCAGGGGTGATGCTTCGGCTGGAGGGCCCGGTGAAAGGGCTCCCCTAGCTGTGGCATCACCCCCCTCGCTAGAAAGAGCTAGTGCTGCTTCTGGTAAATACAGGGGGACCCTACGCATTTTCTCCCCCTGTACTTCCAGGACCAGGGCTGGCTCAGAGCCCAGTGCTGGTTGCGCTGAATATGGGGGACCCCTACATTATTTGTCCCCCGTATTTTGGCAACCAGGGCTGGATTTGACTAGCCTGGTGCTGGTTGTGCTTAATACGGGGGACCGCTACATCATAGGTCCCCTGTATATATCACAACCAAAGCCCGATGCTGGTTGTATTTTTTGGCCACGCCATTTTTTTTTTAAACACAGAAGCAGGCATCAGGGATTGCCCAGATCTGAGCCTGCATCTGTGTGCTGCTACCTCCCCCGGGTCGCCTGCCCCACCGCCACCCGCACCGCCGCTAAGGCCTGCTACCGTCCCCGGGGTCCTGGCCGCAGCTAACGCCCGCTACTTCCCTTCCCCCCTGTAGCTTTCCCCCGGGTCCCGCTTCACCTAACGCCAGCTTCATTCCCCGAGCCCACCACCACTAAAGCCCACAAACGACGGCCCTCTTTGTGAACCCAAGTGAAGCCACAGTGAATACACCTCATGGAGGCTCCTACTGAGGCTGGGTAACAAGTTGAAATTTCCTATCTATTAAGAGGTAATAGTTTAAAAACTGTAACTTTCTAATTTACCTGAACCCCAAAAGTACCCTGGCACAATAGCTACCTAATAAAACAAAACCCAAATCTAAATTAGCCCCCTACCCTGAGTTATACCTTCCCAAAAAAACCCACAGACTACAGCAGAAAAGTGGTCCTAATTGAGAATGTGTGAGTTGGAACTTTAGATTACTCCCATGTCCTCAAATTCTTTTTAAGTTTTTGCCCTGAACTTTGGCATGCAGCACCGAGCGACAATTCTACCCACCTGTGCCAACTTTCAGCTTGGTACCTCCTATAGCTTTTGAGGTGTAGCCCCTTAAACACCATGCCCCCCCCTCCGTAATTCTCTATGGGAGAATTGCAGTTTTTTAGATGCAGCCTTAATATAAGGGCACGACTGTGCCTATGTAATTGTATATACACGACTGTGCCCTTATAATTAAACTGAAGCTTAGCTAATAAACAACCAACATTGTTGCAACATTCATCAGGATGAGGCTGATGGCTGGAAAGCATTCAGGGATCATCCTAGGGTGGAATTTGAGTTAATTATCTGACACATCCAGTTGTGGGGTGACCTCTCCTATCCATTTCCATGGGAATGGTAAGTGATTGCTGAATCAATGCAATCTGCGCCATTGTGTCACCAGAGGGCAGCCTGGGTACTAGGTGTGCCTTGAGTTGTGACCCAGCATGTCAGAAATACACTTTGGAGTGGTGATCACATGTATGTTTCCCTAGTGCACTGAGCACTATAACTCACTATTTCCCTGCACTTCTGTCTGTGCCTCCTGGCTGAGCAGTAAGATGACCGTGGTTCACACCAATCATGTATTTACTTTCTCCAACTGTATTGTCACTTGCACTAATTTTGCAGGTTTCTTTTTTTCCATGGATTTGAAGAGCAGGGACGTGCAAGGTAGGCGTGGGAGGCTGAGCCTCCTCTATCATACTCCTGAGATTTGATATATAAATTATTAGAATAATACAAAGAAGAAATTTAAAACTTCTAAACATCTTCTTTGTCTATTATTGCAATACTTTTTATAGTTAACACTCACCAGCTTTGTGGAGCTCCCTGGGACTGCGGGGAGACGAGAGATGAGGCAGCAACAGCTCAGCCTCACTTCTGTACAGTCAGACACTGTTTGCATGGTCACCGCCCAATTACCGGCCCAGAAACGCCCATTTCACTGAAAGAGACTGATCAATCCTTACACACTAGTGATTTCCGCCCATGTGCGTATGCCTGATCCAGCGCAGGCCGTGGCCGCTGAATTCTTTCTTTGGCACATGCTGAAAACCACATTTCCATTCACATCCGACTCAGAATCAGCCCCTCCGTGTGCACTTTATATACATGTACATAGGCAGGGTCAGACTGCCCTGGGTGGGGGGGGCGGGTATATCAACAGTGAGTTCCCCTGCTTTGGAGCTCCACCCACTATCATCAGGGGGTGGGGTCAATGCAGGGGTAGGCTGGTGGCTGGTCCCTATGCCAGCTGTGTACAGCCCAGTTCCCAGTTAATGCCATTGTCATGCACAGTGTGTGTGTGAGAGAAAGCGGTACTGTGCCAGTGTGTGTGAGAGGCACATAGTGTATGTCAGTGTGTGTGAGAGGCACAGAGTGTATGTCAGTGTGTGTGAGAGGCACAGTATGTGTCAGTGTGTGTGAGAGGCACAGAGTGTATGTCAATGTGTGTAAGAGGCACAGTGTGTGTCAGTGTGTGTGAGAGGCACAGAGTGTATGTCAGTGTGTGTGAGAGGCACAGAGTGTGTGTCAGCGTGTGTGTGAGAGACACAGAGTGTATGTCAGTGTGTGTGTGAGAGGCACAGAGTGTGTGTTTCAGCGTGTGTGTGAGAGACACAGAGTGTATGTCAGTGTGTGTGAGAGGCACAGAGTGTATGTCAGTGTGTGTGAGAGGCACAGAGTGTATGTCAGTGTGTGTGAGAGGCACAGAGTGTATGTCAGTGTGTGTGAGAGGCACAGAGTGTGTGTCAGCGTGTGTGTGAGAGACACAGAGTGTATGTCAGTGTGTGTGTGAGAGGCACAGTGTGTGTCAGTGTGTATTAGAGGCACAGTGTGTGTCAGTGTGTGTGAGAGGCACAGAATGTGTCAGTGTGTTAGAGAGGCACAGAGTGTATGTCAGTGTGTGTGAGAGGCACAGAATGTGTCAGTGTGTTAGAGAGGCACAGAGTGTATGTCAGTGTGTGTGAGAGGCACAGAGTGTATGTCAGTGTGTGTGAGAGGCACAGAGTGTGTGTTTCAGCGTGTGTGTGAGAGACACAGAGTGTATGTCAGTGTGTGTGAGAGGCACAGAGTGTATGTCAGTATGTGTGAGAGACACAGAGTGTATGTCAGTGTGTGTAAGAGGCACAGTATGTGTCAGTGTGTGTGAGAGGCACAGAGTGTATGTCAATGTGTGTAAGAGGCACAGTGTGTGTCAGTGTGTGTGAGAGGCACATAGTGTATGTCAGTGTGTGTGAGAGGCACAGAGTGTATGTCAGTGTGTGAGAGACACAGAGTGTATGTCAGTGTGTGTGAGAGGCACAGAGTGTATGTCAGTGTGTGTGAGAGGCACAGAGTGTGTCAGCGTGTGTGGGAGAGGCACAGATTGTATGTCAGTGTTTGTGAGAGGCACAGAATGTGTGAGTGTGTTAGAGAGGCACACAGTGTATGTCAGTGTGTGTGAGAGGCACAGAGTGTGTCTGTGTGTTAGAAAGGCACAGAGTGTATGTAAGTGTGTATGAGAGGCACAGAGTGTGTCAGTGTGTGTGAGAGGCACAGAGTGTATGTCAGTGTGTGTGAGAGGCACAGACTGTATATGTCAGTGTGTGTGAAAGGCACAGAATGTGTCAGTGTGTGTGAGAGGCACAGAGTGTGTGTCAGTGTGTGTGAGAGGCACAGAATGTGTCAGTGGGTGTGAGAGGCACAGAGTGTATGTCTGTGTGTTAGAAAGGCACAGAGTGTGTCAGTGTGTGTGAGAGGCACAGAGTGTATGTCAGTGTGTGTGAGGGGCACAGAGTGTATGTCAGTGTGTGTGAAAGGCACAGTGTGTGTGAGAGGCACAGAGTGTGTGTCAGTGTGTGTGAGAGGCACAGAATGTGTCAGTGTGTGTGTGAGAGGCACAGAGTGTATGTCAGTGTGTGTGAAAGGCACAGAATGTGGCAGTGTGTGTGAATGGCACAGAGTGTATGCCAGTGTGTGAGAGGCACAGAGTGTGTCAATGTGTGTAAGAGGCACAGTGTGTGTCAGTGTGTGTGAGAGGCACAGAGTGTGTGTCAGTGTGTATGAGAGGCACAGAATGTGTCAGTGTGTGTGAGAGGCACAGAATGTGTCAGTGTGTTAGAGAGGCACAGAGTGTATGTCAGTGTGCGTGAGAGGCACAGAGTATATCAGTGTGTGAGAGGCACATAATGTATCAGTGTGTGAGAGGCACAGAATGTGTCAGTGTGTGTGAGAGGCACAGAGTGTGTGTCAGTGTGTGTGAGAGGCACAGAGTGTGTCAGTGTGTTTGAGAGGCACAGAGTGTGTGTCAGTGTGTATGAGAGGCACAGAGTGTATCAGTGTGTGAGAGGCACAAAATGTGTCAGTGTGCTAGAGAGGCACAGAGTGTATGTCAGTGTGTGTGAGAGGCACAGAGTGTATCAGTGTGTGAGAGAGTCACAGAGTGTGTGTGAGAGGCACAGAATGTGTCAGTGTATGTGAGAGGCACAGAGTGTATGTCAGTGTGTGTGAGAGGCAGAGTGTGTGTCAGTGTGTGTGAGAGGCACAGAGTGTATGTCAGTGTGTGTGAGAGGCACATAATGTGTCAGTGTATGTGAGAGGCACAGAGTGTGTCAGTGTGTATTAGAGGCACAGTGTGTATCAGTGTGTGAGAGGCACAGAATGTGTCAGTGTGCTAGAGAGGCACAAAGTGTATGTCAGTGTGTGTGAGAGGCACAGAATGTGTCAGTGTGCTAGAGAGGCACAGAGTGTATGTCAGTGTGTGTGAGAGGCACAGAGTGTATCAGTGTGTGAGAGGCACAGAATGTGTCAGTGTGTTAGAGAGGCACAGAGTGTATGTCAGTGTGTGTGAGAGGCAGAGTGTGTGTCAGTGTGTGTGAGAGGCACATAATGTGTCAGTGTATGTGAGAGGCACAGAGTGTGTGTCAGTGTGTATTAGAGGCACAGAGTGTCAGTGTGTGTGAGAGGCACAGAATGTGTCAGTGTGTTAGAGAGGCACAGAGTGTATGTCAGTGTGTGTGAGAGGCACAGAGTGTATCAGTGTGTGTGAGAGGCACAAAGGATACATCATTAGACTAAAGTGGGCACAGGTTATTATCATTAGACTCAAGGGGACACAGAGTATTATTAGACTAAAGGGGCACCAATTACAATTATTAAACTAAGGGTGGAACAGATTATTATTATACTACAATTGCTGCCACTGATTATTATTATTTAGAGTAATGGGGGCGCAGTGCTGTGTCTGGGTATCTGAGAATGCATAATAAGTCCTTTGTGGGATGGCCATGCCCCTCCGGCTGATGACACACCTACCCAATGGCTGGCCACACCCCTTCAGTGGGCCCCTGCATTTCCCCAGCGGGTCCCCGTTGCCCCAGTCCGTCACTGTACATGGCCTTTAAATAGTAACAATTCTAATTCTAAATCACAAAAAGCTATTTACTGGCAATAATAACTGTACATCAACATAACTAGCTGGCTTCAAATCTACCGACTCACTGCGCCCATCGCTTCACACATTATTAGTAATAATAAGAGCTCAGTGCGTCAATGTGAGACAGTCGTCTTATTTTTACTGCTCAGCGTTTTGTGCTGGACCAAACACATCTGTGCTCGTCAAATAAATACCATACACGACGAATGCAGCTTTTGATTCACCACGGATATCTTTTTATTTGAACGTTGTCATATCAGCCATCATAAGAGGTCATTGTTTAACTGAACACCGTCCACAGCAGGGCTTGAGAGAGGTTAATAAATAACAACTAGATCACAAATTAGAATTCATGCTTTGAGAGAAAAAATAAAATGCAACAACGATACAATTACACCCTACAATAATAACCCTAAGAGGCGAGCATCACTTAGATTATCAACGCAACAATTTTTTCGTTTTCAGAATTTGTATTCTACAAAGGTTTTTTTTTTTCTTCCATTTATCGAGCTAGAAGCAATTCCAAAGGCATCAATAGTTTTCTATAATAGAGTCTGTGCACACACACAGAGGCCAAACCGTATGGCCTGGTTACAAATAGCCATTTACTTGGAAATAGACACGCTGTGCTCGCCTCCGATGTAATGATTACTGATTTACTCCAGACCTTTTTGTTGGCAGGTTTGTGTCCTTTCAGACAAGGACATTTTGTAAAACGCATCAGAGATTCCTTTTTGCGGCTTTCAGTCTTTGTATTATGTATAATTCTTGACGTATTTCTGTTCCTATATTTTAGATGGTAAACCATGTTGTTTCGTGGCAAAATGTCCAAAGTAGAAAATATATATATTTTTTCCTCGTTTAAAATGTTTTTTTTTTTTTTTTTTTTTACATTCGACATAACGATTTTGGCAGCTCTTGTTTTCGGTGCCATTGTCATCATTGCGTGTGTCAATGTAAACATAACTTCTATTTCCGACAGAGTACTTGAATAAAACATGTACGTTTGGTAAAATATTGTAAGTAAAGTAAGAAATTCCCTTCCGTACGTTGATCATAGATATCTATACGAGGAGGAGAGTCAAATCTTTCCAGTTTGTCATCTCTAGAACACTCTATATGGAATGACACTTTAGTTATAACGGATTTCGTTTTTTCATCTAAGCGTAAGTGTTCCCATTAAGACAGGAATAAAAAAATTCCATAGCCATGTATAACATTTGTGCATCTACCAGAATATCAACATCTTCAGCATCTCCATCAATTGCCAGCTTCCTCCTCATATTCTAATGAAAATATCTAGACTTAATTCTGGGAAGGGTCATTTTTGGTTATGTGTAAGGTAACAGTCTCTCCAAGGGTGCCATAGCTTAAGGTTCTTGTAGAAACTTCAGTTTTAAAGCTAGGTTGCCCGTTGTCTGCAGAACGTTGGACTTCGGTACAGAAAGACGGCTTAATGTTAAAGGATGGCTGGCCGGTTGACGATGCGCTCGCGCTTGTCCCAGCCGCTCCGGGTTCATTCATGCGGAAAGAAACATTTGAGGACCCCATCATATTCATTCTACTCATTCTTGAGCCAGCCATGAACATACTTTCGATTCCCTCTTTTAAGTTGCTGAAGAAGCCTTGCCTTTGTTTTGGGACAACAGGCCTTCCTACATTCAACAACACAGGCTTGCCGACGATTGGCTCATTTATTTCAGCTTGCAGTACAGATATCTCACATGGTGTGTTCTCAGCGATGTTTGCCACATTTTCATCACATCCGTAAGTCTCTCCTTGACCTGGAACATAATCTTCGAGATCTTCTAGAGTTAGAACTTTTCCATCACGAGTAAGAATTTTTTGAGCTCTGTTTTTGAGATCCTCAGAATCCTCATCTGCTGGCTCTTCAACGATGACATCGTCTACTTCCAAAGACAATGTCTGATCTGCATCTTGTGCTTCTGCTTCAACCACCAGTTTTTCAAAGTTACCTCTGGTATTCCAGTTCAGTGGTGTAGATGAAATTACATCATCAGATATACTGAATAACACATGTTCTCTCTCATAAGAAACCACTGGGGTTTCCAGCTCTGAGGGATATTTTGTGCTTTCTTCTAAGTCATCATCTATTTGTTCTGGTTCATACTGAAGCCCTAGATCTTCCTGAACCTCTGGCTCTTCTTCTACAAGTCCATATTCCATGGATGAGATGTCCACCTCTGATAAGCTACAAGATGGAAGCAAAGTCTTAGATTCCTCTACTAATTTATTGTTGGAGTTATTTGTGTTAGGGTCTTCACCGGGGTAACCCCTTGACCTTGGACCATGATGGGTATACTTCCGAGAACCTCGTTCATCTTTCTCTGGCTTTGCCGGAGAAGCCCCTCTTTTCCTAGGTGGCTTTGATGATTTTTTCACTTTGAATTCAATAATTTCTTCGACTTCAATCCACCTAGATTTTTGATCCTCAGGTCTAGCAGAGGCCCCTCCTTCTTCTGGTTCTGTGACAAAGAACGTGGGAACCACAGTCTTGCGTGTTTCTTGCTCAGACCTGAACACTGACTGCTTGCCCCTTGTTATAAAGTGGGGATCTGGTGTGGACGCTTCAGACCTGGGGGTTCTTGCTGGAGAGTGTCCCGAGGGTGGGCGTGAAGGGGAGATACCTGGAGACATTCTTCTTCTCATCCTTGGACTTTTCACCACTGTTGTTATAGTCTCCTCACTAGTGATGTAAACGTGTGAGTTAATATAGGTATGAAGACTTCGCCTTCAATGACACCAATCTCATGCTGTGTTAGTGTTTTCTTCTATAAGCGCCATTCAGTATATAATGCTAAACCACACACATATACATTAAAGGTATGTTAATAGAAAACATAAAATAGTATGTGTTAAGAGTGGCATAAGTTTCAGTGGTTCTTTGATTAGTGGCGGGAGGTCTTTTTGCTTTTGGAATGCTATTTTCTGGTTTCCACTGTGAGATGCCCTCAAGAAACCTGAAATAAGTAAACGCTCTAAATTTAAAGCCCATTAGCAAAAATAAGTAGTTCTAATGTTTCACGAGGACTGCTTTAGGTTCCTGCTACATATAAAGCAAATTTCAATTAAAGCTTCTATTAGTTCCCTGGATCGAGCATGTTCAGAATGTATTCCCATAGCACAATGTACAGGTTTGTAAGAAAACTTAGTTATTTGAATTTTTTCTAATTAATTACGGATCGCTACTGCGATTAAGCACGCAGACGGCCGATTGCTGTGTATTGTGCATGCATCGCAGTGCACATGCGTGAAGGCACCACTGCGATCGCAGAGACCACGCAGACCCATCGCAGAGTGATTGCCAGGAAGTGAGCGCTTGGGGCTGTTGACAGGGCAGTGGTCGTGTCTTTATATTAGCATTGCGATAGCAGTCATTACCATATTTTCGCAACGGACCTGCGTGCGTAATCGCAGCTGCGAATGCAATAGCGATCCGGGGAAAACATGTTTGAGAATATATTTGGTGAGATTTGTCCTGTATATGAAACTTAACTGGTAATATTTTGAAAATCATTTTACATTTTTCACAGTGCAATGCAGACTTTGGTCTTGGAGAACTCTTCACAATATGTTTATTGAACTTGATTTTAATGTAATTATTTAGCATTTTGAATATTCATTTGCATTAAATATTAAAATAAAAATTAAATGTGGAAAACATTATCCAATATGCAAATGAAGTGAAACTGAACAGTAACATTGGACAACATTGAACAATAGGGGCATTTGAGGAGCAAAGATTTGGAGGGACAAATCTTTTGCAATCTGGGACTATTCTTTGCAATTAGGACAGTTGGTAATTATACACATGGGGGCGAACCACAGCAAAATTTGGGAGTGTGTCTGGTCTTCTGAGCCTGGGTGCTTGGGGATGGTGGAATCACTGGAGACCTTTCATCTCCAGGCCCTGTGGTGACCGTACGCCAGACTTTTTGACTGAAATATCTTTAAATATTCTGCATCTTATAAACAGCAACTGAAGAATCACAATTTGCAGCTATAGTTTGAGCCACGTTTGCAATGTGTCAAATCTACCTGTTACCTGCAGAAAGTGGAGCCTGTTAATTTACTAGGAACTAGAGATGAGCGGGTTCGGATTAGTTCAGATTTTTCCCGACAAAAATCGGGTCTCAGAAAGAGGCAAAACGTCATCTTTCATGGGCAAGCCATGGAAGTCCAGGAATGATGACGTTTGTCCATGAAAGATGACATTTTGCCTCTGAGACCCGTTTTTTGGCAGGAAAAATCCGAACTTGGCGGGAAAATCCGAACCCGCTCATCTCTACTAGGAACGTCTGACATTTTCGATTAACGAGGGATTCCATGTGTCTATTATACAGAAATGACATACAGTATACAGACAGTACTGTTGATCAAGGGATCTCAGCTCCAGTCCTCAAGTACAACCCCAACAGGTCATGTTTTGCGGATCTGTTTAACCATGCACGTGTGAGTAATTATCCCAAATGCTTCTGACAGAAATCCTTAAACCATGACCTGTTGAGGATACTGCTGAGCGTACAAACCATTGGTGTAGATATTTGCTGGGAAACACCTGTAATACACCGCAGGTAATAATATTAGGAAACAATTTTGAATCCAGCTTCACGTTAATGGCATTCGGTCTAGTTTTGTCTCCCTACAGTTGGCATTGCGCTCGGAGCCCCTCTCCATGGATGAGAGATTACATTTGGATGCGTTAGTAGAGAGGTCTGTATATGAATATGGATGTGCCGCACACTGTACGTCTCCTCCATATTTATTGTGAGACTTTGAGCATAATGAGCATAGATTGCGCAGGGAAATCATTCTCTTAATTCTCTGCTATAAGTTTGGCACCAGCGCTGCCTGGAAGGGTGCGTTGGATAAATCCGGCACTTTGCACATAGACATGTCATGCACACACGTGTTCAGGACAGAGGGCCCAGCAGAGCGTTGCATTGATCGGTCGCTGCGCACAACATGACTGATTCCCATAGGCCGATGGTTAGTAATGAGCATGTTATGACGTCATGCAGCAGACAGACAGACAGACGGACTCAGACGGACAAACGGACATAGCTGCACTTACATGATAACTGTTTTCTTGGGCACTTTAGTTTCTTGTTCAGTGACTATAAAAGAGACAGTATGAAGAGCAGGGTTAGAATACAGCAGAAGCTGAGATGATTGGACTAATTGTGTTAAGTTCATTAAGTAGAACCTGGATGAACAGAGAAAGCTGACATGCCGCCTGTGCTCCCCTAACACTCTGCAGGTGGCGGAACACAACTAAATCCCTGCCATGTCTCTAAACACCCATTTTATAACCTGAATGGCTCCATGTCTACAGTATACTACTCCGTTCTGTATTTTAGGTACGATTCGAGTCCCCCAGAGCAACAACAGGAAGAACAAATGGCAAATCTTAGTGAAATGTTATTCCACCTCTTCCAAGTCACTGACTTGTATCAATAAATGAACTGCATTATACGTAGCGGACCTGCTGTACCTCATTTACCTGGTTATTTATCACACAGCAAAACGTTTTTCTATATCACAGAATGACTTGTAGCTTGGTATATACCAGTGACAGGCAACCTAAGGCACTGTTGTGGAACTACACATCCCAGCATGTCCTGCCACAGTTAAGAACTGTTTAAGAACATGTTAAAAGTAGAGATGAGCGGGTTCGGATTACTTTGTATTTTCCCGCCAAATTCGATTTCTCCCGCCAAAATCGGGTCTCAGACAGGGGGAAAACGTCATCTTTCATGGACAAACATCATCTTTCATGGACTTGTATCCAGGAATGATGATGTTTGTCCATGAAAGATGACGTTTTGCCTCTTTCTGAGACCCGATTTTTTGCGGGCAAAGTTCGAATTTGGCGGGAAAATCCGAACTAATCCGAAACCGCTCATCTCTAGTTAAAACAACGGCAAGGCATGCTTGGATATGTAGTTCCACAGCAGCTGGAGTGCCACAGGTTGCCAACACCTGGCCTATACAATGCAATATACCCACTTATATCACCCACCAGTAACCCCCCACTTTTAAAAGACATCACGATTATCATTCCAAGTCTGTAAAACTTGACCCTGCAGAGCTTATGTAATGTATTCTGTATCCCTCGTTTACTGCTTTCACATATGTAAATAAAAGCCCCATACTTGCAGTTATCATTATATTGCCCTGTAAGTAATGTATGCAAAAAAAGTTTCAGTTCTGGGGATGAAATGGGGAAATTGTAAAAAGCTGTGGTCATTCCTATAACCCCATCGCCCCATAGGCTTTCCTCACCGCTGAATTTTGGCACATTTTGGGGGCTTGTCGTATTCTAACATCCAGCAATCAGGAATAAGCTATGCAGTACCCACACAAATTATGTTTTCTGTATTTAGAGGACTCTCAATTTAGAGAAAATATCATTTACAGCAGTTTGCTGATATCTTCTCACACGGCAATGGCAATATTTCTTTAATTGAAATTGCAAAAAAGTGAACTAAAAATATATAAATATATATATTTTTTAAACAAACACCAAAAAAAACTCTTTGCGGTTCTTTCTTTGGTGTTTATAAAACACATAAAATGAATAGGAATTATAAGATAGTGCAACCATGGAAACCATTCTGGAAAGTAGACAACCTACTGCATTCAAATGCGGGGAGCCACTGTGTTTATTGGTGCCAGGAGCCCCAAATATGGACTTCTTTAATGGTTTCTGTTGTATACAGTGTTTATTTTCACACAATAATCACTAATGGGACACGCACCTCTTACAAACGAGTGTCCCTGGGTGTGTAGGTGCCAAGATGGGGGAGATTGGGCAAGTTATACTCTCAACCCATCAGCCGGCTCTGCTAGTATAGCTGCCAGATAATAACCACTAAGAAGCCATACAGAGGGGACTCTCCACTTTGAAATGAGGGTGGTACATCTGAGTTTACTGAAGCCAGGATGGGGAAGATCCCATAATGGTCTCTGCACTGCAGGGGATATAACTTCTCCGGAGTCACACCATTTCAAACAGTGAACACCCCTCTTACAAATGATAGTACCCCTGGGTGCGTAGGAATGAGAGAGATAGAACTTTTATCATGCCCCCCACTCCCCAGACCCATCCAGTGACAGAATTGATTAAGGAGGAACTTTTAGGTAAGTTCCTCCTCTATTGAACTCCTGTAGTGCTGGGGAAAAGTTGGGCTCGTCCTCGACACTTTGATGTACATACTGAGAATGAGTACCACTCATCCTTAGCACTGAAGGACTTACATTAGGAAATGTGTTCTCAAAACCTGCACAGCTTAACAATTCCTTGTCACATACTTTTTCTGTAGATACCATACTCCCCAGTTTCCATACCTTCTACTATATACAGTAGGTATAGTTCAGCCAGCTTGAACAGTTGAGCAATTACATACAATGACTCAAGGAACACTTACCTGTGCTGGGTGTGATAACGTGAGTGCTACGAGCATGTTCATTATCAAGCCCCCCCAACGTGATGAGGAGAGGGTGTGACACACAGTCACCCCCCCCTCCCAAAATGGCACATCAGGTGGCGTGGATGTGCCCAATTTCACTCGCCTGCGTTAGATGAGCATCGCACCGGATATCACTGCACCCAGTGATGCCACTGGTCTGGACACAGAAATGCATACAGATCAGCAAATTACGGGCAAATTTACGCATTCAGTTCTGTGCACATAATACAGGTGCAATTGTGGCAGTCTTGCTTTCAACTCTCTATTGGCACCTTTTGTTCTATACAAATGTGTCCTTACTGAGAGTCCATACGCCATACGCCACCCCGTGTGACTGACACATACAGGCTGGAGTGGCATACCAGATTTTTCTTAAAATATTTCATCTAAATCGCATTGCAGACGCAGCAAAAAAATTCTCGCACTGTACCAGAGATCCTTGGCTGCGACTTCAACCCCACAAGGATTGCTATTACTGTATACACAAAGTCGCGATGTTGTTTCGTCATTCTGTGTGTTTTATTTATGTGAATAAGACACACATTTTGAGTGAAAGAGATGCTCGCACGGATGAATCGCACGGCACCTGGTACGCTAAAGGCTCACATCCACTAGACTATTAAATTGAGCGATTGAATGATAACGATATCGTTATCATTCAATAATCATTTGAAAATCGTTAAGAAAAAGGTCTTAAACAACTAGTGACATCTATCATCGTACGATATCGTCAGGTTCAGCATGTTTGCAGATGATTGATGTTCCTGCACTGAACGAGTGCTCGCTCAGTGTAGGCTCATCACAGACTGACAAATGACTGCACGATTACAATGTTGTAATCGTGCAGTCTTTTGCCTGTCTTCTAGTGGTTCTGTTATACTGCAGACTGAGAAGGGCTATTTGACGTGACCGATGCATCGGTGTTAACAACGTGGCATCCCACAAGATGTGAGCAATTGTAGTAACGTTATCGCCTCCAGCCGGTCAGCCCTGGGTGATCTGGATCGTTTCAACAGCGCGCGCAGGATACAGGAGGACACTGTACCCATCATGTGTTATACTGGCTACACACGGCAAAATCATCACAGCTAATAAGTCAGTCTTTCAACTCTGCCTTATAAAACCACTTGTGGGACAAGATCAACCAGTTTAGGTGTCAGGCTAGTGGCTCATGTGTCCACTGAGAGAGCGCCCACGGGTGTCACTCTGGATTTACAGCACAAGAGCAAAAGAAGACGGAACTCAGGCCTTCATTCAGAGGCGGCGCCGCCTCGATGTTTGTCAAGTGGGCATGCGCACGAAGGAGCCGGCTCCTTCGTGCGCATGCGTGAGACCCGCTACGACTGACAGCGCCGATCATAGCGGGTCTCTTTCCAAAGGGGGCGAGCTGTTGATGTTGATTGACAGCTCGCCCCGTTTGGAAGACGGGCCGGGGGGGTGGCAGCCCAAACGGAGGCATTCCCATGGGAACGCCTACCGTTTGGGGGAGGCTCCACTGACATCACTAGTGATCAGTCAGAGCTGGAAGCTCTCCGGGTCTTACGACAAGTGAGACCCTACCCTAGGGTCTCGTCGTAAGCCCCGATGGTCACGATGGTCTCTGACCATCGCGACCATCACCCTAGCGGTCGTTAGAGCTGTGGGTGTAAACCCACAGCCTAACGACCGAAACAGAGGCGGGCGGTCAGGATGCAAGCGGCCGCCCAGTTTCTGAGCGACTGCTTGCATCCTCCGACCGCCTCTGAATGAGGCCCTCAGAGTAGAGGCTGGGTCACATGAGATTTGCTTGGGGGAGCGCAGGTTCTGTCTCTGTGGTTGCCCAGTCTATGACCAAGTGGATAGAACCTTGCAGGTGGGCAGCACAAAACTAGTTGTGGTGGGTGGTAGAGTCGGTTCCATCGGTGCGTCACTATTACTTATAATTCCTTCAGTTCTAGTAATAGTAATTAGTGTACACTGACATTCATTACAACGCCATGAAGTTAAGGTTGTTAGAATTTTGACTTGGTTAAATTCACATAAAATAGTTGAAATCTAACCTAGAACTTCAAACCCGGATCATCTTTTCTCACCCTGAGTTTAAGTCACTTATTATATTATTAGACGATTTACAGTAGATGAATTTGTATTTATTATCTTGTCCGATAAAACAAGAGGACTTTTAACCTCAGATATGCTCCGTGCAAATGTTATTCCTTGGTGCAGCCAGATAGAGATTCTGATATTTTGGGGCAGGGTTTGGTGGTATGTGAATGGATGGGGTTTGGGCTATTGATGACTGGGGGTTTGGTATGGATGTTGACGCAATGCAGATAGTTAAGCAGAATGAGCGTTTATTTGCCATTGCGCAAGGGTGTAAGCCGCACTGAACACACGCAGCGATTAATATACGATTACGCTCACAAAAAGTGAGTGACAGGTAGTCAGCATTTGGCGGGGGGGTTATCGGGGGAGTGGTTAGAGAAATGCAGGCGTGTCTCACCATTTAAACACTGTTTTCTGGTTTTCTGGGCGTGCATAATTTAGCCACTGCGTTCTTGCTGGCAGCAGGAGCGCCCTCTGCGTATCTGGAGACCTGTTAGACTTACTCAGAAGGCTGATGGCCGCCTGATCTGCGTTCGATGTTATCGGTTTTGTGCGCGAGCGGCTGATGTGAGATGCTGTCAGTGGGCCTCTCTAAGCACTGAGCGGCATGTGAGTCATTAGCACATTTTAGCAATTACGATCTATGAGAGATCGCAGCTATGATTGCATTTACATGTCTTAATCAGGCCCTGGGCTTTGGTGGATGTAAGTGTATTTTGGGCAATTTTGGGTGGATTTGGGTGGCGTTCTGGCTATTGTGGGCAGGGTTTGGGTGGATTTGGGTGGAGTTCTGGCTATTGTGGGCAGGGTTTGGGTGGTTTTGGGTGGAGTTCTGGCTATTGTGGGCATGGTTCGGGTGGATTTGGGTGGATCTAGGTGGAGTTCTGGCTATTGTGGGCAGGGTTTGGGTGGATCTAGGTGGAGTTCTGGTTATTGTGGGCAGGGTTCGGGTGGATTTGGGTGGAGTTTGGGCTATTGTGGGCAGGGTTTGGGTGGAGTTTGAGCTATTGTGGGCAGGGTTTGGGTGGATCTAGGTAGAGTTCTGGCTATTGTGGGCAGGGATTGAGTGGAGTTTGAGCTATTGTGGGCAGGGTTTGGGTGGATCTAGGTAGAGTTCTGGCTATTGTGGGCAGTGCTTGGGTGGAGTTCTGGCTATTGTGGGCAGGGTTTGGGTGGATCTAGGTGGAGCTGGGCTATTGTGTGCACAGGACATGAATGGAATTTATGCTATTTTGGGTGGATCTGGGTGGAGTCTCGGCTAGCGTGGGCAGGGTTTGGGTGGATGTAGGTGGAGTCTGGGCTTTTGTGGGTTCGCTTTGGCTGGGTCTGGGGCATGTCCAAATTTTTCCATTTTGGAACATTAGCAGATATACCAAAAGCTGGACAACAGTGCAAACACCATGGGCAATAAAACACCTAAAATAAATCCATTTGTTTATATTGATCTGTACTAAAAAGGCAGCACCTGTAAAATCACTTTCTTTATTACAGGTGCCCCATGAACACTTTACCACCATTACTCCGAGACTAGAAAATAACACTTGTCTAATACACTATGCTGATATCAGTTACACTGTTTTCTTTAGATCCTATAATTTAAATAAAATGTTTGTCCAGAAGCAAATACAGGTCACATGACCCAGACATGCCCGTGAAGTGCAGAGTTGGAATTATATTATATAACCCCTAAAGCAATGGATTGTTTCCAAAAATAGATGAGCAAGTCTGAAATATGTACGACCCATCTTCTTTATTTATTTTTGTATTTTAATGACATCCCCCCTTCCCGTTAAAATCATCAAATCCACCACAACTGATTTTGCTGGGAATAGAGAATCCGCTTTTATATCAGGCCTCTAGTGACAGGTTGGGGTGTTTTGGACAGCTGGGGAGAACAGAAACAGAGCTCTCAGCATACATTAATTAAAGCCTTGTAATCGCATGCTGGAAAACGCGTTGAATAATGTATGCACAAGCCACATTCAGCTGAATTACAGGTTACTGAAAGCGCAAACACAAGTTGTTTAAAAGCACAACCCACGATGCAATGTGACGCTCTGTAAATGCAATAAATCTCAACGAGTGGTCTTTATCAGGAGGATCTTCTACTTCTCCTCTGTATCCTCTACTGCCCCAGGGGCCACAAAGCAGGGTAACGATGCTCGGTGCCACCACTGGAGCATTGGAAATTGGGATGAGTCGTTGGAGTCCAGTTCCGAGGGCATGGAGAAAGCCGTACTAACTGAATGGATAGAACACACCAAATAGCGAATTGAGGTCACAGAGTCCTTGTCGAACATTAAATCTCAGAGGCTTCCAGCGATGTTTCACAAAGTTTGGATTAGCATGTTGAACTGTTGGTCAGCCAACGATGAGCTCCAAAAGGAATGTTCATCTGTTTTTTGGCCCAGACGATGAGATAAAAAAAAAAAATAGTGGAACACAGGAGTTTTTAGATTTGTTGTTGGCTCCTGAGTTACCAGAACCATTTCAGTGGGCTGGAATGAGAACTAAAGTGTTGTTCTAAAATTGTGTTCAGTTATACAGTAGCTACACTGGTAAAGAATAACACAAAATGCTTCCATGGGACTGTGCAATGTTTCTCTCTGGGGGAGATGTACTAAACTCTGAAAAGTGATAAAGTGAAGAGTGATAAACCAGCAGCCACTCAGCTCCCAGCTGTCATGTTACAGGCTGTGTTTGAAAAATGACAGTTAGCAGCTGATTGGCTGGAGGTTGATCACTCTCCAACTTATCACTTTTCAGAGTTTAGTACATCTGGCCCCCAAGAACATAAATTAAAATCATTAAGCAACTTGTGTCACTCCAGATGGAACTATGGCTGCCATCTACAAGCTTTAGATAACGCCCAAAGTTGTAACTGGAGACATTAAACAATTTCTCAAGCACTGCACCTCAGGAATTGCTAGTACTCCACCCTCCTGCAGCTTTCCCTGGTAATTCTACCATCGTTGCATGAGATTTTGTCTTACTACTATTTTCTGCAATACGTCCTCACTCACTTAGCAGATTAATAACAAAGTTGGCATAATGCAGTTACCATGTAATTCTTCCTGCAATGCGCTGACTGCTTTCCATATCTGTCCAGACCATCACAGCATGCTTCCATTCCTGTGTTATTTATATTTTTGCTTTCTGTAGTCCCCCATTGTATGTTACACTTCTACTAATTGCACGTCCTACCCACTGTACCCTATGCAGTGTGCAGAGCCGGCTATAGCATGAGCCTGTGCAACGAGGGACACAGAAACACCAAATCTAGCGCGCGACCAAAAGGGGGTGTGGACTAATTACCATAGACCACACCCCCTAAATGATGCTATTTGGGGGCGTGCCCGTATGGCATGCCTCCCGTTAATGTCAGGCTGGGGGCAAGCCCAGCACTATGTCAGTAGCTGGACTGCCCCAGCTCTCTCCCTCCACTGAATGGATTCTTGTTCGTAGGGGCCGACATTGCCGCACAGCTGCGGCGGGTGGAGGTGCCCAACATCAGGTGAGTTCTCACCCGAGATTGCAGTGATTTCTTTCTGCACAACTCTCCCTAGCAAGCAGCCTGCACATATCAGTGAGATATGTGTAAGCTGCTTGTGTTGTACCTCTAAAAAACAGGTTAATGTCATTTAAAAAAAAATTACGTCAGGGCCCCCCCAAAAGGCTAACCAGCACCCGGACTTGCCAGCCAGTCCTGGTTCTTAAAATTACAGAAGAAAAATTGTGTAGGGTTCCACAGTAATTTAATAACCAGCACCAGGCAGCAGGGCCAGACCTGGCTTTAAATATAGGGGTGAAAAAATTTGCGTGAGGTACCCCCTATATTTAAAACCAGCTCCAGTCCCTTTCTAGCGGGGGGCTGATGCCACAGCCAGGGGAGCCTTTTCACCGGGCCCTCCAGCCGCAGCATCAGCTCTGACCGATAGTCAGCCCAGGCCAGCAATCCCTGGGGAGTTGGGGACCCCCCCAATAAAGGGGTCCCCCTCTCGAGAGCATCCCTGGCCTAGGCTGATAGCCCGGGGCTATCCCCGCCACCCCTGGGCGGTGGAGTACCATCGCAGCCTCATGCACACTCGCACAAGCTCTGACCTTACTCAGGAATTGCTAACCTCATCGCACGCTACGGCATCGCAGTGGATAATTTATGCACACCCCTGCAACGGCATCCAAACGCACTGGCACGCCTGTGTTTTGCTGACCACCCCTCGTCACCTCCCACAAACGGCACTTCCTGTTGATCACTCTGCGATGGGTCTGTGTAGTCACTGCAGACCCATCGCAGTCCCGATCGCAGTGGACGGTTCGCGCACTGCAATGCATACGCATGTACATAACGCAACTATTGCCCAATTGAGTGCATAATCGCAGTTGCGATCCTTGCTGAATCAGGCCCACAATCCACAGGTGGCTGAAGCCAGTGATGAATTACAGAAGTGCTCTCAGTGAATTATAGTAGTAATAACAGCAGACTGAAAAAAAATAAATACTAATTTGTATCCTTCATATCCCCCAGAACATCTCACGGAGGCAGCATTATTATGGACTGAGTCAATGTTATTGAATCCATGAGATAACTGAAAACCAGTAATACGAAGTCAGTCAGACAATTTGTCTCAGTGAAGTCACTGATATCTGGTGATTTGACAAGTTGCATTGTATATATACATACACACACATATATATATGTTCTTAGTGAAGGGATAGACTGCATTCTCAGTGATGTCACTGGTTCTTAGTAAAGGGATAGATTGTGTTTTCAGTGATGTCACTGGTTCTTAGTGAAGGGGTTAAATGAATTCTCAATGATGTCACTGGTTCTTAGTGAAGGGGTTAACTGAATTCTCAATGATGTCACTGGTTCTTAGTGAAGGGGTTAACTGAATTCTCAATGATGTCACTGGTTCTTAGTAAAGGGATAGATTGTGTTTTCAGTGATGTCACTGGTTCTTAGTGAAGGGGTTAACTGAATTCTCAATGATGTCACTGGTTCTTAGTGAAGGGGTTAACTGAATTCTCAATGATGTCACTGGTTCTTAGTGAAGGGGTTAACTGAATTCTCAATGATGTCACTGGTTCTTAGTAAAGGGATAGATTGTGTTTTCAGTGATGTCACTGGTTCTTAGTGAAGGGGTTAACTGAATTCTCAATGATGTCACTGGTTCTTAGTGAAGGGGTTAACTGAATTCTCAATGATGTCACTGGTTCTTAGTGAAGGGGTTAACTGAATTCTCAATGATGTCACTGGTTCTTAGTAAAGGGATAGATTGTGTTTTCAGTGATGTCACTGGTTCTTAGTGAAGGGGTTAACTGAATTCTCAATGATGTCACTGGTTCTTAGTGAAGGGGTTAACTGAATTCTCAATGATGTCACTGGTTCTTAGTGAAGGGGTTAACTGAATTCTCAATGATGTCACTGGTTCTTAGTAAAGGGATAGATTGTGTTTTCAGTGATGTCACTGGTTCTTAGTGAAGGGGTTAACTGAATTCTCAATGATGTCACTGGTTCTTAGTGAAAGGATAGTCTGCACTCTCAGTGATGTCACTGGTTCTTAGTGAAGAGACAGGCTGCACTCTCAGTGATGTCACTGGTTCTTAGTGAAGAGATAGGCTGCACTCTCAGTGATGTCACTGGTTCTAAAGGAAGGAATATGTTGCGTTCTCAGTGATATCACTGGTTCTTAGTGAAGGGATAGGTTGTGTTCTCAGTGATGTGACTGGTTCTTAATGAAGGCTTAGATTGTGTTCTCGGTGATGTCACTGGGTCTTAGTGAAGGGATATGTTGCTTTCTCAGTGCTGTCACTGGTTCTTAGTGAAGGGATAGGTTTGTGTTCTCAGTGCTGTCACTGGTTCTTAGTGAAGGGATATGTTGTGTTCTCAGTGATGTCACTGGTTCTTAGTGAAGGGATAGGCTGCACTCTCAGTGATGTCACTGGTTCTAAAGGAAGGAATAAGTTGCGTTCTCAGTGATATCACTGGTTCTTAGTGAAGGGATAGGTTGTGTTCTCGGTGATGTCACTGGATCTTAGTGAAGGGATAGATTGTGTTCTCGGTGATGTCACTGGGTCTTAGTGGAGGGATAGGTTGCGTTCTCAGTGAAGTCACTGGTTCTTCAAGAAGGAATAGACTGCATTCTCAGTGATGTCACTGATATCTGGTGATTTGACAGTCTGCATTCTCAGTGATGTCACTGGTTCTTAGTGAAGGAATAGGTTGCGTTCTCAATGATGTCACTGGTTCTTAGGGAAGGAATAGGTTGCGTTCTCAGTGATGTCACTGGTTCTTAGTGAAGGGATAGTTTGTGTTCTCAGTGATGGGATAAGTTGTGTTCTCAGTGATGTTACTGGTTCTTAGTGAAGGGATAAACTGCATTCTCAGTGATGTCCCTGGTTCTTAGTGAAGGGATAGGTTGCATTCTCAGTGATGTCACTGGTTCTTAGTGAAGGGATAGGCAGCACTCTCAGTGATGTCACTGGCTCTTAGTGAAGGAATAGGTTGTGTTCTCAGTGATGTCCCTGGTTCTTATTGAAAGGATAGGCTGCATTGTCAGTGATGTCACTGGGTCTTAGTGAAGGAATAGGTTGCATTCTCAGTGATGTCACTGGTTCTTAGTGAGGGGATAGGTTGTGTTCTTAGCGATGTCACTAATTATACTAGTGATTTGATAAACTGCATTCAGAATAATAGTTCAGTGCACCGAATGGCTGCATATATGGTACAAAGGCAACAGATACACTCATTTATTAGTTTCAATCAATAATAGACTCCAAAAAGAATAACAACAGGTCCTTACAGCTAACAATGGGAACACAAATGTTGCAGTACTAAGCCAAACAAATGGCAAACAGCAACATAGTCATACTGATGAATATGGAACTGAACAAAAAGTGGACTGTTCCTTTAGAAGTAGTATATATATATATATATATATATATATATACACACACACACATATTTATATATATAAAATTATTTATCATAAATACAGAATAAAATAAAAAAGAATCAGCTGAGTGATGAATACATGCTGTAATACGAGGCTCCTTACCTTCTATGGTGATGGTCTGGTCTCCTCTCCTCTCTTGGGCCAGTGACGCCGCTGTCTGTACGTTCAGCTGCGCTGCGCTGCGTGTGGATCCCAGTCTGTTCATCAGCTACAATGAAGAGAGGCGGCAGGATTGTACAGCAGGGACCTTACAATAGCGAGTCAACATCAAGGAATTCAGGACTATTTACTATGTTCCTGTTATTTCTATCTGCCATGGAATAATGTGTGTTCTAGAAATAAAATCCACATGAAACTAGAGGCCTGATTCAGAGCTGGACGCTCTGACAGAGCGCTCGCTCTGAATCAGGGCCCTCCTACCTTTTTTTGAGTGTCCTCATGGACGCTCGAATAGCTGTGGGTTACCACCCACAGCTATAGCAAGCGTCCATGATGATGGTCGCGATGGTCTTGACCATCACGACCATCGGGCTTGCGATGGAGACCCTGCGGTAGGGTCTCGCTGCCGCAAGCCCTGGAGTGATTTTGGCTCTATCAGAGCCAAAATCATTCCCACTGACATCACTAGCGATGTCAGTGGGGCCGGCTTGAGACGGTAGGCGTTCCCATGGGAACGCCTCTGTCTGGCAGGCACGCCCCCGGCACGCCCACCAAAGGGGGCGTGCTGTCAATCAACATCGACAGCACGCCCTCTTTGGTGCGAGACCCGGAGCGATGGAGATCCCGTCGCTCGCCGGGTCTTGCGCATGCGCACGACGGAGATCCCTCCGTCGTGCGCATGCGCAGTGGGGGAACATCGACCCGCTTGCGAGCGTACTGCCGCTCATGAGCGGGTCTGAATGACCCCCTAGGCCCAGAACTATTTTACATTTGTATATGTGTCTTGTATTATAAACTGTACACACAAGAGACCCCCAGGTGTATATCGAGGCCCTTCTGGGTATCCCTGGCATTTATTCCGGGGTATGTTTTCAGATGATGTTTTGATTTAATAATGATAAAATGTTTTGATTTATTAATGATCAAGAGATGGCTTCTGTATCCCCGGCTACTTATCCGCATATATTTATGCATATATTTATATATCTTTACCTAATTAGAAACTATTTATTGGCAAAAACAGACTCCCCTACACTCTTGCTCAGAGCTTATTAGCAGATGCAGCTGGTGATCGTCCTTACAGTATGGCCCTCATTCAGAGGCGGTCGCAAGAAGCGAGCGCTCTCTCTGAATGAGGGCGGCCGCTTCACGTTTCAAGTGCGGCCTCCTGGTCGCTAGCTAAGCTGTGGGTTAACACCCACAGCTTTAGCGACCGACCAGGTTGACCATCGCGACCATCGGGGCTTGCGACGAGACCCTAAGGTTGGGTCTCGGCAATCGCAAGCCCCAGGGAGCTTCCTGCTCTGATCGAGCAGGAAGCTCCCAACTGACATCACTGCTGATGTCAGTGCGGCCGCCCACAAAACGCTAAGCGTTCCTTAAGGAATGCCTCCGTTTGTGTAGCCACTCCCCCGCCCTGCCTACAAAACAGGGCGAGCTGTCGATCAACATCGACAGCCGCCCCTTTTGTAGTGAGCTCCGGAGCGAGAGAATTTCGTGCAGTGCGGCCGCTGCGCGTGCACAGGGCCTTAACATCGACCCGGTTACGAGCGCTCGGCGCTTGTGACTGGGTCTGAATGAGGGTCTATATGCTCACAGCATACACCTAGCACCAAATAAAAGAAACGTGTGAGCTTATCGGTTGATCAATAGAAATCGGTTCCGGACTTCTTTTTCTAGTAAATATCAGTCTCTGTGAGCCCTTATGTCCCACACTACACTTCTTCAGGTCGCCAGAAGTAGTCCTCTCCTCCTCACCAACGCGTTTCGACATATTGGGCCGTATTCGATTAGACGTGAAAAGCCGAGATCCACGAAAAAGTATCGCTGATTGCGTCTTTTCGCGTGGCGGAAACTTATCTCCGTATTCAATACCATCCCTCTTTTCATGTACGCGGAAAGTTAATGCAATGTAATAGGCAAAAAAGATTTGCCTCGAATAGCAGGAGAAAAGAAGTGCAAAATGTTTATTTTGGGGTGCAAAGGTGGGAAAACCACTCAGAACCCTTGGGACAGCCCCCCCAAAGGACAACTGCGTCAAAAAAATCCTGAAAAAAACTTAACACCCCAAAAAAGTACTTTCATTTTGGGGGGCGAAAAAGCACAAAGTGGGGGGACAACTTCAAAAACTAGCAAAATAAGGTTCTGGGGGTGCTCTAAGCAGGGGTCAACTGTTTTTGGGGTTGCAGGTGCTTTTTTGACAGAGGGATTTTTTTAAAACTTCACTTTAGAGATATTAAAAGATGCTAGCACCCATTTTCAGGTACCCCAAATTTGCCAGGACTACTTATTTTCACCCCAAAAATACTGCTTTATGCCATTCTTCACCACTTGTGCAAAGACGCTAATTAGAGGCAATTGAACCAACTTAAGTACCCAAACAGTTTTATTAGGACTATTAGGGCACTACTACATTGATCCCCAATGTTTCTGCATCTTTTTGGGGGGTTTGGGCTGATTTCCCCGATTCTGACACCACTTTCCGCCTGTTCTGACTTTGCGGGTCGCCATTTTCGCGTCTTTTGGAATTGAATACGGCAAAGAGCGGCGACGCACACGATAAGTTTCCGCGTCCAAAAGACGCGATGTAGGCGGAAAGTCCGGCAGGCGGAACTTTATTGTGGTCGCGAAACTAATTGAATATTGCCCATATTTAGAAAGAATTCCGGAACCGATTTCTAATGATCAACAGATAAGCTCATACATTTCTTTTACTTGCTACGCTGGATGTATTTTAAAGTTTTAATAAGATTTAAGTTTACTACAGTATGATAGTTCTCTCCATTGTTTTAGGTTCCTCCAGATGGAATAGAAATACTCAATAAGGAGGACCCTGCGATTTTTGACATTAACTGGCCACAAATACCCTTTAAAGGATTTATTTTTAATGTTTTATATATTTCTATTGTATAAATAATTTTCTTTAATATGAACCACTCAGATATACTGATCGCCCAATATAGAAGCGCAGAAGGTTATTTGCATTGTATATGTGGCTTTTGAGGAGTGATAAAGCCGCGGATCGTTTTGCTGCTGTGGGATATTGGTGCGGGTGAATTAATATTATATACTGTATATAAGAACAGGATCTCTTACTCACATGAACACGGAGACATTAGCGGCACATACCTCACACTCATAATGCCCAATGTCCTCCTTAGTGGCGTTCTTTATCACCAGGACCAGTGTTCCGCTCCTTGGCTCCGCGAATGTCTGGTGCTTATTGGAATCTGTCAGAGGATACCCGTCTCTGTACCACCTGTGGGCACACCATCAGGAGAGGGTTGCAACTTTCTCTCTGTCTACACAGACGGCATCACAGTGCACGATCTGAGGCTACACTGCCAACCTCGCCACAATGGGGCCTATGTAGTAAAACCCACCGCAACGGACCGATCCGGACTGCGCTACAGCATTCACAACTAGAACCAATGGCTGCCAAGGATTATTGTACATTCCTGCACAGTGTTATTGAGTAAGACCTAGTTTATTGGTTTAAGTTTTGCAGGAAGTAGCAGCTCTATTCAGCTGACTGCAGGTGATTATCGCTTTACAAAGACTGGAAACAGATACGAAGAAGTGTTTATGTTATTTTGCGTTATGAAGTAATCAATGATATAACTGTACTAAAAGAGACACATAGGGGGAATCGGTATGAAATCCCGGCTGCCGCATGGCCGGCAGTTCGATTCCCGGCAGCGGCAGCCCGACAGAGCAGCAGAGCCCGGCAGCAGAAGCCCGACAGCGCTGGAAATCCCGATCGTCCCCAGGTAAACTAACCTAATCCCCTAACCCTAATCCCCCCTCTAAGTGCCTAACCCTAATCCCCCCTTTAAGTGCCTAACCCCCCCTTCCCCGCTGCCTAAACCTAAGTCCCCCGGGGGTGCCTAACCCTAACCCCCCCTTCCCCTAGCCTAACCATAACCCTCCCGAGGAGGTGCTTAACCCTAAGTCCCCCCCGGGTGCCCTAAACCTAACCCCCCCCACATGGCTGTCCGCTTGCGGCGCCCGGCATCCCTTCGATCAGGATGCCGGGCGCCGGTCTCCCGGCGTCGGGTAAATGACAGGTGTCTAGATATAAACGCCGGTCATTTATCCCACGCCAGGATAAAGCAGCGGGGAAGCCGGCTGTCGGCATTAAGGCAGCCGGTTTCCCGATTGCATCACACATAGGGGCGTCTCTTTCAAAGTTGTACGCAAGTCTTTATTCACAGTGATAAAGACAGGCATGGAGAGTTTGGGGGAGGCAGCGGGAAATGTCCAGTGGCGGCTCCAGCGCAGTCCAAAATTCAAATAAGGGAGTCGCACCAACTGCCAGTGAGTCCCGACCAGTGAATTTTGGCAGCGTTTGGGGTGGCAGTTGGTGCGGCTCCACTATTTGAATTTTGGACTGGGCTGCAGCCCCACCTCTGGAGTCGCCACTGGTAATGTCGGTTAAAAAACGCAGCCGTGTCTTGACCGTTTCGGGGGGAAGGTGAAATCCTGCATCTGCGCAGAAAATAGGGCTCCGGTGTCTCAGTTACGGAACCCATTCCGAGCGACCATAGGCTCACTCAAGGAGTCGATGTTTGCAAGATCTGCGTCTGATGGTGTGTACGCAATGGCTGCAGTGGGCGTCTCAGTAGAGTCTCGGCGGCTGTTCCGCTAGCATATTTTGGCAAATCCTCAGCTGCAAAAATTGCAACTGCGGCAGCAATAGTGTAAAACTAATAAAACCTTTGACATAGTAAACTCTGCTCTGACCAGGGACTTTGAACACAGGTCCAACCCAGCTGCGACCCAGGTCAGACCCTTTTCACACTGCACCTTTGACCAGGGTTATTGCCGAGTTGGGCCTGTTCACACTGAATCCGGGTCAGCCATGTAAAACCCTATGAATATCATAAAAAAATTGCAGGAATCATGGCTGATGGATATCACTGTGTAGCACTGAGTTCATAAGTGTTTGTGCTGTTTGATTCAGCCAGTGAGAGCATGATGCAGCCTCTGACAGCATAGTGTACAGGTCACCTCTTCTTCACTCCAATTAGCCATCACTAATGACAGTAGTGGTATTAACCCCCTCCAGGCTGCCAGAATAATGCATCTGCTGTTGTCTGCAGTGTGCTGCCTGTGTGTTTGGCTGCTGACATCAAGTGAGACCCAGGAACATCTCATCAGCTGTGTTTGCTGAGTCCAGGGTTGGATAACCCGGGTTGGGCCCGTTCACACTGCACATCAACCCGGCTTGTTCCTGAGTTCAACCCTGCTCAATTGCAGGGTTGAAATACTGAGCCACCGGACCTGGCAATTTTTCTGTTGGCGCTTTCACACTGCACCTCGACCCGGCAATATACCGGGTTACTTTTGCGATGTGAAAGGGGCATTAGTCAGGCCCATAGACATTGTGAAGGAAATGCTGACATTTTATAAGCTAAAACAGCTAAATATGTGGCACCCAGTGACGTGAGGTGAGGTCAACGGCTGAGGAGGCACACATGGAGATTGGTCTGAGTGCTGGGAGCCTGTATCACCCCCTACTCACTGTAACTCTCCCCTCACTACACTAAGCTTCAGTGTCCATTGATTCTCCTACCTGCATCACTGTGTCTTCTCTTGCTGTTGCTGACTGAGTTCCGATCTCTAAACACTGCAGTGCACTTCCTGGTCACATGACACATCCAAGGTGTCCATCAGTACTCAAGGCACGCCCCTCATACCCAGAGGCATGCCTCTATTAGCTCTTTTTCTGTGCAGCTTACTGCCTGTGGTGTGGTCCTATCCCCAGCTCTGCGTGTCTGACTATACAGAAGCGAGGCTGTTGCTGCCTCATCTCTCCCCTCACACGTTTGGAATACACAGTCTGTAATCTCATTGCAATGTTTTAAACTAACTTCACTCTTCTATAAATTTCAAACTGTGCATCATTTTTATAACATACACACAGATGCACATTTCAGTCCCTGTATTAGTGGAAGCAGCTAAATAGATCATTTACGTCATGACGACCACTCACCTTATTTGTGGATACGGTGCCCCTTCGATGGTACATGAGAACTGCGCATCTTCACCATCCACAAAGTAGGCGTTGCGGAGCTTGTTGACGAACCTTGGAGGAACTGTGACCACATGGTTACATCGTTAGTGAGAGTGAAGGAAGACACAGATCCATGGAGTACAAACCATCATAAATACATAAACCTTCATAAATTCTAACAGTATTGTTCCTGAGAAGGGTAACACTAAACTCCTATTGGAATCAAACATGGGGAAATTTAATTATAGAACCTTCTAAAGTGGAGTTTTTTTGCCCATAGCAACCAATCAGATCACAGATATAATTTTACAGAATGTATTAGAGAACCGAGAGCTAGAGGATGATTGGTTGCTGTAAGCAACTCTTCCACTTGTCGTAGAGAAATCTCCTTTATTGGGGTATACAGGGGATGTACAGGTGATGTACTGGATCTATGCAGCTGGTGTACAGCATTTATGCAGGGGGTGTTCAGGGGGTATACGGGGGTGTACATGGAGTATGCAGGGGGTATACAGAGAGTATGCATGGGAAGTACAGGGGGTATACAGGATGGTGTACAGGTTGTATGTAGGAGATGTACAGGGAGTATGCAAGGGGTGAACAGGGGATATACAGGAGGTGTAATGAAGGTATACAGGGGATATACAGGGCTTATATGGGGTGTACAGGGGTATACAGGGGGTGTAGTAGAGGGAATATGCAAGGTGTATGTATACACAGGAGGTGTAAAGGAGGAATACAGAAGGTAAACCGGGTGTACAGTGGGTGTACATTGGGTATACAAGAGGTATGCAGGGGCTGTACTGGAGGTATGCAGGGGTTGTACTGGAGGTATGCAGGGGATGTACTGGAGGTATGCAGGGGATGTACTGGATGTATGCAGGGGATGTACTGGAGGTATGCAGGGGATGTACTGGAGGTATGCAGGAGATGTACTGGAGGTATGCAGGGGTTGTACTGGAGGTATGCAGGGGATGTACTGGAGGTATGCAGGGGATGTACTGGAGGTATGCAGGGGTTGTACTGGAGGTATGCAGGGGATGTACTGGAGGTATGCAGGGGATGTACTCTAGGTATGCAGGGGTTGTACTGGAGGTATGCAGGGGATGTACTGGAGGTATGCAGGGGATGTACTGGAGGTATGCAGGGGATGTACTGGAGGTATGCAGGGGATGTACTGGAAGTATGCAGGGGTTGTACTGGAGGTATGCAGGGGATGTACTGGAAGTATGCAGGGGTTGTACTGGAGGTATGCAGGGGTTGTACTGGAGGTATGCAGGGGATGTACTGGAGGTATGCAGGGGTTGTACTGGAGGTATGCAGGGGATGTACTGGAGGTATGCAGGGGTTGTACTGGAGGTATGCAGGGGATGTACTGGAGGTATGCAGGGGTTGTACTGGTGGTATGCAGGGGTTGTACTGGAGGTATGCAGGGGATGTACTGGAGGTATGCAGGGGTTGTACTGGTGGTATGCAGGGGATGTACTGGAGGTATGCAGGGGATGTACTGGAGGTATGCAGGGGTTGTATTGGAGGTATGCAGGTGTTGTCCTGGAGGTATGCAGGGGATGTACTGGAGGTATGCAGGGGATGTACTGGAGGTATGCAGGGGATGTACTGGAGGTATGCAGGGGATGTACTGGAGGTATGCAGGGGTTGTACTGGAGGTATGCAGGGGATGTACTGGAGGTATGCAGGAGATGTACTGGAGGTATGCAGGGGTTTTACTGGAGGTATGCAGGAGATGTACTGAAGGTATGAAGGGGATGTACTGGAGGTATGCAGGGGTTGTACTGGAGGTATGCAGGGGATGTACTGGAGGTATGCAGGGGATGTACTGGACGTATGCAGGGGTTGTACTGGAGGTATGCAGGGGATGTACTGGAGGTATGCAGGGGATGTACTGGAGGTATGCAGGGGATGTACTGGAGGTATGCAGGGGATGTACTGGAAGTATGCAGGGGTTGTACTGGAGGTATGCAGGGGATGTACTGGAGGTATGCAGGGGATGTACTGGAGGTATGCAGGGGTTGTACTGGAGGTATGCAGGGGATGTACTGGAGGTATGCAGGGGTTGTACTGGAGGTATGCAGGGGATGTACTGGAGGTATGCAGGGGATGTACTGGAGGTATGCAGTGGTTGTACTGGAGGTATGCAGAGGATGTACTGGAGGTATGCAGGGGATGTACTGGAGGTATGCAGGGGATGTACTGGAGGTATGCAGTGGTTGTACTGGAGCTATGCAGGGGATGTACTGGAGGTATGCAGGGGTTGTACAGGAGTTGTACAGTGGGTATTACCTTTCACTTATCTCTAAGAAAAGGGTGACGGTTGCACATATTACAAGATTTGTTCATGCAAAGCTGACGAGAATCTGGCTTTGAATAAAGAACATTTTAGAATTGTATTTTTTAATTTAACAGATTCAAACTCTGTTGAATACATATTTGCCTGGCTTGCTGGGTACAATGTACCCCTTATAATGAAGCAAGGGCCTTAATTCAGATTCGGACGGAATTGCATATCTGTCTGTGCAGAAATGGTAATCATGGGTATCACGCCTCCTGCTGCATTATGTATCCGAGCTGTGTTGTCCAACGCGGCATTGTATACTCTGCGGAACATCGGCCAGCTAAGGTGACCCATGGGGTCATGCCGCCGGCCGCTACAGATGAGAGCAAAATTCCAGGAAAGCTGACGGAGATCCTGGCCCCTCCCCTCCCTCGCAAAAGCGGCGACACGCCTCCATTTCAGGAAACGGAGGTCATCGCCACCCCCTCCCCGCCCACACACTGGCAACAGACTGTCAATCACTGGCAGTCTGCTGCCAATCTACGTGCGGGCTCGCAGACCCGTTCTGCACATGCGATCATCGGGAATCTGCGTTCAGCAGTGCTGAATGAGGGCCCTGATCCAGAGGAGCAAGCAGATCATGCCAGGCTGCCAATTCTCAGTGATTCTCAGGAGTGAAAATATACAAATGGGAGACTGAGCATTCCTCTACTGTGCGACAGAATCCGCAAACGCCCTCATTCGCAACATCGACACCTTCAGCAGCCGCTGCCTGGTGTAGTCTCCCTGGTAACTTTCTTAAGATATTGCCACTGAGGCTGAAGTGCTGAGAAAGAGAATGCAGCACTCCTAGGACACTCCCATAACACGCCTGTGACACTCCCATAACACGCCTGTGACACTCCCATAACACGCCTGTGACACTCCCACAACACGTCTGTGACACTCCCAGGACACACCCATAACACTCCCAGGATACTCCCATAACACGCCCACAACACTCCCAGGACACACCCAGGACACTTCCATAACACGCCTGAGACACTCCCAGGTCACGCCCATAACACTCCCAGGACACGCCCATAACACTCCCAGGACACGCCCATGCCCATAACACTCCCAGGACACACCCAGGACACTTCCATAACACGCCTGTGACATGCCCATAACACTCCCAGGACATGCCCATAACACTCCCAGGACACGCCCATAACACGCCTATGACACCTCCTCTTTTACAAAGACTTTAGGACACCTCCCAGTCTCCACCGTGAACCATACATGGATTACAGAAGCTGTCTCAGGTAATGGCGATGTCGTACTGAGGCTACCAGGGAAGGACATCTAGTCATACATGCCTACCCTCCCGGTTTTCGCGGGAGGCTCCCGATTTTTCGGGTAACCCCCCTCACCCACGGAAGGGTAGGCATTTCTCCCGCATTCTGCCCACTTCCTAGTGAAGTGGGCAGAATTAGGAGAATACCCGCGGCAATCGCGGGTAGGGATGGGAATCATTTGATGTTTCATCGGAAACATCGGTTAAATGGTTTCGATGTTTAACCCTGCAATGTTTTTGATTCAATGTTTCATTACCATCGCAAGATTTCTCCCCCGATGTTTTCCCCTGCCTTTCCAATGTTTTTTTTTATTTTATTTTTTTGTGTGACACTGTGTGGTGCTGTCACTGCTGTGTGACACTGTGTGGTGCTGTCACTGCTGTGTGACACTGTGTGGTGCTGTCACTGCTGTGTAACGCTGTGTGGTGCTGTCACTGCTGTGTGGTGCTGTCACTGCTGTGTGACGCTGTGTGGTGCTGTCACTGCTGTGTGACGCTGTGTGGTGCTGTCACTGCTGTGTGACGCTGTGTGGTGCTGTCACTGCTGTGTGACGCTGTGTGGTGCTGTCACTGCTGTGTGACGCTGTGTGGTGCTGTCACTGCTGTGTGACGCTGTGTGGTGCTGTCACTGCTGTGTGACGCTGTGTGGTGCTGTCACTGCTGTGTGACGCTGTGTGGTGCTGTCACTGCTGTGTGACGCTGTGTGGGGCTGTCACTGCTGTGTGACGCTGTGTGGGGCTGTCACTGCTGTGTGACGCTGTGTGGGGGTGTCACTGCTGTGTGACGCTGTGTGGGGCTGTCACTGCTGTGTGACGCTGTGTGGGGCTGTCACTGCTGTGTGACGCTGTGTGGTGCTGTCACTGCTGTGTGACGCTGTGTGGTGCTGTCACTGCTGTGTGACGCTGTGTGGTGCTGTCACTGCTGTGTGACGCTGTGTGGTGCTGTCACTGCTGTGTGACGCTGTGTGGGGCTGTCACTGCTGTGTGACGCTGTGTGGGGCTGTCACTGCTGTGTGACGCTGTGTGGTGGTGTCAATGCTGTGTGACGCTGTGTGGGGCTGTCACTGCTGTCACTGCTGTGTGACGCTGTGTGGGGCTGTCACTGCTGTGTGACGCTGTGTGGTGCTGTCACTGCTGTGTGACGCTGTGTGGTGCTGTCACTGCTGTGTGACGCTGTGTGGTGCTGTCACTGCTGTGTGACGCTGTGTGGTGCTGTCACTGCTGTGTGACGCTGTGTGGTGCTGTCACTGCTGTGTGACGCTGTGTGGTGGTGTCACTGCTGTGTGACGCTGTGTGGTGCTGTCACTGCTGTGTGACGCTGTGTGGTGCTGTCACTGCTGTGTGACGCTGTGTGGTGCTGTCACTGCTGTGTGACTCTGTGTGGTGCTGTCACTGCTGTGTGACACTGTGTGGTGCTGTCACTGCTGTGTGACTCTGTGTGGTGCTGTCACTGCTGTGTGACGCTGTGTGGTGCTGTCACTGCTGTGTGACGCTGTGTGGTGCTGTCACTGCTGTGTGACGCTGTGTGGTGCTGTCACTGCTGTGTGGTGCTGTCACTGCTGTGTGACGCTGTGTGGTGCTGTCACTGCTGTGTGACGCTGTGTGGTGCTGTCACTGCTGTGTGACGCTGTGTGGTGCTGTCACTGCTGTGTGACGCTGTGTGGTGCTGTCACTGCTGTGTGACGCTGTGTGGGGCTGTCACTGCTGTGTGACGCTGTGTGGGGCTGTCACTGCTGTGTGACGCTGTGTGGGGGTGTCACTGCTGTGTGATGCTGTGTGGTGGTGTCACTGCTGTGTGACGCTGTGTGGGGCTGTCACTGCTGTGTGACGCTGTGTGGTGCTGTCACTGCTGTGTGACGCTGTGTGGTGCTGTCACTGCTGTGTGACGCTGTGTGGTGCTGTCACTGCTGTGTGACGCTGTGTGGTGCTGTCACTGCTGTGTGACGCTGTGTGGTGCTGTCACTGCTGTGTGACGCTGTGTGGGGCTGTCACTGCTGTGTGACGCTGTGTGGTGGTGTCACTGCTGTGTGACGCTGTGTGGGGCTGTCACTGCTGTCACTGCTGTGTGACGCTGTGTGGGGCTGTCACTGCTGTCACTGCTGTGTGACGCTGTGTGGGGCTGTCACTGCTGTCACTGCTGTGTGACGCTGTGTGGGGCTGTCACTGCTGTCACTGCTGTGTGACGCTGTGTGGGGCTGTCACTGCTGTCACTGCTGTGTGACGCTGTGTGGGGCTGTCACTGCTGTCACTGCTGTGTGACGCTGTGTGGGGCTGTCACTGCTGTCACTGCTGTGTGACGCTGTGTGGGGCCGTCACTGCTGTGTGACGCTGTGTGGTGCCGTCACTGCTGTGTGACGCTGTGTGGTGCCGTCACTGCTGTGTGACGCTGTGTGGTGCCGTCACTGCTGTGTGACGCTGTGTGGTGCCGTCACTGCTGTGTGACGCTGTGTGGTGCCGTCACTGCTGTGTGACGCTGTGTGGTGCCGTCACTGCTGTGTGACGCTGTGTGGTGCCGTCACTGCTGTGTGACGCTGTGTGGTGCCGTCACTGCTGTGTGACGCTGTGTGGTGCCGTCACTGCTGTGTGACGCTGTGTGGTGCCGTCACTGCTGTGTGACGCTGTGTGGTGCCGTCACTGCTGTGTGACGCTGTGTGGTGCTGTCACTGCTGTGTGACGCTGTGTGGTGGTGTCACTGCTGTGTGACGCTGTGTGGTGCTGTCACTGCTGTGTGACGCTGTGTGGTGCTGTCACTGCTGTGTGACGCTGTGTGGTGCCGTCACTGCTGTGGGCTGCCAGCTGGCTCTCTCCTTGTTTTATAGTCAGTTATAACTAAAACTACAACTATTAAGAATAGAGTACAAAATACTGACTGGTCTATGGCTGCTGTGTGCATGCTGCTGCTGGGGGAGGTGGCTGACAGAGTGACAGACACTCTGATCAGCCAATTAGCAGCAGCACATAGGACAGTCCCACCCCTGGCTCACTGTCACTGGTGCTGCTCTCAGTGAACACTGGTTGGCTGCTTGGGGTGTCTGGCTGCTGCAGCTATTGGTAACTGAGCTGTCAGTCTCCCAGTGTCACTGTCAGGCACTCACTGCATGTGACAGACTCAGCGGTGCCTAAGTGTCTGGAGTGACATCATTGGTGAGGAGCTGAGAGGGTAACAGCTAGATCCCTTTCCGTAGATTTACCATGACATCATCAGCCAGTGTCCAACGTCATTCCCTACCATCCAAATGGGCATAGAGGGGGAATATAACCATGTGGCGAGTGTAGCGAGCCACCGTGCCTGAAGCGTGGCGAGCGAAGCCAGCAGTAACACACAACACGTCTGCAATACTGTCTGTCACTAGTAGTGAGTACTGACAATACAAATAAAATGGCACCACCCAAAAGTCATTTGTGGAAACACTTTGATAGGAAAGATAATGAGCCCAAAACCTAAGTCCCCCCTGGGGGTGCCTAACCCTAACCCTCCCTCCCCCTAGCCTAACCCTCCCGGGGGGGTGCCTAACCCTAACCCTCCCTCCCCCTAGCCTAACCCTCCCGGGGGGGTGCCTAACCCTAACCCTCCCTCCCCCTAGCCTAACCCTCCCGGGGGGGTGCCTAACCCTAACCCTCCCTCCCCTTAGCCTAACCCTCCCGGGGGGGTGCCTAACCCTAAGTCCCCCCCGGGAGCCCTAAACCTAACCCTCCCCCCCCCCGCGGCTGTCCACTCGCGGCGCCCGGCATCACTACGATTGGGATGCTGGGCGCCGGTCTCCCGGCGTCGGGGAAATGCCGGGCGTCTACATCTAGATGCCCGGCATTTTACCCTTGCCGGGATATGACAGTCGGGAAGCTGGCTGCCGGTATTTAGGCAGTCGGCTTCCCGATTGCATACCGTCCAAAACAGCTATTTGTAGATACTGCAGCAAGAAAATAAAAACATGTGCAAACACATCTAATTTAAAATGCCACCTTGAAATCAAATACCCTCTTGTGCTGCTTTGTGTATATATATACATTACATATACACACTGCTTGCCTCCTTGAAGATAGCCATAGTATAAGTTTATTAGTCTATTAAATGTTTAAATACAGTTTGCTTTAAAAAAAAAAAAAAACATCGGTTTCAGAGAACCAATGTTTATATCTAAATAATGTTTTGCATTCAATGTTAAAAACATCGGTACTTCCAATGTTTTCTTTCGATGTCCCATCCCTAATCGCGGGTCTCCGTGAAGGGGGCAGGGCTTAAGCTGTGATTCTGCATGAATCACAGCATTTGGCCCCGCCCCCTATGTAAATTCTGCCCAATCGCGGCAATTTTACCACAAGGGGGCGGGGCTTAATGACGCATATCATCAAGCCCCCGCCCCCGTCGGCCCCCTGCTGCATCTCTTACCCGGGCTTCTCCCGGGAAGAGAATGTTAAAGGTAGGTAACCCTGCATCTAGTACATCTTGGTGCAGTCCGAAGGCAGAAGGATAGTAGGAGTCCAAGGAACAGCTGCTCTCCAGATACTTCCCTCTCCCTTTGGTGCCCAAGGACGGTTCTGGTTGTACGGCCCGTGTTCCCCTCCTAATGTAAAGTGCTTGGTACATCGCTGGCATCACATGACTGGCTGAACAGTGGTTCACTCACAAAATGGCCGCCTTCACCGTGCACGTGACAGGTGCCATTCACATAGGCTGCTGCTAATAAAACAGTTAATGGGTTGAAGTCATTTTACTTTTTCCATCCTTTAGGTTTAGGACTGCAAAGCAATGCAGATTGTTCTCACAGTTTTCTTCTTTATCGTGAATAAATCACTGTAGCCTATGTGTGACTCACTGTGACAGCTTTGAACTGTATATTAATGGGTTATTTCTCAGCTGTGAGTCACAGGGAACGTGTCTCCTGAAGTGAGATGAGGGGTGTACGGAGAATCTGCAGTATCTCTGAGCAGGCAGAAGACACCTCTGGAACGTACCTGGGGCAACAAGTGCGTCATCTGCAATTAGGATGTTAATATATTGCTTTTACAGGCAGCGACTGCATTATTCTAAACGTGAAAGCAGCAACCCCATGTGCAGGTGTTTTATCCTCTATATACAGCACCTTTAGAGGATGCAGAAAAGTAGTATGTTATGCCCACATACTAAGACCACACATGGTCATGCGTGTTCGGTTTAAGTACCCGGTTTGTGTGTGCTTTCACTTCCTCTCTCTGCATGTGCGAGCCGGCGAGCAGACTTACACGTACATGGATCTACAGCATGAACAGCGAAGCAGTAAGTTATCCCTTCGCATTCCAGGCCAGTTGCGCTGGGACATCTGAGTATCGCTCGGCGTCCGGTGAAATCTGCCTGATCGCCGGAGAAGTTCCTTAAGTTCATATACCGGAAATGTGAACAACTTCTCCCATTTACAAATCTGTAGCTCAACAAATTCTTGAATATTCCAAAACAATTGGTCTTGTAACCTTTCATCTCGTAATGCACTAAACACAGACAACATCTTACTTTGAGGCCATTTTCTCCTTTACATGCCGGGCTTACTCACCCTCAGACTCGCCGGGCTTAAGGCCCCCATACATCAGCAATTGATTGCAGCAATAGTGCAATTTGCAATCGATTGTGTATAAAAATCTTTCCCTTTTTCAATCGATTGCAGATGGCAGAATTGCCACAATCGATTGAAAAAGGGAAAGATTTTTATACACAATCGATTGCAAGATTGCTGCAATCAATTGCTGATATATGGGGGCCTTTACTCTCCCCCGACACTCAATGACATCTCAGAAACTGCCCAAGCTTATTGAGAAGCATTTCTGCACCCAATAAGTCTTACCAGTCACAGTAGCAATATAAACTCCCTGACCGCAAGCCCACGAGCACCGCTACATAGTAGTTTACAATCAACATTGGTAGATCAATATAAGAAATGAAAAACAAATATATCACCTTGAACAAGGATCTTCCCTAAGGTACTGGCATATCCAGCAGCACTAGTGGCAAAACACATGTATTGCCCAGAGTCCGTGCCCGTCATGTTGTCCAAAATGAGGGTACACGAGCCGTCAGGATCTTCGATGATTATGTGATGCGGATCCACCTCCACCGCGCGCCCATCTGTGAGACGAGAATGACAAAAACTCAGATTGTGTATAAAGGGCTCTCACCCATTTGATGGGAATGAAAGCACGTCTCCTTCAGCCCACCACTCTTATCTGGTGACAAAGTAAAATGTAGCTGCGCTTTGGCACCTGTTGTATCATTGTCATTACTGCAGGAATTACCTTTGTACCAGGTGACTGTGGGTTTCGGGGTTCCTGCAATGCGGCAGGCCAGTTTCACAGTTTCCCCCAGCTCAGCTGTACAGTCTGCCAGCAGCTCGATGAAGTGAGGGGGATCTGTAATATACACAGTGACATTCATAATCCTCTTCCAGGAAGATAATCTACATATGGTCGCAGAATTTACATACATCACACTATGGACCTCATTCAGAGTCTGTCGTTGAGGCCGCACGGTCGTATAGTAAAAGGGGCCGGATATGCAAATGATGCACACGCATGTTGCGTCCCTAAGGTCGGATCGTTAGCTGGCCGACTAAGGGGTGGATGCGGTCGGTTCACTAAAAATACGCCCACTGCTCGTACGCATAGCACGTCATCTCCGGCTACATAAGGATTAATCGCGAGCATCATAAACCATCGGAACTGGTCGTAGAGCTTAAGGTTGACCATACCCTCTCTTAAGCTCTACGATCATGTCAGTGTAAAACCTCCCATGTCACATGTGCCATGACGCTACTTTGTTAATTATGCACTCCCTTAAAACGCCGTTCGCATAATTAGGCACGCCTGCGTTCGGATCTCCACACCCCCGTTTTCAAGCACCTTCCCATGTTACCACCCAGAAACGCCACAATCTGTCACTCAAACTACCGACCTGGCGGTGTTGAAGGAGAAATTTCTGATCGTAGCCGCTAGTTTGTGCACGCGCATTGCGAACTGTACGCATGTGCAGTAAAGCGAACAGCGGCTGCGTACGACCGTGCGGCCGCTTCGACCGACTCTGAATGAGGTCCTATATATCCAATAACTTAACTTGCGGAAACCGTTTTGTGTCATTTTATTATTAACCACTGACGATAACAATAGTTTACTTTGTTTTTGGTGGAACTTGAAATACATCTTTGTTCCCTATGCTGTAATCTACACTATTCCCGATAATCTTTAGTAAAGGCCTGCTGCATCCGACCTGATTGGGTGACGCTACCTGCATGCATCATGAATAGATATTTTAGTGCTCTGTGCAAGAGAGAACAGTGGGGTCCTCATTCAGGTTTTGGGAGGGGAAATAGTAGGGAGATGTTGTACTGCCCTGTTTACAGCACTGACTACGCTATAGCAATATATACCGCTATTACTTATGTGAGAGCTGCCCTGAGGCAGTCTGCTGCCTATGGTCTCAAAGGTGGAGCACGGTAACACAATGGTTAGCATTACTGCCTCACTGCACTGAAGTCCTGGGATAGATTCCCGCCAATATGCTATCTGTGTGGAGTTTGTATGTACGCTCTGTGGGCCTGATTCAGAGCCGCCCGTAAGCGGCCACTCGTTCGCTCTGAGCGATGTTCGCACAACTGCGCATGCGTATGGGTCGTAATGCGCGTGCGCAAACCAATCATTGCGGTCGGAAATCGAGCGCTCGCAAAACAGCGAGAGGCTGCTAATTTGATTGACAGAATGTACCGTTTGTGGGTGGTAACAGGGGAAGGTGCTTGAAAATGGGGGAGTGTAGATCCGAACGCAGGCGTGCCTAATGGTCAAAAGGGCGTTTAATGGGAGTGCATATTTAGTAAAGGAGCGTCATCGACCACGTCACTTGGTTGTCTTTTAGCCTGAACTGCTCCCAGTGATAGCGGTAAGAAAAACCTACCACAAGCACTGCGAGCGGTTCAGATGCCTTTCGATGTACCCGAATAATCTAATAAATACCGGAGATGACGTGTGATGCGAACGGCAAAGGGGCGTCTTTACAAAATAGCGAGCGCATTTTTCGTTAGCTCGCTCAGACATAGAGGCATCAACAAACCGCAAAGAGCAAGCGCTCAATTTAAATAGCCGGCCCCTTTTTTGGAACGACCGTACGCAAATAGCGTCCGGCTCTGAATCAGGCCCTGTGTTCGTGCAGAATTTCTCTGAGTACTCCTGTTTTATCCCACAATCAATAAACATACTAGTAGGGTAATTGGCTTCTGACCAAAAAATGAACCTGTATGTGTGTGCGTGATAGGCAATATAGGGGCTGATTCACTACGGATCGCAATACTGCGTATGCACGCAGTTCAACTGCGATAGCAAGCCAAACCACTGCGATCGCAATGCAATCTCTGTAACGGCGCGCATACGGCGCGCTAATACACACAATTGCATGTGTATTAGCAACAGCGATCCAAGCTGCATCAGGCCCATAGATTGTAAGCTCTACTGGAGCAGGGACTGATGTGAATAACTATAAACCTCTGAGTATAGAGGAGGGGGGGTGATAGGTTGACCAACGCCCATTTCCCAGCTTTGCACCCAGGGTAGTGCCACACGTAGCATGGCAATGAAAATGCCTCAGTGATGTCACTGGTTCTTAGGGAATCTATAGGCATAATTCTCATTAATATCGGTTCAGCCTCACAAAAGTGGCCACCTATTCTGATTTATAATTGGTTGAGCCCCCATAGCAAAGTATCTGCATCTATAAAACCTCCATCACAAGCCGCCACCAGTACCTGTGACACCACACCACTCCCGGTGTACACACGACAAATACAAGAACACCGCTTACTCCACAGTGGAAGGCTGAACCGCTGCTGTATGCCGCAGACCTCTTTCACCCATGAGTTCTTGATGATGACCGTACGAGCCTGCAGGAGGTACTTGCGGACCGAGTCCTCTCGCTCGTGCCATACCTCAAACGCCCGGTCGTCTCCTTCTACCTGGTCGTTCAAGTCAATATTCGTCAGCTAGGGAGGGAAGAGTTGCACTGAGCCAGCTGTCATACATCATGGAGGAATGGGGGGGGTAGGGAGGGGCGACTTTTAACGTTCAGATACAGAGCAAGGCGCTGAGAACATCCAGAGAGACACTGACCTTCATCATGTTCTTGAAGACATAGCTGTAAGTGTCCGTCCTGGTGTCTCTCTTGGGTTTGCAGATGATGAGATAGTTCTTGAACAGGAAGACATGTCGGTTGTGTCCCTTCCAGGCCATTCGAGCACCCGGGGCGCCTTCCCATACGATGAAATGACCCTGAGCCAAAGGGCAAATGACGTATGAAAGGAGATGGAATTATCCCAAAAATACTCTTCTACTTACACTCCGGCCATATGTACGTACATGCAAGTGTCCATGTGCAGGATGAATGTAGTGGCTCTTATGATTCAGATACCATACAATATTATTATTCTAATAATATAGGATTTCACTATTCTGTAGCATTGTCTGATTGCTGTTGTCTTCGTTACCCAATTTGTTTTATTTTTCTTATAAACAAACTGGATCTTTTTGGTTTCTAATTGTACTTTGGGAAGTGTTGAATAAACTTTCTCATGAGGAGGATGAGGAGGGGGCACACAGAGAAACTGCTCTACTGGGCCCTCACCCTGGTCTTCTGAGCACCTATGTGATCCAGCGCATGTACAGAGACCCTCGCCTCCCTCGCCTTCAGAACCTTGTATCGAATACGAAGCTCAATATTAATTTCGTGGTCTTTATTCCAAACATTAGACATATCTAACAGCAGCACAACTACTCGTCCTACAAACTAGCAAGTACCAATACCTTAATCATAAATCCTAGCCAGGGACTGTAGCTACAGAGCTTCCACCAAATTCTACAAATGCCGGGAACATTCTCAGTTAATTTCAGTGGAGACCTCAGTTCTTATCGAAGTCTCACAGCTGACACAATGGGACATTAGTACCTGGCGGATGGGTTCTCCCAGCGCCTCCAGCGTTCCGGGGTAGTTCTCGATCATCGACACATGCAGGAAGTTTTCCGCCCTCCGGGTCAGCGCGGACACGATGGCGTAGACTTGCTCCAGCAGGGCACAGTTTTTCCCATTCCTGGCTTTGTTGCGGATCATTTCCTGGAAAGGAACCAAGAAGTATCATGGTCTGCTCCCAGGGACATTACTGAAATGTGATCCATTTTAAGGACAATGGGCCTGATTCAGCAAGGAGCGCAGTGGCTAATACGCACGCAATCGGTCAATTGTTGTGTTCTGCCTACGCATTGCAGTGCGCATGCAAGAACTAGCAAACTGCGATCAGGACTGCAATCGCAGCAGCTACACAGACCCATCGCAGAGTGATTGACAGGAAGTGCCTTTTGTGGGTGGTGACGGGGGAGTGGTCGGGCGAACGCGCGCGTGCCAGTGCGTTTTCAGCGCCGTTGCATGGGTGTGGAATAAATTATTCATTGCGATACCATATGCAGCCTAAGGGCCTGATTCAGAGCCGGACGCAATTAGCGCTCGCTCGTCCAGAATATAGGGGTGGCAATTCAAATGAACCGTTCGCCCTTTGCGGTCTGTTCACGCTACTAGGTCTGAACGAGCGAACAAAACTTGCGGTCGTTTTTTTGAAAACTACGCCCCCTGGCCGCTCGCATCCTACGTCATGTCCGCTATTTATTAGATTAATCGAGTACATCGACCAGCGTATGAACTGCTCGCTATTCTTGTGGTTGGTTTTTGCTACCACAATCTTGCGAGCAGTTTTGACTATAAATCAACCAAGTGACGTGGTCAATGACGCTGCTGTATTAATTAAGCACACCCATAAAACGCCCGTTTTGACCTTTAAGCACGCCTGCGTTCGGATCTCCACTCCCCGATTTCAAGCACCTTCCCCTGTTACCACCCACATACGCCTCTTTCTGTCACTCAAATTTTCAGGCATTCGCTATTTTGCGAGCACATGAATTTCGACCGCACTGACTGGTTCGCGCATGCGTATAACAATCCGTACGCATGCGCAGTTGGGCAAACATCGCTCGGAGCGAACGAGCGGCCGCTTACGAGCGGCCGCTTACGAGCGGCTCTGAATCAGGCCCTAAGGCCTCATAGCATGCAATGAAGTTAGCAATTCCTGAGCAAGTGTGTGTGAGGCTGCGATGGTGCTCGATGGTACAGATGTTTTCACAGTCTTGCTAAACATTACGGATGTGTGTAAGGTACAGGGGGCGTCCTTATGTAGTGCTGCGACGTCATAGCGATCGCAATGGATTAGCATACTATCTCAGTTGAACTGTGTGCGTAATTACTGATTGAGACCGGTCGCAAGGCTGCGTATGGGTACGATGTTACTCGATGTTGCCGATTGTTTAATACACTTCTTGGAGGTGCCGTATGTTACTAAGGGAAAATAGACGTCCTGTGTAAGGCTGGTGGGCGTCTAAATACACACCGCGATCGCACGGCAAGACATAGTGGGCATGCTAATGTCTTGCTAGCGATCGCGGCATTTGCATACTTTGGATGCGGACAGCTGCGTGCGAACAGGTCTGAATCAAGCCCTAGGCCCAGTGAGAGGAACTGCTAAATGTATGTTCTCCTGATTAACATTTTGGAATGACGTACTGTGGACCTGATTCAGAGCCGGACGCTATTTGCGCTCGCTCGTTCAGAAAAAGGGGCCAGCTATTTAAATTGAGCGCTCGCTCTTTGCGGTCTGTTGACGCCTCTATGTCTGAGCGAGTGAACGAAACATGCGCTCGCTATTTTGTAAAGACGCCCCCTGGCCACTCGCATCCTACGTCATCTCCGCTATTTATTAGATTAATCGAGTACATCGAAAGGCGTCTGAACTGCTCGCAGTGCTTGTGGTTGGATTTTCCTACCGCAATCATGCGAACAGTTCAGGCTAAGAGACAACCAAGTGACGTGGTCGATGACGCTGCTTTGTTAATTATGCACACCCTTAAAACGCCCGTTTTGACCGTTTGGCACGCCTGCGTTCGGATCACCACTCCCCGTTTTCAAGCACCTTCCCCTGTTACCACCCACAAACGCCTCATCCTGTCACTCAAATTAGCAGGCACTCGCTGCTTTGCGAGTGCTCGATTTCCGACCGCAATGACTGGTTGGCGCATGCGCATTACGACCCATACGCATGCGCAGTTGTGCGAACATTGCTCGGAGTGAACGAGCGGCCGCTTACGAGCGGCTCTGAATCAGACCCTGTATCCCCTTCCCTGCAACCACTTATACCACTGTAGTAATATTACCCACTGTGGGGTGTGGGCACCGATCAGCAAGAAGTAATCAATGCTCACCTTGATAATGACTTGATAGCGCTGTATTCTGTTTATTGGCCGTTCGAGGTAGTGCTGCAGTGGGGGTACCGGGGGCTTAGAGGGGTCACAAAGAGCCAAAGTTTCATCTGCGTAGTTCTAAAATAAATCACACATATGAAATTATTATATCTTACCATTGTAATGACGTCCACAGGGTTCTGTATCTGCCATTGTTATTCAGCAAGAGAACAGTAAGTACCTGACTTTTCAACCGTATTACAGGGGCCTATTTATTAAACCTAAAAATTCTCTGGAGATAATTAGCTTTAGAACTCTCATGGAGTTCTAGGTAATTATAGGTGGAATTCATCATTCCACCTCTCCATAAGTATCTATTCCGGTACCTGTCATTTTTGCGATGACAGCTTTTCGGGAAATAGATACTTTTCCCTCTCTACACTACCTTATCGCATCTGGAAACAGTGCTGCGCATGCGCTGTTACATCTGTAAAACCAGCACATGCGCACCACTGCCTACAGATGCGTTAAGAGCTGGGTCATGGGCGCGGCCATCTTGGACTCTGTCACATGAGTCCAGTGATCCACTCAGAGCATGTTCTCCGGGTCTGCTGATTGTACCGACCTATCATCCAGAGTCCAGCCCTTTAAATTCTTTCCTCGGACTGAACTCCTCTGCCAGTACAAAGTTGCTTCCACTGAAGTAACAGCTCCTGTGCTGTGCTTCCTCCATTGCTATTCTGAACGGTGCAGTCTGTCCTAATCGATTATCTTCATTTTCAATCAACTCCAACATCGATTGTTGCAGTCCGGATTTGCCATTGAGAATTATTCTCATTTCTTCAGCTACAGTCTGCATTTGCTATTGGGAATTATGGGCCTGATTCAGACCCACTCGCGAGCGGCTGTCCGCTCGCAAGTGGGTCGATGTTATGGACTGAGCATGCGCACAACGGAGGGAGCTCCGTCGTGCGCATTCGCCAGACGCGACGAGCGAAGGAAAGTCCTTCGCTCGTTGTGTCCGATCAAAGGGGGCGTGCTGTCAATGTTGATTGACAGCACGCCCCCTTTGGTGGGCGTGCCGGGGGCGTGCCTGCCAGACGGAGGCGTTCCCAAGGGAACGCCTACCGTCTGAAGCCGACCTCACTGACATCACTAGTGATGTCAGTGGGAGTGATTTTGGCTCTGATAGAGCCAAAATCACTCCTGGCCTTGCGGTTGAAAACCTCAACCGCAGGCTGTTGCTCGCAGTTTCGATGGTCGCGATGGTCAAGACCATCACGACCATCATCCTGCACGCTCGTATATGCTGTGGGTGGTGACCCACAGCTATACGAGCGTCCAGGAGGACGCTCCATATTAATGGAGGTGGGCCCTGATTCAGAGCGAGCGCTCTGGTCAGAGCGTCCGGCTCTGAATCAGGGCCAATGTGTGCGGACACATATGTAGCACAAATATATTGACCTAAGACTAGTCTCTTTACTGGCACAGTCCAGTATTACTCTGCCACTCGTCCCATCGTTTTGCCATTATGTGCTGTTACCTAACAATTTTACTGATTTATTAAAATATTGTAATATTTAGCACATTGAGATAGTAGATAAATAAAAGAAGTCACAACTGATAGGAAACAAACGTCATTGATAAAGACAAAGCCTTGTGTGGGATGTGAGGATTATTGCTGTCACTTGATACATGATACATGCTCTACGTCTTAGTAATGTGATTCTGCTGATTGCACATTTACGTCATGTTTCAGTTTTATTTTGGAAGGTGTTTTGTAACAATCACCGTTCACCTCATTTCTTTTTTTCTGAAAAATAACTACGGTCAAAGCAAGATTTACAGAATGCAAAAACCACTGACCTAAATGCTGAAACCTTTCCCAATTTACTAACTTTTCATATTAGTCACCTGTAATTCTGCTATTGCAAAAATAAAATTACAGAAACAATCGAAATGCCTTACAGTAAGTTGTTTTTATTTTTATCAGGTTTAATCTATCAATGATGGACTCTCAGAGAAACGGCGGCACTGCCCGGCGCACACTGCTTACCGACTGTACATCTGCCTGCGCGCTTACGCCTAATTAAGTAATGAGGCCCCTCTTATAATGAGTAAAAAGTTATATTTGGATTATGTTTCCCATTGAAAACAATGAGAAAACTAAATGGCCCTTAATATATTCTAGGCAGTAACGTTATTGATCAATTATTCATTGGTCACTGCTGACACCTGGGATATTCTCAGCTTCTTCATTTTGCTAAGAAAAATAATCACCTGCAAAACAGACATTTATATATGTAAATATAATACAGAAATTCCTATTGATTAAAACACTACATAAATGCATAGAATGTATGAACTGGAAGATAGATAGATAGATAGATAGATAGATAGATAGATAGATAGATATGAGGGGCAGCACAGAAGGTGTAATTGTTAGCGTCAGAGCCGTAACTAGACTTTTTGGTGCCCTGTGCCAGAAAGAGCATTGGCGCCCCCCTCATTTTTCAAAGGGACCTAATACACCCAAAAAAGGGCCATGGCTTCATGGGGAAGGGCCAGGGAAGAGATAGCGGAGGCCAGGAGATGCTGGGGATGAAATAAGAGGAAGCTACAAGCAAGAATGATAATAAACAGAAATTTGACAGGCCCAAACAGCGCCCCCTGCCCTGTGGTGCCCTGTGCGATGGCACCGGCCGCACTACCCTAGCTACGGCCCTGGTTAGCGTTACTGCCTCACAGCACTGAGGTCGTGGGTTTGATTCCCTCCACGGCCCTAACTGTGTGGAGTTTGTATATTCTCCCTGTGCTTGCATGGGTTTCCTCCGGTACTCCAGTTTCCTCCCACACTCCAAAAAATATACTGGTAGGTTAATTGGCTCCAAATATAAATTAACCCTAGTGTGTATGTGTGTGACCATGTGATAGGGAACATAGGGCCTGATTCAGAGCCGTTCGCTATTTGTGGTCGTTCGTTCAAAAACAAGGGGTGGCTATTCAAATGATCCGTTCGCAAATTGCAGTCTGTTCCCACCTCTAAGTCTGAACGAGCGAGCAAAACATACGCTCGTTTTTTTGATAAAAACGCCCCCTGGCCGCACGCACCATACGTCATGTCCGCTATTTATTAGATTAATCGAGTACATCGTACAGCGTATGAACTGCTCGCTATTCTTGTGGTTGGTGTTTTCAACCGCTATTTTGCGAGCAGTTCTGAGTTAAAAAAAACCAAGTGACGTGGTCAATGACGCTGCTGTATTAATTATGCACTCCCTTAAAACGCCCTTTTTGACCTTTAAGCACGCCTGCGTTCAGATCTCCACTCCCCGTTTTCAAGCACCTTCCCCTGTTACCACCCACATATGCCTCATTCTGTCACTCAAAATAGCAGGCCCTCGCTATATTGCGTACCAACGATTTTCGGCCGCACTGACTGGTTCGCGCATGCGTACTAAAAACCGTACGCATGCGCAGATGTGCGAGCATCGCTCGGAACGAGCGTACTGCCGCTAGCGAGTGGCTCTGAATGAGGGCCATAGAGTGTAAGCTCCACTGGGGCAGGGACTGATGTGAATGGTCAACTATTCTCGGTAAAGCGCTGCGGAATATGTGTGCGCTATATACATAACTGGTAATAAATAATAAATAAATAATAGATAGATATGAGATAGATAGATAGAAGATAGATATGAGCTAGATAGATAGAAGATAGATATATAGATAGATAGATAGATCGATAGATAGATAGATAGATAGATAGAAGATAGATATGATATAAACAGATATGATATAGATATATATATAACCAGCGACTTACAATACAATGCAGGACACGGACATGGATAATAAACATAGCTATATATTAGCGACCTTTACACCCACATAATATATAAAACTCACTTTGTAGAACTCCTGGATGGCATCATTGACCACCACAGACTCCGCCTGCACGCGACCCACCAGATATATAATATACCGGTTGAACTCGTCCTCGTTCTTTATAAAGCACATGGCGATGTCATCATCCGTCTCACACTTCCTGAGTTCTGGGAAGAACGTGCTGTGGATGGAGAACACAGAATATAGTAATTCCCTCATGTCACAGCATAGATTTGTAGTAATAATGACCCAAACATGGCGGTATCATACCGACCTTTCATGGAAGGCGCCAATGTCACCGATGTTCCTGAAGATGACGGGCTTCTGACTGGCCACGGCCTCAGGGAGATCGGTGCAGCTCTCAGTATAGCTGACATAATGCTTCTGTAGGAACTGCAAGTCCTTGACGTACTCCTTCTCCGTGCTCAGAAGGTCCTGGATGAGTGTGCTGAGAGCAAGATGACATAGATATTTATATATATCTTACAGTACAGAAGATTGTCCTCGTCATATCCACAAGGGATATCGCAGTTTAGGTACCTGAGCTTCTTGTTATACTCTTCCTCCGACGCGGACTCTCCGGGAAACTCCACGGCGTCTCCTGCTGCCCACTCGGGCGACAGCTTGAAGCAAAATGAAGCAAAACATTTCTCAGTCATAACTTCTCTTGATGGACTCACACTCAAATGGGGCTCATTTACAATTGGACATACATTTGTGTTTTCTTTTGCGTAAGATATGTAATTCCGTGCTGCGCATACCTCCATATATAGACATTTGCATATTGTTGACTTGCATCTCCGAATTTTTGGAGAGGTGGAACGGTGGAGGGTACAGGCGACAAGCACAGTAAAGGCAACGCAACCACATGCGTACGACTAACCTTTTATTCTGGTCTGAAGCCAGAAAAGCAGCTACTGTATTGCGGTATGAAACAACTGTATAATTTGAGCCACAGTCTAAGCAACCTGATATCAATACCGTGATGATACAATACTGATCCAGTAGGAAGCTTTACCTTCAAGCGTTTATCCAAGTAAGCCGGAGACACCCATCCCTGCCGGGAAGCGCTGAATTTTGTTGGTTTTGTCCGGACGAGCCACTTCAGCGGATGAGCGTTGTCCAGGACCTCCACATACTGGCCCTCTTTTAGGGTTATGGTCTCCTTATCGGCTGTAATAGGGTTGTAATCAGCGGTGGCCATGTAGATGTCAAATATCTGCAAGTGAAGAAGTTATCTAAAATACTACACACAAGAAGGTGGCGATCAGTTATGAGAACAGGATGTAGTCAGGAAGCTAATGGCCTAAATGCCGACCGCCGGCATCCCGACTATTCAATCTCGGCAAAGTACTAATGACAGGCATCATTAAACCTTCGCCGGAAGACTGACACCCGGCATACCGAACGAAGGTAAGCCAGGCGCGGACAGCTGCGCGGGCGGGGGGGGGGGGAGAGGGTTAGGTTTAGGGTTCCCGGGGGGGGGACTTAGGGTTAGGCTAGGGGGAGGGGGTTAGGTTTAGGCTAGAGGAAGGGGGTTAGGGTTAGGCACCCACGGGAGGAGGTTAGGGATGGCTAGGGGGAGGGAGGGTTAGGGTTAGGCACCCCCGGGGGGAGGTTAGGGTTAGGCACCCCCCCGGGAGACTTAGGTTTAGGCTGCGGGGACGGGGGGTTAGGTTTAGGCACTTAGAGGGGAGGTTAGGGTTAAGCACTTGGGGGAAGGTTAGGGTTAGGCACCCCTAAGGGAGGGTTAGGGGAGGAAATATTGTTAGTATACTTACCTTATTAGCGATCAGGATCTTCACCTCTGCCGGGCTTCCGCCATGCAGCCGGCGGTATTAGCTACTACACCCATGAGAACATGTCGAACCATCGGCACGCTTTAAACTGTACCTCTCCCCTGGAGTCCCCGTCCTCTGATTCAGATGAAGACTCAACAGCAATGGATGAAGGCCTGGACCTGCCGTGGCGTGGAGAGGCAGATGGAGTCTTGGATTCATCATCGCTGTCCATGCCGTGCATTCCTGGAACCCGAAGTGTGGCTGAAAAAGAGACGATGATTTGTAAAACACTACAGAGCAACCTACAGGCATAAGACAAAAACTAATCTCCATTCTAATTCCAGAGTAACAACTCAGTAGACTCCGGATGACACAACACAGATATGTTCATTTTACACAGAAAAACAGGAAAAAACAGGAAAGTGTTTCATGAACTGGGTGGTATCAAATTTGTTCAGAGTTGACATAATAAAAAAAGAGGTTAAGGGGTCTATTTACTATAACTCCAGTGCAAACTTTCTATCACCGGTGGAAGACCACCCCTGGATATTGTGAGAAGCCTATTTAGAAAGGGTCACAGTGGTACATATAATGCTGGTTATTGTAGTGTCACACTACCTCAGTCAAGTAAAGATTGTGTGGTATAAAAGTGATTAATTTGTAGGACGATAAAGTTTGCTGCATTTTAGGTTACCATGATAAACCGAGGTGAAAATTAGGGATCATGTTGTGCTGGATGCAAGTCTAAAGGGGAGGTGAAAAATGTGTGTTCTACATGCGCACAATTATATGTAATCCAGGGTTACCTGGTCAAGAAAAGACAGGAAATGAACGTTTTCAAGACAGAATAATTGCACACGTATGTCAAAGCCTATGTATGTAGTGTTACAAAACCAGGACTGAATTAAGCAGGCAGGAAATAGAGAAGATTTGATGCAAAGAGTATATTTAATGATATTGAGCACTGCTGTGGTATGACGGAGTGTGACTCTACATTATCAGTGCAAAAGTGTGGTGCTGGGTCTGCCTGGAGAGGACTACACACAACGATTTTTTGAACAATTATCGTTAAACGATATCGTTTAACGATAATCGTTTGAAAAAATCGTTCACTTTCTGAGTCAAACGATGAACGATTATCGTTCATGCGCGTTCACGTTTGTAGTTTGTAGTTCAGTCAGACTTGTCAACTCAACGATTTTCAGTAAGGGAATATGCAAAAATCGTTTGTAGTTCAAAAAATCGTTCATTACACTTTAAAAAATCTGACAGATAATTGTTAATAAAATCGTTCATAAAATCGTTGGTAACAAAATCGTTGTGTGTGTATGCACCTTAATGGAGCATACACAGGGTCAGATTTGTCAGATCTGTCAGATGAACGATTGAACGATTTGAACAATTTTACCAAAGATTTGAACGATTGAACGATTTTGACTGCATTAAAATGAATGGAATCGTCCAAGTCTGACTGCAAAGACATCAGATGTCAGATATCAATATCTGACCATCGGGAACGCGCATCGTTCATCGTCCATCGTTCAGGCATGTCAGATATGTCAGATTTTCCTTCAGATATGAACGATTGATTTTTGAAATCGTTATTGTTCAGATCTGAAGAAGAATCTGACCGTGTGTATGCACCATTAGGAAGAGTTTTGTATGAGAGAATAGTGGTTTATTTGAAGGACAAAGAAATGCTGGAAAAGAAAGTTGACCTTTAAAACAGAAGTTTGTTGAAGAGAAAACAGTTGAACAACTAAAATATCAGATGTCCATTAGGGAAATATAAGATGTTTTAAGGGAAGTTTGAAAAATAGATTTGAAAAGAGTCTCTGGAATGTAAAGAGTATGAAACTGAGGTTTTGCAGAACCAACAAGAGAAGGACACAGCTCCCACCGCATCTAAGGAGACGGACATATAACTGGTAGCTATGGTGGATTGTTGATTGTTTTGAAACAAAAACGGAACATTTATAAAGGGGCATCAGAGTGAAACCAGCCGGGCATGGGAAATAATGGCCCATTACACTCTGATGTTAAAACAGACTCTTTATTTGAAGCTTTTGATAAAACTGAGACTCATAGCAATGTGTCAAGTCTTGTGGACACTGGGCCTGATTCAGCAAGGAACGCAGTTGCTTATACGCACGCAATTGGTCGAGTGTTTCGTACTACACATGCGTATACATAGCAGTACGCGTGCGCGAACTAGCAACTGTGATGGGTACTGCGTTTGCAGAGGCTATGCAGACCGATGGCAGAGTGATTGACGGGAAGTGCCGTTTGTGGGTGGTGCCTTTGGTGGTCGGCCAAACGCAGGCGTGCCAGTGCATTTCAACGCCGTTGACGGGGCATGCACAAACTAGCAACTGCAATACCGTACGCAGCCTGAGGCCTCATAGCGTGCGCTGAAGTCAGCAATTACTGAGTGAGGTCTGACCTGCCTTATCTGTGCGTATGGGTCCGATGTTACTCGATGTTATCGATTGTTTCGCTATGTTGCCCAAGTATACGGATGCGAGTAAGGGTAAGTGGGCGTCCTTATGTTAGGCTGAGATCTCATTGCGAATGCAAACATTTACATATCACCGCTGATATTAGCCAATGCGCTGCGTGCGTATAAGCTGAATAGCCATCCTCACTGAATCAGGCCCTCACTGTGAACTTTATGTGGCTCTTTGGGCCTCAACCCCCCTCCTGAACACTGGTACAATCACTGAGACTTATAAATGGGCACCTGCTATCTACTGAATACATTGTGCCTACTGGAAAAAAATTACCATTATGCAACCCGGGACTCTGGATAGACGTTGAGCTAAACTCTGTGAATTAAACAGACATCTAACTGTGCAGAATACAGAATGTGAAAAGAATGTTGTAAATTAACAGAGACTCTCCGAGACGGCATTGAAGAAAAGGAAAATCCCCTCTCACTGGCTACAGACAGTCACACTGAGTGCGTATAAGAGGGAGAGGCGGAGACACATACACATAAAGTAGCCTGTCCTAGTTTATTGCTGTACACAAGTGTATCTCCCGTTCCATCCCTCGCAGGATTAGAAAGAGGTCTGACCACACCTGTCTGTGGCCCAATAGAGACCTGCAGGTGGCTGGTCTTTACAGGTGGCGGGACAGAGAGCTGAGGCTGGAGGCCCAGAGACAAGGAGAGAGCAGAGCCCAGGAAGAGCCATTTAAACGGGTAACTTGCCCACCTCACAGAATTAGACAGAGAGAGAGCCCAGGAGAGCCCTGAGGGCTGGAGCTGTGAGTCTTACAGGTGGCAGGACAGAGCCATAACTAGACTTTTTGGTTCCCTGTGCCAGAGAGAGCATTGGCGCCCCCCCCCCATTTTTAAATAGGGACATATGATAGTGCACCTGAAAAAGGGCCATGGCCTCATGGGGAAGGGCCAGGGAAGAGATAGGGGAGGCCAGGAGATGCTGGGGATAAATAGGGACATAATATAGTGCACCTGAGAGAGGGCCATGGCCTCATGGGGAAGGGCCAGGGAAGAGATAGGGGAGGCCAGGAGATGCTGGGGATAAATAGGGACATAATATAGTGCACCTGAGAGAGGGCCGTGACCTCATGGGGAATGGCCAGGGAAGATATAGGGGAGACCAGGAGATGCTGGGGATAAATAGGGACATAATATAGTGCACCTGAGAGAGGGCCATGGCCTCATGGGGAAGGGCCAGGGAAGAGATAGGAGAGGCCAGGAGATGCTGGGGATAAATAGGGACATAATATAGTGCACCTGAGAGAGGGCCATGACCTCATGGGGAAGGGCCAGGGAAGAGATAGGGGAGGCCAGGAGATGCTGGGGATAAATAGGGACATAATATAGTGCACCCGAGAGAGGGCCATGGCCTCATGGGGAAGGGCCAGGGAAGAGATAGGGGAGGCCAGGAGATGCTGGGGATAAATAGGGACATAATATAGTGCACCTGAGAGAGGGCCGTGACCTCATGGGGAATGGCCAGGGAAGATATAGGGGAGACCAGGAGATGCTGGGGATAAATAGGGACATAATATAGTGCACCTGAGAGAGGGCCATGGCCTCATGGGGAAGGGCCAGGGAAGAGATAGGAGAGGCCAGGAGATGCTGGGGATAAATAGGGACATAATATAGTGCACCTGAGAGAGGGCCATGACCTCATGGGGAAGGGCCAGGGAAGAGATAGGGGAGGCCAGGAGATGCTGGGGATAAATAGGGACATAATATAGTGCACCCGAGAGAGGGCCATGGCCTCATGGGGAAGGGCCAGGGAAGAGATAGGGGAGGCCAGGAGATGCTGGGGATAAATAGGGACATAATATAGTGCACTCGAGAGAGGGCCATGGCCTCATGGGGAAGGGCCAGGGAAGAGATAGGGGAGGCCAGGAGATGCTGGGGATAAATAGGGACATAATATAGTGCACCCAAGAGAGGGCCATGGCCTCATGGGGACGGGCCAGGGAAGAGATAGGGGAGGCCAGGAGATGCTGGGGATAAATAGGGACATAATATAGTGCACCCGAGAGAGGGCCATGGCCTCATGGGGAAGGGCCAGGGAAGAGATAGGGGAGGCCAGGAGATGCTGGGGATAAATAGGGACATAATATAGTGCACCCGAGAGAGGGCCATGGCCTCATGGGGACGGGCCAGGGAAGAGATAGGGGAGGCCAGGAGATGCTGGGGATAAAAGGAGGGGAAGCTACAAGTGAGAATGATTAGAAAGAAGGAAAATTGACAGGCCCAAACAGCGCCCCCTGCCCTGCGGTGCCCTGTGCCATGGCACTGATTGCACTACCCTAGTTACGGCCCTGCGGCAGGACATATAGAGCTGAGGTCCCAGAGAAGAGGCTCAGCCAGGCCTGAGAGAGAGCCTGCTAATCTGCCCACCACACAGGGGGGTGAAGAAGTGAGGCAGTGTTCTGAATAAGGGGTAGACGTTTAATGTTTCAGTTTTTTTGATTTGCTGTGAATTGAAGAACTTTCTCTTTGAAAACCTGGAAACCCTTATATGGGCCGGACGTGGCACTGACAGAAAATCTGATACCCAAGTTACTTCCCCTAATACAACATTTAGCTTAAGAGCACAATTATCTGAAACAAATACTGCAAGGAGAATATAAATATATATGTGCAATTGTGCATTTAGTGTTACACACTGATGGCTGTTGTATCTCTCAGCAGTAATACAAGTGACGGTTTAAGAACTGTACTTGTCTCCCGGCTGCTCTGAATATTAATCATCAGCTCGGAACTCCTATGTGCCATAAATCAGCCTAAGCGTCACACACGGGATATTATCTGACACATCGGTCATCTGAGTCCTGTTCAAAGTGGTTGGTGCTTCTGTTCTAGTAACATTATCACTTCAAATAATGTATGACAGGTGCACTTAGGCATGCGGTGACGCAAGCAGGGAGACGTACTACCGTGAGCCAAATACGACTTCCCCGCTAGAACTGGGCTATGAGAGTAAGAAGCAGCAGCTAATGTCAGTATTTATTTTATGTCTTATTTAATTGCTAAAATGATGACGTTAAAAACTGTAATTTAAGGATGAATAATTCCAATGTAAATTCTGTAAGAGCCAAGGCCAGAGGCTTATTTATAATGGGTGCACATAGGCCCCACTCTGCACACCTTACACTCAGAGCACACTTACCTAGTGCCGGCAAGCGGGTCACCTCCTCCTCCTCCGTGGTGCCATCTTCCCAGTGATATCTTCGGAATGATGGCGCTGCGCAGTGAAGGCACAGACCATGCCAGAGCCTTTGCTATCTTATACGCATTCGCCATCTTCCCAAGTATCACTGGGACGATGGCTCCACGGAGGAGTAGGGGCCTGCTTGCCTCCAACAGGTAAGATGCGTAGGAACTGGGGGAGCCCGCTGCTCAGAGGAGGTGCCCACTGCACGCGGGCAGTAATACGCCCCTAGTCATAGCTGTATAGTATTAGTAACCAATGCAACGTGTATTTAATATGTCCAATTTCTATTTTCAATTCCAATATGTTTCACGCAAAACAAGCGGCCTCATCCTTATACAGGTTGAGTCTCCAATATCCAAAATGCTTGGGACCAGGGGTATTTTGGATAACGAAATATTCCGTATTTTGGAATAATTGCATATCATAATGAAATATCTTGGGAATGGGACCCCAATATACACACAGCCTGCATGTCATTTTACACAATATTTTCAATAATTTTGTGGCTCAAACAAAGTTTGTGTACATACATGAAACTCATTTATGTTTCATATACACCCTATACACACAGCCTGAAGGTCATTTTATACCATATTTTTAATAATTTGTGCCTAAGACAAAGTTTGTGTACAAGTTTGTGTTTTGAACCATCAAAAATCAAAGGTTTCATTATCTGAATATGCTAAAAATATTCCGTATTTCGGAATATTCCGTATTTCTGAATATTTGGATATGGGAGACTCAACCTGTATCTCCATGCATCTTGCGAGCGCCTCTGAATGATGGCCAGTGTCCTAATGGGATCTGATACTGATCAAAATGCAAAGAGAATGCAGTTATTTGAGATGCTGTGACATCACAGTTCCTGTGCATTAACCACCCAATCAACACACTGCATATCTGCAAAGTAATGCTGCGAAACTGTCAGTCACTCTGTGACTGCTGTGTTCATAAGAAGCCTCCCCCCTAACATGGTAGTGTGCTGCACAAGGGTGAATAAAGGCATGATGGACATATGTACATAGGTCAAAGACCTCCAATTATATGATGTATATTGTACATACCAACATTATGTATGCAAAATTGGGACAAAATAATCCCCACCAACAATGTGCCCAAATCCCGCCACAGATACACCCCAAACACCCACCATTGGATGAAGTTTAGATTATTTCATTGTAAACACCCCCTCTTTTGAGGCTGACTACTTAGGGCTGTCACCCAGAAATTAGGCCACTTGGCAGGTACGTGTATATGACACAGGGTTCAGTTTAGACAGGTCAGGTGCAGGGCTAACTTTGTCCCTTTTCTGCCTGTATAAATGTTGGGCGACTGCATCGTCAGGTTCAGTATAGTCACCTTGGCTGATCTTGGCAGAAACCATCTCTGTTATTTGTGAAGTCAGTTTCTGAAAGAATTCCTCGGTCCCCACATCTGATAATGAAAAGTGCGGCTTGGTGCCCGGCTTGGCCTCGCCTGTGGAGACAATGAGAAGAGCAATGAACTCACTTGGTTCACTTTACATGTAGTACAGGGAGCAGAATTTGACAAGCGATTATGGGTTTATTTACTAAGCCTTGGATGGAGATAAAGTGGACAGAGATAAAATACCAACCAACCAGCTCCTTACTTTTCAAACATAGCCTATGACATGGCAGTTAGAAGCTGATTGGCTGGTACTTTATCTCAGTTCTCCATCCAAGGCTTAGTAAATAGACCCCTAAACATTTAAACCATTTATCAGTGCCAATACTCTGCCCCCATACTGAATGTGATCTGCAGGAAACCCTACGTAACAGCGACCATGCCAGGACCAGATTAACAATGTGGCGTATGGGATGATGGCGAGATGATGACCAGCCGCCCCCCCCAGTTGGCCACACAAACGGCCATAAATCACAATATTAAAATAGCATTTCTAGCTCCCTCACAAAATTATGCTGACTTGGCATTGGGGCTGATAGTATAGGAGGTGTACAAGCCCACACAGCACTGGCCACACCCACACAACACTGGCCACACCTCCTCCACTTCTCACAATAGGTGCCTGATCATTTTCAGCCCCAGGCCCTAAATCCATCCTGACCCACGCGCTGACAATATGTATCAATGAAAATTGGACGCTTGTTCCATACATGGTAATTCTATAGCTAGATATTACCACAGACTCTCCCAGAAGCAAATGACCATGCTCATTTGTGAGAACATGGCTGAATGTGAGATAACAACATAAACCGGAAAAAGGGAGGCGTAATATAACTCTATCTGGTTTATAACATGACGAGCTGGAGTCAATAAATGTGATAAATATGAATAATATGGAAAGTTGCTATTTTGATTGGCAGAACGGTTTCCTGATCAGCTGTTAGGACGCTGTCCTGGGTGGTGCAGTCGGTGGCGGTAGAAACGCTGGGACACCCAGTACATGTATTCTCGGCCTTCGTCTCCACACACCGATCTCTCATGTTCCCACGGCACAATGGGAGGAACTGAATAAGTACTGAGGCTGAGGGACACCACTCCCTATGGCAACCTTTTGTCTCCTGGCCTTGGCACGCAGTGAAGGTCATTGTGACTGCAGAGTTATCGATTGACGAGACCATGGGCGCTGGGTACTATTGGGATGTAGAAGCTTTGGCCTGAGTGGGATGTATCTGAATAAGGGCTTTTCTGAGGAGCATTTTGAGATCACCCTCTAAGGGCCTCATAATTATATATATTATATATATATTATATATATATATAGTGATAAAACTCGCTGCGTATGAAATGGTGCTCCAGCCAATCAGCTCCAAACTGTAATTTTTCAAGCAGATGACTGTTGGGAGCGGATTGGCTGGAGCACCATTATCATACACAGTGACTGTTGGGAGCTGATTGGCTGGAGCACCATTTATCATACACAGTGACTGTTGGGAGCTGATTGGCTGGAGCACCATTTATCATACACAGTGACTGTTGGGAGCTGATTGGCTGGAGCACCATTATCATACACAGTGACTGTTGGGAGCGGATTGGCTGGAGCACCATTATCATACACAGTGACTGTTGGGAGCGGATTGGCTGGAGCACCATTATCATACACAGTGACAGTTGGGAGCGGATTGGCTGGAGCACCATTATCATATGCAATGAGTTTTATTACTCTTTGTGACTGATAAACCCTTGTTGATAAATGAGGCCCTTATATGTACTATTAGTAAAACACAAAATATAAAACTGCTGCTACCCAAGTGTTTCCTTTATTCTACCAAACTAACGCTACTGAGAGTATATCCATCCACCCATCCATGACAGCCCCTCCATATCCGACATCAAATTCATGGCCACATTTCAAAGATCTGAGGGTTATTTGGCAACGGTGCTGTTAGACCAGATGACAAAGTATCATCTTACTAGGAGGTCCTCTTACTTCCCTTCCACAACGATGGGGGTCTCTGACAGTCTGATCTGCCCTCTAATAAGTTTAACTGATCAGCCATCGTTTCAAATTCCGACACTGGGAGCCCGAGACATCGTATATCTGACGCTGGCTGGTAAGTATCTTTATCCCTTCCCTCTCCCCCCTAACCCTTCCTTGGGGGTGCCTAACCCTAAGACTCAGGAAGGGGGGTGCAGCCTAACCCTAGGTCCCCCCCATGGTGCCTAAACCCCCCTCCCCGCACCCTAAACCTAATCTCCCCCTGGTGGTGCCTAACCTTAACCCCCCCTTCCCCTAGCCTAAACCTAACCCAAGTCCCCTCCCGGGAGTGCCTAAACCTAACCCCCCCCCACATCTAACATGTCGCAACACCCGGCTAACCTACGTTCGGTATGCCGGGCGTCAGGATTTCAACGTGGGGCTAATGATAGGCGTCTGTATTTAGAAGCCTATCTTTAGTCCCATGCTGGGCTTTCAGTGTCGGGATGAGGGCGGTCGGCATTTCGACCGCCGGCATCTCCTGACTACATCCCTTTCATTGCATTGTATGACAGCTTTGTGGGCTCACGCCCATCTCTTGGACGATTGCGGCTGAAAATGACCAGGGGTAGATGTTTGGGAATCCTAAAGGAGAGACACGTAAAGCAGCCCCCCGGCCTTCCAAACACAGCGACAAACCAGCCTATTACAGAGTGTATTTTATTTCACATTATCCAAGTATCACCGCTGAGAGCCATAGCGCCCAGTAAGTCATGTGACGTAAATAGGAGACATGTGACTCAAATAAGCCGCGGGCCGGAATTAGCTGTTCTCTCCATAATAGGAAAAAAAGATGATTGCTAAATGACAAGAAGTAATTAGACATATTACAGAATGCAATATACGTACCATCTGCTTCTGAGGGCTGGATAGAAATCCCGACCTTACTGTGGAAAAAGAACCAAGACATGAGAACGACGTTAGTACATAACTCTCTCCCGTTCCCTGACAGTAAATGACGTCCGCAATAATGCAGCGCTATATACAATACTAAGAAAATAAAAATCATATATGCTTGAGCTAAATTAAACATTCCATATATTGAATGCAATGAATGGACATATCTACAAATAATAATAGACAAGCAAATGAACAGATAAATAAACTGAAATTACTGATAAAAATACAAATGGTATATAATATGAAACCAACTAGAACTGACAGTTAAATAACAGCAATCATAAAGATGTGTGTGACTGTCCCAACAGACAGAGGGCCTAATTCAGACCCGCGAGCGAGCGATGAGCGCTCACAAGCGGGTCGATGTTGGCCCAGTGCGCATGCGCACGACGGAGGCGGCTCCGTCGAACGCATGCGCGAGACCCGGATAGCGACGGGCAAGCCGTCGCTCCGGGTCTTGCTACAAAGGGGGCGTGCTGTCGATGGTGAGTGACAGCACGCCCCCTTTGGTGGGCGTGCCGGGGGCGTGGCTGCCCAGACGGAGGCATTCCCATGGGAACGCCTACCATCTGGGGCCGGCCCCACTGACATCAGAAGTGATGTCAGTGGGAGTGCTCTCGGCTCTGATAGAGCCGAAAACACTCCAGAGCTTGCAGCAACGAGACCCTACCACAAGGGTTTCGTCGCAAGCCCAATGGTCGTGATGGTCTTGACCATCGTGACCATCTTTTTGGCCGCTCGCTATAGCTGTGGGTGGTCACCCACAGCTATGCGAGCTGCCAGGAGGCCGCTCTAAAAAAAGAGAAGGACGGCCCTGATTCAGAGCCGGACGCTCTTTGTGAGCGCTCGCTCTAAATCTGGGCGGCCAATTTTTTTTTTTTTGGCCGGCCTCCAGGCCACTCGCTAAGCTGTGGGTGACCACCCACAGCTTGCGAGTGGCCAGACGATGGTCATGATGGTCGCGACCACGGGCTTGCGACGAGACCCTTGTGGTAGGGTCTCGTTGCCGCAAGCCCCAGTGAGCTTCCTGCTCTAATAGAGCCGGAAGCTCACTACTGACATCACCACTGACTCACAAGTGATGTCAATAGGGCCGCCCTCAAATGGCAGGCGTTCCTTCGGGAACGCCTCCGTTTGGCCAGCCACCCCCCCTCACCGCCTACAAAATGGGGCGAGATGTCGATCAATATCGACAGCCACCCCGTTTGTAGCGAGCCCCGGAGCGAGTAAATTTCTCACTCGCTCCGGGGCTTGTGCATGCCACGCGTGCGCAGTGCCCCACCATCGACCCACTTGCGAGCGCATAGCTTGCGAGCGGGTCTGAATCAGGCCCAGAGGTTGTAATCCACAGTTCAATGTGTGTGTAGTATACACAGTGACTTTGAATGAAACAATGTATCAGTAGTAATAATAACAATATGGTAATCTGCTGTTAGCAAGTAACAAGCCACACGGAGCTGATGCTGGGTACACGCTGCACTATATATTACGTTGGGTGTATCTGCCCCGAGTACACACGGTATGCCTGGGGGAACGACGTCATTCACAGACATGTCGCATTGGGCGTGCAGCACAGCAGATGCAATATACCTGTAACATAGGTCAGTCACATCTGCTTGTGTGTACACACGACCGACCGACACACGTGCTGGCCACGGGGAGCAGCGACAACGACATGACGGCTGGTTCCTGTGACCAGACATATCGTGCGGCCAGTTGGTAATTGTGTTTGCTTACCAAACTCGTACGGTCGTACTTCTTGTCGGCCAAGTGTGCACCCCGCATTAGTTGATAATATAAATGCAATGTAGCAGCCCGTATTCAGCCGCTGTGGTGTTAGTAACAAGTACCTGTTAAGGAGGTTGCTGTGATTGGCTCTATGTTATACAGGGAGCAGTAATCAGCTATTACATATAGACAATCCTCTCTTATCGATCAGTAGTAACTAGGGATGTGCGCCGGAACATTTTTGCCGGATTTGGATTTGGTTCTAATTCGTTGTCCGGCTTTGGATTTGGATTTGCCAAACTGCGGTGACTGTCTTTGGATTTGGATTTGGATTTGCCAAACTGCGGTGACTGGCTTTGGATTTGGATTTGGATTTGCCAAACTGCGGTGACTGGCTTTGGATTTGGATTTGGATTTGGTTCTAATTCGTTTGGCTTTGGATTTAGATTGGGATTTGCCAAAACTGCGGTGACTGGCTTTGGATTTGGATTTGGATTTTTTTACAAAAACTGACAAAAAAAGCTAAAATCACACAAATTGGTCTTTTTTTTCTTCCTAGAGTATTATTAACCTCAATAACATTAATTTCCAGTCAATTTAGACCATATCACAGCTTATAATATTGTTTTCAACATTATTGGCCAAAGGTTGCAGTGAGCTGACTGGTTACTAAGCGACAAAGCAGCAGCACAACGACACAGACACCACAGTATAAAGCACATCTATGACACATTGCCACACAGCAGTGGCAGAAATGAAAAGTAGTGCACCCACCCAGTGGGGTACGGCCAGCAGAGTCACAGTACTTGTTTACATAGTGTCACAGTGCACAATCTTATTCACATTACACCGCATAGGGCCTGATTCACATTACACCATAAAGTAGTGTCTCTTATTTATGTTACCACACACAGTAGTGCCCCTTTTACACAATGCCCACAATAGTGCCTCTTTTACACAATGCCCACAGTAGTGCCCCTTTTACACAATGCCCACAGTAGTGACCCTTTTACACAATGCCCACAGTAGTGACCCCTATACACAAAGCCCACAGTAGTAATGCCCCTTATACAATGCCCACAGTAGTAGTGCCACTTATACAATGCCCACAGCAATAGTGTCCCTTACACAATGCCCCCAGTAGTGGTGCCCCCTATGAAGTCCCCTTAGTAGTAGGGCCCCCTATGCAGTGCTCCCAGTAGTAGTATGCCCCCCAGTAGTATGCCCCCCATTAGCAGGCCCCCAGTAGTATGTCCTCCCCAGTTGTATGTCCCCCCCAGTAGTATGCCCCCCATTAGCAGCCCCCCCAGTAGTAGGCCCCCAGTAGTATGCCCCCCATTAGCTGGCCCCCAGTAGTATGACCCCCCAGTAGTATGCCCCCATAAGCAGGCCCCCAGTAGCATGCCCCCCAGTAGTATGCCCCCATAAGCAGGCCCCCAGTAGTATGCCCCCCATTAGCTGGCCCCCAGTAGAGTGCCACCCCAGTAGTATGCCCCCATAAGCAGGCCCCCAGTAGTATGCCCCCCCAGTAGAATGCCCCCCCCATTAGCAGCCCCCCAGTAGTATGTTCCCCCAGTAGCAGGCCCCCTGTAGTATGCTCCCCCAGTAGTAGGCCCCCTGTAGTATGCCCCCCCAGTAGTATGTCCCCCAGTAGCAGGCCCCCTGTAGTATTCCACCCCAGTAGTAGGCCACCCAGTAGCAGGCCCCCTGTAGTATGCCCCCCCTGTAGTATGCCCCCCCCAGTAGCAGGCCCCCTGTAGTATGCTCCCCCAGTAGTAGGCACCCCAGTAGCAGATCCCCTGTAGTATGCCCCCCCAGTAGTAGGTCCCCCAGTAGCAGGCCCCCTGTAGTATGCCCCCCAGTAGTAGGCCCCCCAGTAGCAGGCCCCCTGTAATATGCCCCCCCCAGTAGTAGGCCCCCCAGTAGTAGGCCCCCTGTAGTATGCCCCCCCAGTAGTAGGCCCCCCAGTAGCAGGCCCCCTGTAGTATGCCCCCCCGTAGTAGGCCCCCCTGTAGTATGCCCCCCAGTAGCAGGCCCCCTGTAGTATGCCCCCTAGTAGTAGGCCCCCTGTAGTATGCCCCCCAGTAGCAGGCCCCCTGTAGTATGCCCCCCCAGTAGTAGGCCCCTCCATTAGCAGGCCCCCTGTAGTATGCCCCCCAGTAGTAGGCCCCCCAGTAGCAGGCCCCCTGTAATATGCCCCCCCCAGTAGTAGGTCCCCCAGTAGCAGGCCCCCTGTAGTATGCCCCCCAGTAGTAGGCCCCCCAGTAGCAGGCCCCCTGTAATATGCCCCCCCAGTAGTAGGCCCCCCAGTAGTAGGCCCCCTGTAGTATGCCCCCCCAGTAGTAGGCCCCCCAGTAGCAGGCCCCCTGTAGTATGCCCCCCCGTAGTAGGCCCCCCTGTAGTATGCCCCCCAGTAGCAGGCCCCCTGGTAGTAGGCCCCTTGTAGTATGCCCCCCCAGTAGTAGGCCCCCCAGTAGCAGGCCCCCTGTAGTATGCCCCCCCGTAGTAGGCCCCCCTGTAGTATGCCCCCCAGTAGCAGGCCCCCTGTAGTATGCCCCCTAGTAGTAGGCCCCCTGTAGTATGCCCCCCAGTAGCAGGCCCCCTGTAGTATGCCCCCCCAGTAGTAGGCCCCTCCATTAGCAGGCCCCCTGTAGTATGCCCCCCAGTAGTAGGCCCCCCAGTAGCAGGCCCCCTGTAATATGCCCCCCCCAGTAGTAGGTCCCCCAGTAGCAGGCCCCCTGTAGTATGCCCCCCAGTAGTAGGCCCCCCAGTAGCAGGCCCCCTGTAATATGCCCCCCCAGTAGTAGGCCCCCCAGTAGTAGGCCCCCTGTAGTATGCCCCCCCAGTAGTAGGCCCCCCAGTAGCAGGCCCCCTGTAGTATGCCCCCCCGTAGTAGGCCCCCCTGTAGTATGCCCCCCAGTAGCAGGCCCCCTGGTAGTAGGCCCCTTGTAGTATGCCCCCCAGTAGCAGGCCCCCTGTAGTATGCCCCCCCAGTAGTAGGCCCCTCCATTAGCAGGCCCCCATACACACATAAAAAAAAAAAAAAAAAAAAAATCAGAGTCAGGCGGGGAACAGAACAGGGTTCGGGTAGACTCGGATCCCCTATGTTCGGAGCGGTTCGGATTCCACAGAATCCGAACCGCTCATCTCTAGTAGTAAGTAATAGTAATGCTAAGAATGTTTTTCTGTTGGGGATTAAACCAGGTTTTACTACTGTAAGTGCCACCCACACACATTGAGGCTGATTCTGAGTTGGGAGCAAAGCAAAATATAATGGAGGTTTGGGCACATAAACTTCTAGTCAGGCATAGAGGGGGTTAATATAGTTAAAGATGTTTGTTGTTTGCTTGACAGCAGGTAGGCAGATGTGATAGGGCGATAGGTTAAGGGGCGTGTTATGTGAGAGGGTGTGGTGATAGGATGAGAGGTTAGGGGGCGTGTTATGTGAGAGGGTGTGGTGATAGGATGAGAGGTTAGGGGGCGTGTTATGTGAGAGGGTGTGGTGATAGGATGAGAGGTTAGGGGGCGTGTTATGTGAGAGGGTGTGGTGATAGAATGAGGTTAGGGGGCGTGTTATGTGAGAGAGTGTGGTGATAGGATGAGAGGTTAGGGGGCGTGTTATGTGAGAGGGTGTGGAGATAGGGTGAGAGGTTAGGGGGCGTGTTATGTGAGAGGGAGTGGTGATAGAATGAGGTTAGGGGGCGTGTTATGTGAGAGAGTGTGGTGATAGGATGAGAGGTTAGGGGGCGTGTTATGTGAGAGGGTGTGGTGATAGGATGATAGGTTAGGGGGCGTGTTATGTGAGAGGGTGTGGTGATAGGAGGAGAGGTTAGGGGGCGTGTTATGTGAGAGGGTGTGGAGATAGGGTGAGAGGTTAGGGGGCGTGTTATGTGAGAGGGTGTGGTGATAGGATGAGAGGTTAGGGGGCGTGTTATGTGAGAGGGTGTGGTGATAGGATGAGAGGTTAGGGTGCGTGTTATGTGAGAGGGTGTGGAGATAGGGTGAGAGGTTAGGGGGCGTGTTATGTGAGAGGGTGTGGTGATAGGATGAGAGGTTAGGGGGCGTGTTATCTGACAGGGTGTGGTGATAGGATGAGAGGTTAGGGTGCGTGTTATGTGAGAGGGTGTGGTGATAGGATGAGAGGTTAGGGGGCGTGTTATGTGACAGGGTGTGGTGATAGGATGAGAGGTTAGGGGGCGTGTTATGTGAGAGGGTGTGGTGATAGGATGAGAGGTTAGGGTGCGTGTTATGTGAGAGGGTGTGGAGATAGGGTGAGAGGTTAGGGGGCGTGTTATGTGAGAGGGTGTGGTGATAGGATGAGAGGTTAGGGGGCGTGTTATGTGACAGGGTGTGGTGATAGGATGAGAGGTTAGGGGGCGTGTTATGTGAGAGGGTGTGGTGATAGGATGAGAGGTTAGGGGGCGTGTTATGTGACAGGGTGTGGTGATAGGATGAGAGGTTAGGGTGCGTGTTATGTGAGAGGGTGTGGTGATAGGATGAGAGGTTAGGGGGCGTGTTATGTGACAGGGTGTGGTGATAGGATGAGAGGTTAGGGGGCGTGTTATGTGACAGGGTGTGGTGATAGGATGAGAGGTTAGGGTGCGTGTTATGTGAGAGGGTGTGGTGATAGGATGAGAGGTTAGGGGGCGTGTTATGTGACAGGGTGTGGTGATAGGATGAGAGGTTAGGGGGCGTGTTATGTGAGAGGGTGTGGTGATAGGATGAGAGGTTAGGGGGCGTGTTATGTGAGAGAGTGCGGTGATACGATGAGAGGTTAGGGGGCGTGTTATGTGAAAGGGTGTGGTGATAGGATGAGAGGTTAGGGGGCGTGTTATGTGAGAGGGTGTGGTGATAGGATGAGAGGTTAGGGGGCGTGTTATGTGAGAGGGTGTGGTGATACGATGAGAGGTTAGGGGGCGTGTTATGTGAAAGGGTGTGTGGAAGCTGCCTCTTTGAATTTGATCTCCCTCCCTCCCCTATTATGTCTTCTGTCGGCTTTATTTCATTAGCAGGGAAAGACCGGCAATATTGAAGCGTCCATCTTGCGGCAGTAATAGCGGTGCGCACCCCTTCAATGCACTGATTAGGCTGATTTCACCCTATTGGGGTCAGCGGCACCTCTTGGCTTAGCAGAATGAATGGTGCATTGGCATGGGTGTTGGGGCCACATCACTTGCTGTGAAAGGGATAGTTGGCCCTTGTAAGTTTTAAGATCACCCTACCCTTGTCTGGGATAGTTGACCCTCACAAGTTGTGAAATACTTTTGGCCTAAGACAAGTGGACGCTGGTTGTTTGCCGTTCTTTCTCCTGCCACCATACCTACCATTGTAACTAAATAAAGCTGACCAGTTAATTTAAACGGCATAACTTGGTCTCGTGTGTTTATTTTAGTTAAGTTTAGTTTAAGTTTATGGCTCACATCTATCATCTGACGATAGAAAGTTTACAAGAGTAAGTAACTTTGCGCCTGGGTAACACCATGCTGCGCTACGGGGGGCAGGCAGATATAAAATGCACAGGCGATTTTGGGGCGTGTCCTAGCTCAGATGTAAATCGCAGGGTATGGATAAAGCTGTCCAGCATGTGTGGGCTACGTGTGCAGAAGCAGCAGCCAGTATTTACCCTGCATGCACAATAATACATGTCTCTGTCCCTCTTGCAGTGCAGCGTGGTTGGCCCAGGGACAGGGTTACTGGTTGTGTTTTCTTTGTTCCTGACTCAAAATCAGCCTGTAATCAGCCTGTGTATCGTTCTCTGGGCAGGGCCATTATTCACATTAATGCAGATTATTAATGCTCTAGGTGCTGGGAATATGAGACAAATAAGCAGAATATTGGTTCACTGTGTACGGGTGATGGGGACACTGACATTTACGTACAGATAAGAGACAATCTTCTTATTAGATAATGGGAGAGAGATGTCAGGATGGACACTTACCCCTGTTCTGTCCCTTCATACCTGTTTTCAAAAGTGAAACAAAATTGATTTATGCAAAGTTTATCTGTATATATTATACTGTAGGAATGTTAGAGACATAAATATAGAAGTTACAGGCAGGTTTATTAAAGGTCCTATTGTTCACCGGTGGTAGAGACTTTTTTTTCCCACTTTATACATCAAAGGGGGAATTAAAAAAGCCGAAGTACTTACTGCGCGGCTGCAGCTCCCGGGTTTAATGTCCGGAGCTATTCAATTAGCAGCTTCTCACGCGGTAACTGATAGATTCTGGGTCAAGTGCCCGGGCTGCTGCGGTAAGCCCCGAAAATCTTACTTACAGTATCATGGACTTATTCGCAGCTCAGGAGGGTGGGCACAGAAATCTGTATTAAGTGCAGCTTGAGTGCTTACAGCGGACTGTAATTGAATAGCTTCTGGCACTTAACACAGGGGCTACAAGCACACGGTAAGTGCCGGATAACTGAATTCGACCCAAAGAGTTTCCACTGATTTGGAATTAAGCATTAACTGAAAATATTTTTTCAAATACAGATGTATCCACATCATACTTGCCTACTTTTGAAAAACCATTTAAGGGAGATAGTGAAAGCAGCACCTATGAGCGCGGCGGTAAAGTGGGCGTGTCCTGCTACATCTGAGAGGCGTGTCATAAGACTGACTTACATCAGTTGGTAAATGAGCTCCAAAGCAGTTAGTAAGATCTACTTGTTGATGATAATAAACTGATACTTTCCAGACAATACATGTAGCCATAGGGATCATTGGGGAAGATGTATGACGCCCAGAAACGGTATCAGCGCACGTTATGTGCGCTGATACCGCTTCTCCCCGATGTATGATCAGGGGTCTGGGCGGTTAATGACAGGGGTGCTATGCGCCCCTGTCATTATCGGCGCTGCTATCTACAAGATAGCAGCGCCGATAGCCTGGGCTATGTATGAACGGTCAGATCGTCTGACCGTTCAGCCGGCTGTAGCTGTCGTTATCGACAGCTACAGCCTGGCGCTAGCCTATACCCACAGCAGGGACAGCACTGTCCCTGCTGCTGGCTCCAGGCTGCGCGCGGGGATCTCGCGATACTTGCGAGATCCCGCGCATGCTCACTGGAGCCGGCCAGGACAGAGACACAGCGCATCAGCACTAGGCTGATGCGCTGCTGTCTCTAGCGGGTAGCGCCGGAGGGGGGAGTTGCCGCTCCCCCTCTCCGGCCGATGAGATGTTTATACATCTCATCGGTAGTGCTTCCTGCTTCGCCTCGGTTAAGAGGCAAAGCGGGAAGCGTTATAGCGGTACGGTAAGTGCCGCTATAATACATCTACCCCATTGTGTCTTATAACCAATGCAGGGGAAATATATTAATGATTCCATTTGAATGTACATATCTATGTATTTTTTTTTTTTATATAACGGCTACATAATGGGGGTAAGGTGCAATCAGGGAGATTGTTAGACTCTTCAGGGAGTCAGGGAGATTGCTGCTATGTCAGGGAGTCTCCCTGACAATGAGGGAGAGTTGGCAAGCATGGTCCACATACACCTTTCCTAAAATCTAGCCATATGGCCAAATTTGCCATGCCTTTGAATCTGCGAATTAGCCACGCTTTGTGAGTTTTCTTACAATTTGCTACTTTAATCTGCTACTTAATACAAATACTTTTGCAGGAAAAAAAAATTGGGATCCATCTAATTGCTACTCGTCGTGGAACGTCTTAGCCGTGCCGGCATCAGGTGCCAAATGAAGCAAAAAAGGAACGGTGTATGAGGACACATCTGTAGAATTTTATTTCTGCTGTGGTGAGAGGGGTGGTCTCTCACCTGAATTGTCTCTCACCTGAATTGCCCACATTCCTGTGGGATCAGCTCCCTCTAAAGGAGGCTGGAGTGAAGCCTGTGCATTCTGCAGTAGCAGTGGGGGTGTGGAATTCCAGGTTTTCACAGTTGCACAGGCCCATGCTCTTTGCACAGATGCCTGTTAGAGGCCAGTTAGTAGGCCAGAGTGTTGTAGTGCCAGGGACCAAGGGCTATGCTGGGAGGGCATGGCTGATTGTGGGTGCAAGCCACTGCTGACTGCTAAGCACTGGGAGTGCTAGAACATTTATTTATGTTTGTTAATTGTGTTATATGCCTGTGTGTGTCCAGGCCTAAGCCTATGCATGCTAAAGTGCAGTGTCTGCTGCCATTAAATACTGTCTGAGTCCTCATTTCAACATACTGTGTAACACTACTTTTACACATCCCACCCCCTACCCCCAACACGTTCCAACATTACAGAACAGAAAGCCCAAATCCGTGCAATCGCCTACATCTGCAAAGACGCGGCCCGGGAAAGTAGTGAGGGAACAGATTTGCTCTGCTATAAGCTCTAAAGTATGCACGGCACTTGTCTGTTACATTGCACATTACACTGTCACACGCGCACGCAGGGGGGGTTTCCGAGTACCTAGAAACCCCCCCTGGCGACCGATTTTTTGCAGCTGATCAGAAGTTAAAGAGGGCCGGAACGGGGCGGAACTGTGTTCCGCCACCTCTGGCCCACCTTACCCGGCCACAGCAAGCTAATGTGACCACCTGTACGGCGGCCGTTCCGCCTGCCCAGCCAGGACGGGGAGGAAGTCTGGCAGCAGCAGCTCCCGACCCATCCTGACCTCTGCCTCCCATGCGCGATGTAACGTGATGACGTTACGCTGCGCGCACTACATACTCACCGCACGTGACTCTTTCCTGCATGTGTGTCAGAAGAGCCGGCCGAGGCTGGAGGAGCTGTCAGCCCCAGAGCAGGATGATGCTGAAAGGGTAAGTAATGTCTAAACCCTGACCCTGATGCCAAGGTAGAGGAGCAGGCAGGCTGCTAAAAAATAGGCTAGAATGGATACAGGTGGCAAGAGGGTACAGGAGGCTGCAAGGAAAACAGGAGGCAGGGGGGACACAGGAGGCAGGGGGAGACACAAGAGGCTGCAAGAGACACAGGAGGCAGGGGGAACACAAGAGACTGCAAGGGACACATGAGGCAGGGGGGACACAGGAGGCATGGGGGACACATGAGGCAGGGGGGACACAGGAGGCTGCAGGGGGGACACAGGAGACTGCAGGGGGGACACAGGAGGCTGCAGGGGGGACACAGGAGGCTGCAGGGGGGACACAGGAGGCTGCAGGGGGGACACAAGAGACTGCAAGGGATACATGAGGCAGGGGGGACACAGGAGGCTGCAGGGGGGACACAGGAGGCATGGGGGACACATGAGGCAGGGGGGACACAGGAGACTGCAGGGGGGACACAGGAGACTGCAGGGGGGACACAGGAGACTGCAGGGGGGACACAGGAGGCTGCAGGGGGGACACAAGAGGCTGCAAGGGGACACAGGAGGCTGCAATGGGACACAGGAGGCTGGTAGGGACAGGGGACTGGGACACGGGGAGGGGTGGCAGGAGAGACACATGTGACACACGTAGCAAGAGTTTGGAGTGACACGTAGCAGTGAAGAAACATGCGGTAACAAATTATTTGGAACCCCCCCTTTCAAAATCCTGCGTTTGCCACTGACTGTGGTGAGCAGCACTGCGGGCTGCATATTACACACACGGGCAGCTGAATGTACAGAACCTCGGCAGCCCTCAGAGATCTATAGAAGGTAAAGCTCCCTCCATTCTCTCCCCTCTCACCTCATCAAAACGTCTTTCACAATTTTATCAGCCTCGGCCTTGATCTGAGAGTCCTTCTCTGTAACAGAAGATGATGGGATATTAGAGATCATCACTTATAAAATACTTATTACATAAATGCTGATTTTCTTCTCCGGGAATCTCTCATATGGAGAAACAATTATTTACATCTTTAAACTCAGAAAGAAAAGAAAATAAAATAACAGGGTCCCCACGGTGATAATATCCTTCACCAATTGCATCTTCCTTCAGCCACTATGAGGAGCACCGCTGAACAAGGTGATGCAAATAATAATATTGTATACAAACAGCTCTTCCTCCAACAGTCACTATGAGGAGCACTGCTAAACAATGAAATATGAGGAATGCTATATAGACAGTGCTCCTCCTCTCATAGTCACTATGAGGAGCACAGTTAAACAAGGAAATGCAAAAAGGAATGTCATTTACAGATAGCTCCTCCTTCTACAGCCACTATGAGGAGCACTGCTAAACAAGGAAATATGAGGACTGTCATATACAGATAGCTCCTCCATGTACAGTCACTATGAGGAGCACTGCTACACAATGAAATATGAGGAATGCTATATAGACAGTGCTCCTCCTCTCATAGTCACTATGAGGAGCACAGTTAAACAAGGAAATGCAAAAAGGAATGTCATTTACAGATAGCTCCTCCTTCTACAGCCACTATGAGGAGCACTGCTAAACAAGGAAATATGAGGAATGTCATATACAGATAGCTCCTCCTTCTACAGCCACTATGAGGAGCACTGCTAAACAAGGAAATATGAGGAATGTCATATACACATAGCTCCTCCTTCTACAGTCACTATGAGGAGCACTGCTAAACAAGGAAATATGAGGAATGTTATATACATATAGCTCCTCCTTCTACAGCCACTATGAGGAGCACTGCTAAACAAGGAAATATGAGGAATGTCATATATAGATAGCTCCTCCTCCTACAGTCACTATGAGGAGCACTGCTAAACAAGGAAATATGAGGAATGTCATATACAGACAGCTCCTCCTCCTACAGCCACTTTGAGGAGCACTGCTAAACAAGGAATATGAGGAATGTCATATATAGCTAGCTCCTCCTTCTACAGTCACTATGAGGAGCACTGCTAAACAAGGAAATATGAGGAATGTCATATATAGATAGCTCCTCCTTCTACAGCCACTATGAGGAGCACTGCTAAACAAGGAAATATGAGGACTGTCATATATAGATAGCTCCTCCTCCTACAGTCACTATGAGGAGCACTGCTAAACAAGGAAATATGAGGAATGTCATATATAGATAGCTCCTCCTTCTACAGCCACTATGAGGAGCACTGCTAAACAAGGAATATGAGGAATGTCATATATAGCTAGCTCCTCCTTCTACAGTCACTATGAGGAGCACTGCTAAACAAGGAATTATGAGGACTGTCATATACAGATAGCTCCTCCATGTACAGTCACTATGAGGAGCACTGCTACACAATGAAATATGAGGAATGCTATATAGACAGTGCTCCTCCTCTCATAGTCACTATGAGGAGCACAGTTAAACAAGGAAATGCAAAAAGGAATGTCATTTACAGATAGCTCCTCCTTCTACAGCCACTATGAGGAGCACTGCTAAACAAGGAAATATGAGGAATGTCATATACAGATAGCTCCTCCTTCTACAGCCACTATGAGGAGCACTGCTAAACAAGGAAATATGAGGAATGTCATATACACATAGCTCCTCCTTCTACAGTCACTATGAGGAGCACTGCTAAACAAGGAAATATGAGGAATGTTATATACATATAGCTCCTCCTTCTACAGCCACTATGAGGAGCACTGCTAAACAAGGAAATATGAGGAATGTCATATATAGATAGCTCCTCCTCCTACAGTCACTATGAGGAGCACTGCTAAACAAGGAAATATGAGGAATGTCATATACAGACAGCTCCTCCTCCTACAGCCACTTTGAGGAGCACTGCTAAACAAGGAATATGAGGAATGTCATATATAGCTAGCTCCTCCTTCTACAGTCACTATGAGGAGCACTGCTAAACAAGGAAATATGAGGAATGTCATATATAGATAGCTCCTCCTTCTACAGCCACTATGAGGAGCACTGCTAAACAAGGAAATATGAGGACTGTCATATATAGATAGCTCCTCCTCCTACAGTCACTATGAGGAGCACTGCTAAACAAGGAAATATGAGGAATGTCATATATAGATAGCTCCTCCTTCTACAGCCACTATGAGGAGCACTGCTAAACAAGGAATATGAGGAATGTCATATATAGCTAGCTCCTCCTTCTACAGTCACTATGAGGAGCACTGCTAAACAAGGAATTATGAGGAATGTCATATACAGATAGCTCCTCCTCCTACAGTCACTATGAGGAGCACTGCTAAACAAGGAAATATGAGGAATGTCATATATAGATAGCTCCTCCTTCTACAGCCACTATGAGGAGCACTGCTAAACAAGGAAATATGAGTACTGTCATATACAGACAGCTCCTCCTCCTACAGACACTATGAGGAGCACTGCTAAACAATGAAATATGAGGAATGTCATATATAGATAGCTCCTCCTTCTACAGCCACTATGAGGAGCACTGCTAAACAAGGAAATATGAGGAATGTCATATACAGATAGCTCCTCCTACAGTCACTATGAGGAGCACTGCTAAACAAGGAAATATGAGGAATGTCATATACAGATAGCTCCTCCTTCTACAGCCGCTATGAGGAGCACTGCTAAACACGGAAATATGAGGAATGTCATATACAGATAGCTCCTCCTACTACAGCCACTATGAGGAGCACTGCTAAACAAGGAAATATGAGGAATGTCATATACAGATAGCTCCTCCTTCTACAGCCACTATGAGGAGCACTGCTAAACAAGGCAATATGAGGTATGTCATATACAGATAGCTCCTCCTCCTACAGCCACTATGAGGAGCACTGCTAAACAAGGAAATATGAGGAATGTCATATACAGATAGCTCCTCCTTCTACAGCCACTATGAGGAGCACTGCTAAACAAGGAAATATGAGGAATGTCATATACAAATAGCTCCTCCTTCTACAGTCACTATGAGGAGCACTGCTAAACAAGGAAATATGAGGAATGTCATATACAAATAGCTCCTCCTCCTACAGTCACTATGAGGAGCACTGCTAAACAAGGAAATATGAGGAATGTCATATACAGACAGCTCCTCCTCCTACAGCCACTTTGAGGAGCACTGCTAAACAAGGAATATGAGGAATGTCATATATAGCTAGCTCCTCCTTCTACAGTCACTATGAGGAGCACTGCTAAACAAGGAAATATGAGGAATGTCATATATAGATAGCTCCTCCTTCTACAGCCACTATGAGGAGCACTGCTAAACAAGGAAATATGAGGACTGTCATATATAGATAGCTCCTCCTCCTACAGTCACTATGAGGAGCACTGCTAAACAAGGAAATATGAGGAATGTCATATATAGATAGCTCCTCCTTCTACAGCCACTATGAGGAGCACTGCTAAACAAGGAATATGAGGAATGTCATATACAGATAGCTCCTCCTTCTACAGTCACTATGAGGAGCACTGCTAAACAAGGAATTATGAGGACTGTCATATACAGATAGCTCCTCCATGTACAGTCACTATGAGGAGCACTGCTACACAATGAAATATGAGGAATGCTATATAGACAGTGCTCCTCCTCTCATAGTCACTATGAGGAGCACAGTTAAACAAGGAAATGCAAAAAGGAATGTCATTTACAGATAGCTCCTCCTTCTACAGCCACTATGAGGAGCACTGCTAAACAAGGAAATATGAGGAATGTCATATACAGATAGCTCCTCCTTCTACAGCCACTATGAGGAGCACTGCTAAACAAGGAAATATGAGGAATGTCATATACACATAGCTCCTCCTTCTACAGTCACTATGAGGAGCACTGCTAAACAAGGAAATATGAGGAATGTTATATACATATAGCTCCTCCTTCTACAGCCACTATGAGGAGCACTGCTAAACAAGGAAATATGAGGAATGTCATATATAGATAGCTCCTCCTCCTACAGTCACTATGAGGAGCACTGCTAAACAAGGAAATATGAGGAATGTCATATACAGACAGCTCCTCCTCCTACAGCCACTTTGAGGAGCACTGCTAAACAAGGAATATGAGGAATGTCATATATAGCTAGCTCCTCCTTCTACAGTCACTATGAGGAGCACTGCTAAACAAGGAAATATGAGGAATGTCATATATAGATAGCTCCTCCTTCTACAGCCACTATGAGGAGCACTGCTAAACAAGGAAATATGAGGACTGTCATATATAGATAGCTCCTCCTCCTACAGTCACTATGAGGAGCACTGCTAAACAAGGAAATATGAGGAATGTCATATATAGATAGCTCCTCCTTCTACAGCCACTATGAGGAGCACTGCTAAACAAGGAATATGAGGAATGTCATATATAGCTAGCTCCTCCTTCTACAGTCACTATGAGGAGCACTGCTAAACAAGGAATTATGAGGAATGTCATATACAGATAGCTCCTCCTCCTACAGTCACTATGAGGAGCACTGCTAAACAAGGAAATATGAGGAATGTCATATATAGATAGCTCCTCCTTCTACAGCCACTATGAGGAGCACTGCTAAACAAGGAAATATGAGTACTGTCATATACAGACAGCTCCTCCTCCTACAGACACTATGAGGAGCACTGCTAAACAATGAAATATGAGGAATGTCATATATAAATAGCTCCTCCTTCTACAGCCACTATGAGGAGCACTGCTAAACAAGGAAATATGAGGAATGTCATATACAGATAGCTCCTCCTACAGTCACTATGAGGAGCACTGCTAAACAAGGAAATATGAGGAATGTCATATACAGATAGCTCCTCCTTCTACAGCCGCTATGAGGAGCACTGCTAAACACGGAAATATGAGGAATGTCATATACAGATAGCTCCTCCTACTACAGCCACTATGAGGAGCACTGCTAAACAAGGAAATATGAGGAATGTCATATACAGATAGCTCCTCCTTCTACAGCCACTATGAGGAGCACTGCTAAACAAGGCAATATGAGGTATGTCATATACAGATAGCTCCTCCTCCTACAGCCACTATGAGGAGCACTGCTAAACAAGGAAATATGAGGAATGTCATATACAGATAGCTCCTCCTTCTACAGCCACTATGAGGAGCACTGCTAAACAAGGAAATATGAGGAATGTCATATACAAATAGCTCCTCCTTCTACAGTCACTATGAGGAGCACTGCTAAACAAGGAAATATGAGGAATGTCATATACAAATAGCTCCTCCTACTACAGCCACTATGAGGAGCTAAAATGTGATACAAAGAGAAGTGTAATACTCACAGAGCCCCTCCATGCAATATGGATTATAGAGCCTATACCAGCAATTTAACCAAAGTGTTTCTATTTTTTCTGTCATTTGCTATTTATTGCTTATTTCACAAGTGTCAGTTACTAATAAAGGCATAATATGTCTGTATCATAGTTATCAACAGGGCAGAGGTAAGGCGATAAGTACAGTGAGTGCGGGGAGATGTCTCGCAATGTATCAGCTCCATGTCCTATAGGCATTGAGATTACAGGAGTCTGTGTTCAAGCTGATAATACAAAATTAATTCCCTTATGAGCAAATGTCTTATTTAAGATTAAATACGCAATAATTTTGCTGCTCAACACTCTAAATGTGGATATTAATTTCTATGTAGGTGCTAGGCCTAATTAGGATTAAGGTGTCCCTATTTGCGTTTGGCGTGTACACCGCGCGTACAGAGCGTGTGAAGGACCCTGGGAAACGCAATCAGTATTTGTACACATACCATCTAACACCTCAACAGATGCTGTGCAGATGGACTGGCCAACTTTATTTGTTGCGATACAAGTGTAGGTTCCGGTGAACTCGGTGCCCACATCCAACAGGATAAGACTGTGGTGCATGTTGGAGCTGGCAAGCTTATACCCCGGGGTCTCAGGCTTGATCCACAGAACGTCTTTGGGAGACTCTTCCTTCAGCCAGGTGACCGTCGGAGCAGGAGCCCCTGAGACACGCACAAAAATGACATCAATAATGTGGAAACCACAAGGATTCTGGATGTATAAGTGTCTAGTAACTCCCCTCCCCCCATTATATGAGCAGTAACCCCTATAGACCAATCAAATGTTTGCTTAGTCTCAGACTCATGAAAGCCATTATCTGATTGGTTACTCTGGGTTACAAACTTACAACACATTTATGTTATTCATTTAAATACTGTTATCTAATATTCCTCCAATAAAATGTGCAAACTACTTCTGACTTGTAGAAAGTTTGGAATCTGCCCGTTTGGTCATCACTGAATCAGATGTGACCTTATTAAACAATAGCCACATAAATTCCATCATTTATACATTAATCTATATGAATATGTCATTGCAGTCCGCTTTTTACTGGATGGGGCGGTCCTGCTGCTGCCCAACGACGTCAACCTTGCTTTTTGGTGATGGACACCAGTCCCGGCAAGAGTTCGGAGATCCCCTCAGTGTCTGTCACCATCCTGGATTGCTCTCCTAGATCGTACATAGCCAGGCTTTCATTTTAATATAGATAACACCCGCAAAAGTAGATTTCGGGGACAGAATGCCACAATCACACTGTGCAACTATAAAGGAGACAACAGGCGACGTCCTAGGCAGCACCTTAACCCATTAATAAAGCCAATTATTACTAATAATAGTACAATTCCTTAGAGGGCCCTGAAAACCTGGATATTACGGTGTCCTGTGTATTACCTTCCACCTTTACAGATAATGTGATGCTGGAGCCCTTCGGCACTTTTTTGTTTGTGAATCTCTCCAGGAACATGGGGGGAACCGGTTTCTCCAAATCTGCAGCCAACAAAGAAGAGAATAAATGTGAGGCTCAGCCAGGTACCGTTCTCCTGCCTAATTTATACAGATCCAGTGTGAGGACTTATGCCAAATGCCTAACATCATCCAATGGCTCTATGCTATAGCAAAGGCTCCAAACAAAGACCCAGAAGAATTTATGACTCGCATGAATAACCCACTTTAATTCTATACTTTCTATTTACTGTATTGTTAGTGGAAAAAAATGAGTAAATGGAAAAAAAAACACATTTATTACATCACACATTTTAGTGCAAATTGATAACAAATTGTTAGTTATTGTTTTATTATTAGACACCTGCTAGTAATATTTCATTTTGTATTTTATATCCTCAGTGGCACTCTCGCTGCAGAAATTATGTACATCTGGTCATACGCTGGCTGATTATGCCCGACTGCCACTGGCATGGTCATACGATTGTTTGACCAGCTTTACCATAAATACTACACAGTGGTGGAGCTAGAGAGTGGTGGGCCCAGGTGCAAGAATATACTTTGGTCCCCCTATGCAGTGCCCCCAGTAGTGATCCTCCCCTATGCAGTGCCCCAGTAGTAGTCCCCCAGAAGTAGTCCCCCCTATGCAGTGCCCCCTGTAGTAGCCCCCCCATGCATTGCCACTAGTAGTAATCCCCCCTGTGCAGTGTCCGAGTAGTAGTCACCCTTATGCAGTACCCCTGTAGTAGTCCCCCCTATGCAGTGCCCCAGTAGCAATCCCCCCTATGCTTTGCCCCTAGTAGTAGTCCCCCCTATGCAGTGCCCCCAGTAGTAGTCCCCCCTATGCTTTGCCCCTAGTAGTAGTCCCCCATATGCATTGCCCTCAGTAGTAGTCCCCCCTATGCAGTGCCCCTGTAGTAATCCCCCCTATGCTTTGCCCTAGCAGTAGTCCCCCCTATGCAGTGCCCCAATAGTAGTCCCCCCTATGCATTGTCCCCAGTGGTAATCCCCCCTATGCATTGCCCCCAGTAGTAGTCCCCTCTGTGCATTGCCCCAGTAGTAATCCCCCTATGCAATACCCCCAATAGTAGTCCCCCCGATTCCGTACTCCCAGTAGTAGTCCCCCCTATGCAGTGCCCCAGTAGAAATTCCCCCTATGCAGTGACCCCAGTAGTAATCCCCCCTATGCATTGCCCCCAGTAGTAGTCCCCCCTATGCAGTGACCCCAGTAGTAATCCCCCCTATGCATTGCCCCCAGTAGTAGTCCCCCCTATGCAGTGACCCCAGTGGTAATCCCCCCTATGCATTGCCCCCAGTAGTAGTCCCCCCTATGCAGTGCCCCTAGCAGTAGTCCCCCCTATGCAGAGCCCCCAGTAGTAGTCCCCCCTATGCGTTGCTCCCAGTAGTAGTCCCCCCTATGCGTTGCCCCCAGTAGTACTCCCCCTTATGCATTGCCCCCAGTAGTAGTCCCCTCAATATACTGCCCCAGTAGTAGTCCCCCCTATGCAGTGCCCCTAGCAGTAGTCCCCCCTATGCAGAGCCCCCAGTAGTAGTCCCCCCTATGCGTTGCTCCCAGTAGTAGTCCCCCCTATGCGTTGCCCCCAGTAGTACTCCCCCTTATGCATTGCCCCCAGTAGTAGTCCCCTCAATATACTGCCCCAGTAGTAGTCCCCCCTATGCAGTGCCCCCAGAAGTAGTCCTCTCTATGCAGTGCCCCAGTAGTAGTCCCCCCTATGCAGTGCCCCCAGTAGTAGTCCCCCCTATGCAATGCCCCCAGTAGTAATCCCCCCTATGCAGTGCCCCCACTAGTAGTCCCCCTAAGCTTTGCCCCTAGTAGTAGTCCCCCTATGCATTGTCTCCAGTAGTAGTCCCCCCTATGCAATTCCCCCAGTAGTAATCCCCCCTATGTAGTGCCCCCAGTAGTAGTCCCCCTATGCTTTGCCCCTTGTAGTAGTCCCCCTTATGCATTGCCCCATTAGTAGTCCCCCCTTTTCAGTGCCCCCAGGAGTAGCACCCCCTTATGTGCAGCACCCCCAGTAGTAGTCCCACCTATGCATTGCCCCATCAGTAGTCCCCCCTATGCAGTACCCCCAGTAGGTCCCCCCTATGCAGTGCCAACAGTAGTAATCCCCCCGATGCATTGCCTCCAGTAGTAGTCCCCACTATGCAGTGCCCCCAGTAGTAGTCCCCCCTATGCAATGCCCCCAGTAGTAATCCCCCCTATGCAGTGCCCCCAGTAGTCCCCCTAAGCTTTGCCCCTAGTAGTAGTTCCCACTATGCATTGTATCAAGTAGTCCCCCCTAAGCAATTCCCCCAGTAGTAATCCCCCTATGTAGTGCCCCCAGTAGTAGTCCCCCTTATGCTTTGCCCCTAGTAGTAGTCCCCTCTATGCATTGCCCCATTAGTAGTCTCCACTATGCATTGCCCCCAGGAGTAGTCCCCCCTATATGCAGTGTCCCCAGGAGTAGTCCCCCCTATATGCAGTGTCCCCAGGAGTAGTCCCCCCGATATGCAGTGTCCCCAGGAGTAGTCCCCCCCTATGCATTGCACCATTAGTAGTCCCCCCTGTGCAGTGCCCCCAGTAGCAGTCCCCGCTATACAGTGCCCCCAGTAGTAATCCCCCCGATGTAGTGCCCCCAGTAGTAGTCCCCCATATGCTTTGCCCCTAGTAGTAGTCCCCCCTATGCATTGCCCCATTAGTAGTCTCCCCTATGCAGTGCCCCCAGGAGTAGTCCCCCCTATATGCAGTGTCCCCAGGAGTAGTCACCCCTATGTGCAGTGTCCCCAGGAGTAGTCCCCCCCTATGCATTGCACCAATAGTAGTCCCCCCTGTGCAGTGGCCCCAGTAGTAGTCCCCCCTATGCAGTGCCCCTAGTAGTAATCCCCCCCGACGCATTGCCCCCATTAGTAGTCCCCCCTATGCAGTGCCCCCAGTAGTAGTCCCCCTTATGCAGTGCCCCTAGTAGTAAGTAGTAATCCCCCCTATGCAATGCCCCCAGTAGTAATCCCCCCTATGCAGTGCCCCCAGTAGTAATCCACCCTATGCAGTGCTCCCAGTAGTAAACCCCCTTTTCAGTGCTCCCAGTAGTAGTCCCCCCTATGCAGTGCCACCAGTAGTAGTCCACCCTATGCAGTGCCACCAGTGGTAGTCCACCCTATGCAGTGTCCCCAGTAGTAGTCCCCCTTATGCATTGCCCCATGAGTAGTCCCCCTATGCAGTGCCACCAGTAGTAGTCCCCCCTATGCAGTGCCCCCAGTACTAAACCCCCCTATACATTGCCCCCAGTAGTAGTCCCCCCTATGCAATGCACCCAGTAGTAATCCCCCCTATACAGTGCCCCCAGTAGTAGCCCCCCCTATGCTTTGCCCCTAGTAGTAGTCCCCCCTATGTTTTGCCCCTAGTAGTAGTCCCCCCTATGCTTTGCCCCTAGTAGTAGTCCCCCCTATGCTTTGCCCCAAGTAGTAGTCCCCCCTATTCAGTTTTTGAAAACAGATTGTTTATATCGATAGATCAGTTGTTTAATTTGATTATTTTGTTTATACAGGTTGAGTCTCCCATATCCAAATATTCTGAAATACAGATTTTTTTTTAGCAAGACTGAAATAGTGAAACATTTACTTTCTGATGGTTCAATGTACACAAACTTGTATAAGGTGTATATGATACTTAAATACATTCTGTGTATAAGGTGTATATGATACTTAAATACATTCTGTGTATAAGGTGTATATGATACATAAATAAATTCTGTGTATAAGGTGTATATGATACATAAATACATTCTGTGTATATAAGGTGAATATGATACATAAATACATTCTGTGTATAAGGTGTATATGATACATAAATACATTCTGTGTATAAGGTGTATATGATACATTAATGCATTCTGTGTATAAGGTGTATATGACACATAAATGCATTCTGTGTATAAGGTGTATATGATACATTAATGCATTCTGTGTATAAGGTGTATATGATACATAAATGCATTCTGTGTATAAGGTGTATATGATACATAAATACATTCTGTGTATATAAGGTGTATATGATACATAAATGTATTCTGTGTATAAGGTGTATATGACACATAAATGCATTCTGTGTAAAAGGTGTATATGATACATAAATACATTCTGTGTATAAGGTGTATATGATACATAAATGCATTCTGTGTATAAGGTGTATATATGATACATAAATACATTCTGTGTATAAGGTGTATATGATACATAAATGCATTCTGTGTATAAGGTGTATATGATATATAAATGCATTCTGTGTATAAGGTGTATATATGATACATAAATACATTCTGTGTATAAGGTGTATATGATACATAAATACATTCTGTGTATAAGGTGTATATGATACATAAATACATTCTGTGTATAAGGTGTATATGATACATAAATACATTCTGTGTATAAGGTGTATATGATACATAAATGCATTCTGTGTATAAGGTGTATATGATACATAAATACATTCTGTGTATAAAGTGTATATGATACATAAATACATTCTGTGTATAAGGTGTATATGATACATAAATACATTCTGTGTATATGGTGTATATGATACATAAATACATTCTGTGTATAAGGTGTATACGATACATAAATACATTCTGTGTATAAGGTGTATACGATACATAAATGCATTCTGTGTATATAAGGTGTATATGATACATAAATACATTCTGTGTATATAAGGTGTATATGATACATAAATACATTCTGTGTATAAGGTGTATATGATACATAAATACATTCTGTGTATAAAGTGTATATGATACATAAATGCATTCTGTGTATAAGGTGTATACGATACATAAATACATTCTGTGTATAAGGTGTATACGATACATAAATGCATTCTGTGTATATAAGGTGTATATGATACATAAATACATTCTGTGTATATAAGGTGTATATGATACATAAATACATTCTGTGTATAAGGTGTATATGATACATAAATACATTCTGTGTATAAAGTGTATATGATACATAAATGCATTCTGTGTATAAGGTGTATATGATACATAAATACATTCTGTGTATATAAGGTGTATATGATACATAAATGCATTCTGTGTATAAAGTGTATATGATACATAAATGCATTCTGTGTATAAGGTGTATATGACACATAAATGCATTCTGTTTATAAGGTGTATATGATACATAAATACATTCTGTGTATAAGGTGTATATATGATACATAAATACATTCTATGTATAAGGTGTATATGATACATAAATACATTCTGTGTATAAGGTGTATATGATACATAAATACATGCTGTGTATAAGGTGTATATGATACATAAATACATTCTGTGTATAAGGTGTATATGAGACATAAATACATTCTGTGTATAAGGTGTATATGATACATAAATGCATTCTGTGTATAAGGTGTATATGATATATAAATGCATTCTGTGTATAAGGTGTATATATGATACATAAATACATTCTGTGTATAAGGTGTATATATGATACATAAATACATTCTGTGTATAAGATGTATATGATACATAAATACATTCTGTGTATAAGGTGTATATGATACATAAATACATTCTGTGTATATGGTGTATATGATACATAAATACATTCTGTGTATAAGATGTATATGATACATAAATACATTCTGTGTATAAGGTGTATATGATACATAAATACATTCTGTGTATAAGGTGTATATGAGACATAAATACATTCTGTGTATAAGGTGTATATGATACATAAATGCATTCTGTGTATATAAGGTGTATATGATACATAAATACATTCTGTGTATAAGGTGTATATGATACATAAATGCATTCTGTGTATAAGGTGTATATGATACATAAATGCATTCTGTGTATAAGGTGTATATGATACATAAATACATTCTGTGTATAAGGTGTATATGATACATAAATGCATTCTGTGTATAAGGTGTATATGATACATAAATGCATTCTGTGTATAAGGTGTATATGATACATAAATGCATTCTGTGTATAAGGTGTATATGATACATAAATACATTCTGTGTATAAGGTGTATATGATATATAAATACATTCTGTGTATAAGGTGTATATGATACATAAATGCATTCTGTGTATATAAGGTGTATATGATACATAAATACATTCTGTGTATAAGGTGTATATGATACATAAATGCATTCTGTGTATATAAGGTGTATATGATACATAATTACATTCTGTGTATAAGGTGTATATGATACATAAATGCATTCTGTGTATAAGGTGTATATGATACATTCTATGTATAAGGTGTATATGATACATAAATGCATTCTGTGTATAAGGTGTATATGATACATTCTATGTATAAGGTGTATATGATACATAAATGCATTCTGTGTATAAGGTGTATATGATACATTCTGTGTATAAGGTGTATATGATACATAAATACATTCTGTGTATAAGGTGTATATGATACATAAATGCATTCTGTGTGTAAGGTGTATAAGATACATAAATGCATTCTGTGTATAAGGTGTATATGATACATAAATGCATTCTGTGTATAAGGTGTATATGATACATAAATAGATTCTGTGTATAAGGTGTATATGATACATAAATACATTCTGTGTATAAGGTGTATATGATACATAAATACATTCTGTGTATATAAGGTGTATATGATACATAAATACATTCTGTGTATATAAGGTGTATATGAGACATAAATGCATTCTGTGTATAAGGTGTATATGATACATAAATACATTCTGTGTATAAGGTGTATATGATACATAAATACATTCTGTGTATATAAGGTGTATATGATACATAAATACATTCTGTGTATAAGGTGTATATGATACATAAATACATTCTGTGTATAAAGTGTATATGATACATAAATGCATTCTGTGTATAAGGTGTATATGATACATAAATGCATTCTGTGTATAAAGTGTATATGATACATAAATGCATTCTGTGTATAAGGTGTATATGACACATAAATACATTCTGTGTATAAGGTGTATATATGATACATAAATACATTCTATGTATAAGGTGTATATGATACATAAATACATTCTGTGTATAAGGTGTATATGATACATAAATACATGCTGTGTATAAGGTGTATATGATACATAAATACATTCTGTGTATAAGGTGTATATGAGACATAAATACATTCTGTGTATAAGGTGTATATGATACATAAATGCATTCTGTGTATAAGGTGTATATGATATATAAATGCATTCTGTGTATAAGGTGTATATATGATACATAAATACATTCTGTGTATAAGGTGTATATATGATACATAAATACATTCTGTGTATAAGATGTATATGATACATAAATACATTCTGTGTATAAGGTGTATATGATACATAAATACATTCTGTGTATATGGTGTATATGATACATAAATACATTCTGTGTATAAGATGTATATGATACATAAATACATTCTGTGTATAAGGTGTATATGATACATAAATACATTCTGTGTATAAGGTGTATATGAGACATAAATACATTCTGTGTATAAGGTGTATATGATACATAAATGCATTCTGTGTATATAAGGTGTATATGATACATAAATACATTCTGTGTATAAGGTGTATATGATACATAAATGCATTCTGTGTATAAGGTGTATATGATACATAAATGCATTCTGTGTATAAGGTGTATATGATACATAAATACATTCTGTGTATAAGGTGTATATGATACATAAATGCATTCTGTGTATAAGGTGTATATGATACATAAATGCATTCTGTGTATAAGGTGTATATGATACATAAATGCATTCTGTGTATAAGGTGTATATGATACATAAATAAATTCTGTGTATAAGGTGTATATGATATATAAATACATTCTGTGTATAAGGTGTATATGATACATAAATGCATTCTGTGTATATAAGGTGTATATGATACATAAATACATTCTGTGTATAAGGTGTATATGATACATAAATGCATTCTGTGTATATAAGGTGTATATGATACATAATTACATTCTGTGTATAAGGTGTATATGATACATAAATGCATTCTGTGTATAAGGTGTATATGATACATAAATGCATTCTGTGTATAAGGTGTATATGATACATAAATGCATTCTGTGTATAAGGTGTATATGATACATAAATACATTCTGTGTATAAGGTGTATATGATACATAAATGCATTCTGTGTATAAGGTGTATATGATACATAAATGCATTCTGTGTATAAGGTGTATATGATACATAAATGCATTCTGTGTATAAGGTGTATATATGATACATAAATACATTCTGTGTATAAGGTGTATATATGATACATAAATACATTCTGTGTATAAGATGTATATGATACATAAATAAATTCTGTGTATAAGGTGTATATGATACATAAATACATTCTGTGTATATGGTGTATATGATACATAAATACATTCTGTGTATAAGGTGTATATGATACATAAATGCATTCTGTGTATAAGGTGTATATGATACATAAATACATTCTGTGTATAAGGTGTATATGATAAATAAATACATTCTGTGTATATAAGGTGTATATGATACATAAATACATTCTGTGTATATAAGGTGTATATGAGACATAAATGCATTCTGTGTATAAGGTGTATATGATACATAAATACATTCTGTGTATAAGGTGTATATGATACATAAATACATTCTGTGTATATAAGTTGTATATGATACATAAATACATTCTGTGTATAAGGTGTATATGATACATAAATACATTCTGTGTATAAAGTGTATATGATACATAAATGCATTCTGTGTATAAGGTGTATATGATACATAAATACATTCTGTGTATATAAGGTGTATATGATACATAAATGCATTCTGTGTATAAGGTGTATATGATACATAAATGCATTCTGTGTATAAGGTGTATATGACACATAAATGCATTCTGTTTATAAGGTGTATATGATACATAAATGCATTCTGTGTATAAGGTGTATATATGATACATAAATACATTCTATGTATAAGGTGTATATGATACATAAATACATTATGTGTATAAGGTGTATATGATACATAAATACATGCTGTGTATAAGGTGTATATGATACATAAATACATTCTGTGTATAAGGTGTATATGAGACATAAATACATTCTGTGTATAAGGTGTATATGATACATAAATGCATTCTGTGTATAAGGTGTATATGATATATAAATGCATTCTGTGTATAAGGTGTATATATGATACATAAATACATTCTGTGTATAAGGTGTATATATGATACATAAATACATTCTGTGTATAAGATGTATATGATACATAAATACATTCTGTGTATAAGGTGTATATGATACATAAATACATTCTGTGTATATGGTGTATATGATACATAAATACATTCTGTGTATAAGATGTATATGATACATAAATACATTCTGTGTATAAGGTGTATATGAGACATAAATACATTCTGTGTATAAGGTGTATATGATACATAAATGCATTCTGTGTATATAAGGTGTATATGATACATAAATACATTCTGTGTATAAGGTGTATATGATACATAAATGCATTCTGTGTATAAGGTGTATATGATACATAAATGCATTCTGTGTATAAGGTGTATATGATACATAAATACATTCTGTGTATAAGGTGTATATGATACATAAATGCATTCTGTGTATAAGGTGTATATGATACATAAATGCATTCTGTGTATAAGGTGTATATGATACATAAATGCTTTCTGTGTATAAGGTGTATATGATACATAAATACATTCTGTGTATAAGGTGTATATGATATATAAATACATTCTGTGTATAAGGTGTATATGATACATAAATGCATTCTGTGTATATAAGGTGTATATGATACATAAATACATTCTGTGTATAAGGTGTATATGATACATAAATGCATTCTGTGTATATAAGGTGTATATGATACATAATTACATTCTGTGTATAAGGTGTATATGATACATAAATGCATTCTGTGTATAAGGTGTATATGATACATAAATGCATTCTGTGTATAAGGTGTATATGATACATAAATGCATTCTGTGTATAAGGTGTATATGATACATAAATACATTCTGTGTATAAGGTGTATATGATACATAAATGCATTCTGTGTATAAGGTGTATATGATACATAAATGCATTCTGTGTATAAGGTGTATATGATACATAAATGCATTCTGTGTATAAGGTGTATATATGATACATAAATACATTCTGTGTATAAGGTGTATATATGATACATAAATACATTCTGTGTATAAGATGTATATGATACATAAATACATTCTGTGTATAAGGTGTATATGATACATAAATACATTCTGTGTATATGGTGTATATGATACATAAATACATTCTGTGTATAAGGTGTATATGATACATAAATACATTCTGTGTATAAGGTGTATATGATACATTCTATGTATAAGGTGTATATGATACATAAATGCATTCTGTTTATAAGGTGTATATGATACATTCTGTGTATAAGGTGTATATGATACATAAATGCATTCTGTGTATAAGGTGTATATGATACATAATTGCATTCTCTGTATAAAGAGTATATGATACATAAATGCATTCTGTGTGTAAGGTGTATATGATACATAAATGCATTCTGTGTATAAGGTGTATATGATACATAAATGCATTCTGTGTATAAGGTGTATATGATACATTCTATGTATAAGGTGTATATGATACATAAATGCATTCTGTGTATAAGGTGTATATGATACATTCTGTGTATAAGGTGTATATGATACATAAATACATTCTGTGTATAAGGTGTATATGATACATAAATGCATTCTGTGTGTAAGGTGTATAAGATACATAAATGCATTCTGTGTATAAGGTGTATATGATACATAAATGCATTCTGTGTATAAGGTGTATATGATACATAAATAGATTCTGTGTATAAGGTGTATATGATACATAAATACATTCTGTGTATAAGGTGTATATGATACATAAATACATTCTGTGTATAAGGTGTATATGATACATAAATACATTCTGTGTATAAGGTGTATATGATACATAAATGCATTCTGTGTGTAAGGTGTATATGATACATAAATACATTCTGTGTATAAGGTGTATATATGATACATAAATGCATTCTGTGTATAAGGTGTATATGATACATAAATACATTCTGTGTATAAGATGTATATGATACATAAATACATTCTGTGTATAAGGTGTATATGAGACATAAATGCATTCTGTGTATAAGGTGTATATGATACATAAATACATTCTGTGTATAAGGTGTATATGATACATAAATGCATTCTGTGTATAAGGTGTATATGACACATAAATGCATTCTGTGTATAAGGTGTATGTGATACATAAATACATTCTGTGTATAAGGTGTATGTGATACATAAATCCATTCTGTGTATAAGGTGTATATGACACATAAATACATTCTGTGTATAAGGTGTATATGATACATAAATACATTCTGTGTATATAAGGTGTATATGATACATAAATACATTCTGTGTATATAAGGTGTATATGAGACATAAATGCATTCTGTGTATAAGGTGTATATGATACATAAATACATTCTGTGTATAAGGTGTATATGATACATAAATACATTCTGTGTATATAAGGTGTATATGATACATAAATACATTCTGTGTATATAAGGTGTATATGAGACATAAATGCATTCTGTGTATAAGGTGTATATGAAACATAAATACATTCTGTGTATAAGGTGTATATGATACATAAATACATTCTGTGTATAAAGTGTATATGATACATAAATGCATTCTGTGTATAAGGTGTATATGATACATAAATACATTCTGTGTATATAAGGTGTATATGATACATAAATGCATTCTGTGTATAAGGTGTATATGATACATTAATGCATTCTGTGTATAAGGTGTATATGACACATAAATGCATTCTGTGTATAAGGTGTATATGATACATAAATACATTCTGTGTATAAGGTGTATATATGATACATAAATACATTCTATGTATAAGGTGTATATGATACATAAATACATTCTGTGTATAAGGTGTATATGATACATAAATACATGCTGTGTATAAGGTGTATATGATACATAAATACATTCTGTGTATAAGGTGTATATGAGACATAAATACATTCTGTGTATAAGGTGTATATGATACATAAATGCATTCTGTGTATAAGGTGTATATGATACATAAATGCATTCTGTGTATAAGGTGTATATATGATACATAAATACATTCTGTGTATAAGGTGTATATATGATACATAAATACATTCTGTGTATAAGATGTATATGATACATAAATACATTCTGTGTATATGGTGTATATGATAAATAAATACATTCTGTGTATATGGTGTATATGATACATAAATACATTCTGTGTATAAGATGTATATGATACATAAATACATTCTGTGTATAAGGTGTATATGATACATAATTGCATTCTGTGTATATAAGGTGTATATGATACATAAATACATTCTGTGTATAAGGTGTATATGATACGTAAATGCATTCTGTGTATAAGGTGTATATGATACATAAATGCATTCTGTGTATAAGGTGTATATGATACAGAAATACATTCTGTGTATAAGGTGTATATGATACATAAATGCATTCTGTGTATAAGGTGTATATGATACATAAATGCATTCTGTGTATAAGGTGTATATGATACATAAATGCATTCTGTGTATAAGGTGTATATGATACATAAATACATTCTGTGTATAAGGTGTATATGATATATAAATACATTCTGTGTATAAGGTGTATATGATACATAAATGCATTCTGTGTATATAAGGTGTATATGATACATAAATACATTCTGTGTATAAGGTGTATATGATACATAAATGCATTCTGTGTATAAGGTGTATATGATACATAAATGCATTCTGTGTATAAGGTGTATATATGATACATAAATACATTCTGTGTATAAGGTGTATATATGATACATAAATACATTCTGTGTATAAGATGTATATGATACATAAATACATTCTGTGTATAAGGTGTATATGATACATAAATACATTCTGTGTATATGGTGTATATGATACATAAATACATTCTGTGTATAAGGTGTATATGATACATAAATACATTCTGTGTATAAGGTGTATATGATACATAAATAGATTCTGTGTATAAGGTGTATATGAGACATAAATACATTCTGTGTATAAGGTGTATATGATACATAAATGCATTCTGTGTATATAAGGTGTATATGATACATAAATACATTCTGTGTATAAGGTGTATATGATACATAAATGCATTCTGTGTATAAGGTGTATATGATACACAAATGCATTCTGTGTATAAGGTGTATATGATACATAAATGCATTCTGTGTATAAGGTGTATATGATACATAAATACATTCTGTGTATAAGGTGTATATGATACATAAATGCATTATGTGTATAAGGTGTATATGATACATAAATGCATTCTGTGTATAAGGTGTATATGATACATAAATACATTCTGTGTATAAGGTGTATATGATACATAAATACATTCTGTGTATAAGGTGTATATGATACATAAATGCATTCTGTGTATATAAGGTGTATATGATACTTAAATGCATTCTGTGTATAAGGTGTATATGATACATAAATGCATTCTGTGTATAAGGTGTATATGATACAAAATTCATTCTGTGTATAAGGTGTATATGATACATAAATGCATTCTGTGTATAAGGTGTATATGATACATAAATACATTCTGTGTATAAGGTGTATATGATACATAAATACATTCTGTGTATATAAGGTGTATATGATACATAAATACATTCTGTGTATAAGGTGTATATGATACATAAATACATTCTGTGTAGAAGGTGTATATGATACATAAATACATTCTGTGTATAAGGTGTATATGATTCATAAATGCATTCTGTGTAGAAGGTGTATATGATACATAAATGCATTCTGTGTGTAACGTGTATATGATACATAAATGCATTCTGTGTATAAGGTGGATATGATACATAAATGCATTCTGTGTATAAGGTGTATATGATACATAAATACATTCTGTGTATAAGGTGTATATGATACATAAATGCATTCTGTGTATAAGGTGTATGTGATACATAAATGCATTCTGTGTATAAGGTGTATATGATTCATAAATGCATTCTGTGTATAAGGTGTATATGATACATAAATGCATTCTGTGTGTAAGGTGTATATGATACATAAATACATTCTGTGTGTAAGGTGTATATGATACATAAATGCATTCTGTGTATAAGGTGTATATGATACATAAATGCATTCTGTGTATAAGGTGTATATGATACATAATTGCATTCTTTGTATAAGGTGTATATGATACATAAATACATTCTGTGTATAAGGTGTATATGATACATAAATATATTCTGTGTATAAGGTGTATATGATACATAAATGCATTCTGTGTATAAGGTGTATATGACACATAAATACATTCTGTGTATAAGGTGTATATGACACATAAATACATTCTGTGTATAAGGTGTATATGATACATAAATACATTCTGTGTATAAGGTGTATATGATACATAAATGCATTCTGTGTATAAGGTGTATATGACACATAAATGCATTCTGTGTATAAGGTGTATATGATACATAAATACATTCTGTGTATAAGGTGTATATGATACATAAATACATTCTGTGTATATAAGGTGTATATGATACATAAATACATTCTGTGTATAAGGTGTATATGATACATAAATACATTCTGTGTATAAGGTGTATATGATACATAAATACATTCTGTGTATAAGGTGTATATGATACATAAATACATTCTGTGTATATAAGGTGTATATGATACATAAATACATTCTGTGTATAAGGTGTATATGAGACATAAATGCATTCTGTGTATAAGGTGTATATGATACATTAATGCATTCTGTGTATAAGGTGTATATGATACATAAATACATTCTGTGTATAAGGTGTATATGAGACATAAATACATTCTGTGTATAAGGTGTATATGATACATAAATGCATTCTGTGTATAAGGTGTATATGATACATAAATGCATTCTGTGTATAAGGTGTATATGATACATAAATGCATTCTGTGTATAAGGTGTATATATGATACATAAATACATTCTGTGTATAAGGTGTATATATGATACATAAATACATTCTGTGTATAAGATGTATATGATACATAAATACATTCTGTGTATAAGGTGTATATGATACATAAATACATTCTGTGTATATGGTGTATATGATACATAAATACATTCTGTGTATAAGGTGTATATGATACATAAATACATTCTGTGTATAAGGTGTATATGATACATAAATACATTCTGTGTATAAGGTGTATATGAGACATAAATACATTCTGTGTATAAGGTGTATATGATACATAAATGCATTCTGTGTATATAAGGTGTATATGATACATAAATACATTCTGTGTATAAGGTGTATATGATACATAAATGCATTCTGTGTATAAGGTGTATATGATACATAAATGCATTCTGTGTATAAGGTGTATATGATACATAAATGCATTCTGTGTATAAGGTGTATAATACATAAATACATTCTGTGTATAAGGTGTATATGATACATAAATGCATTATGTGTATAAGGTGTATATGATACATAAATGCATTCTGTGTATAAGGTGTATATGATACATAAATACATTCTGTGTATAAGGTGTATATGATACATAAATACATTCTGTGTATAAGGTGTATATGATACATAAATGCATTCTGTGTATATAAGGTGTATATGATACATAAATACATTCTGTGTATAAGGTGTATATGATACATAAATGCATTCTGTGTATAAGGTGTATATGATACATAAATGCATTCTGTGTATAAGGTGTATATGATACATAAATGCATTCTGTGTATAAGGTGTATATGATACATAAATACATTCTGTGTATAAGGTGTATATGATACATAAATACATTCTGTGTATAAGGTGTATATGATACATAAATGCATTCTGTGTATAAGGTGTATATGATACATAAATGCATTCTGTGTATAAGGTGTATATGATACATAAATGCATTCTGTGTATAAGGTGTATATGATACATAAATGCATTCTGTGTATAAGGTGTATATGATACATAAATAGATTCTGTGTATAAGGTGTATATGATACATAAATACATTCTGTGTATATAAGGTGTATATGATACATAAATACATTCTGTGTATAAGGTGTATATGATACATAAATACATTCTGTGTATAAGGTGTATATGATACATAAATACATTCTGTGTATAAGGTGTATATGATTCATAAATGCATTCTGTGTAGAAGGTGTATATGATACATAAATGCATTCTGTGTGTAACATGTATATGATACATAAATGCATTCTGTGTATAAGGTGGATATGATACATAAATGCATTCTGTGTATAAGGTGTATATGATACATAAATACATTCTGTGTATAAGGTGTATATGATACATAAATGCATTCTGTGTATAAGGTGTATGTGATACATAAATGCATTCTGTGTATAAGGTGTATATGATTCATAAATGCATTCTGTGTATAAGGTGTATATGATACATAAATACATTCTGTGTATAAGGTGTATATGATATATAAATACATTCTGTGTATATAAGGTGTATATGATACATAAATACATTCTGTGTATAAGGTGTATATGAGACATAAATGCATTCTGTGTATAAGGTGTATATGATACATTAATGCATTCTTTGTATAAGGTGTATATGATACATAAATACATTCTGTGTATAAGGTGTATATGAGACATAAATACATTCTGTGTATAAGGTGTATATGATACATAAATGCATTCTGTGTATAAGGTGTATATGATACATAAATGCATTCTGTGTATAAGGTGTATATGATACATAAATGCATTCTGTGTATAAGGTGTATATATGATACATAAATACATTCTGTGTATAAGGTGTATATATGATACTTAAATACATTCTGTGTATAAGATGTATATGATACATAAATACATTCTGTGTATAAGGTGTATATGATACATAAATACATTCTGTGTATATGGTGTATATGATACATAAATACATTCTGTGTATAAGGTGTATATGATACATAAATACATTCTGTGTATTAGGTGTATATGATACATAAATACATTCTGTGTATAAGGTGTATATGATACATAAATACATTCTGTGTATATAAGGTGTATATGATACATAAATACATTCTGTGTATAAGGTGTATATGATACATAAATGCATTCTGTGTATATAAGGTGTATATGATACATAAATACATTCTGTGTATAAGGTGTATATGATACATAAATGCATTCTGTGTATAAGGTGTATATGATATATAAATGCATTCTGTGTATAAGGTGTATATGATACATAAATGCATTCTGTGTATAAGGTGTATATGATACATAAATACATTCTGTGTATAAGGTGTATATGATACATAAATGCATTATGTGTATAAGGTGTATATGATACATAAATGCATTCTGTGTATAAGGTGTATATGATACATAAATACATTCTGTGTATAAGGTGTATATGATATATAAATACATTCTGTTTATAAGGTGTATATGATACATAAATGCATTCTGTGTATATAAGGTGTATATGATACATAAATACATTCTGTGTATAAGGTGTATATGATACATAAATGCATTCTGTGTATAAGGTGTATATGATACATAAATGCATTCTGTGTATAAGGTGTATATGATACATAAATGCATTCTGTGTATAAGGTGTATATGATACATAAATACATTCTGTGTATAAGGTGTATATGATACATAAATACATTCTGTGTATATAAGGTGTATATGATACATAAATACATTCTGTGTATAAGGTGTATATGATACATAAATACATTCTGTGTATAAGGTGTATATGATACATAAATATATTCTGTGTATAAGGTGTATATGATTCATAAATGCATTCTGTGTAGAAGGTGTATATGATACATAAATGCATTCTGTGTGTAGCGTGTATATGATACATAAATGCATTCTGTGTATAAGGTGGATATGATACATAAATGCATTCTGTGTATAAGGTGGATATGATACATAAATGCATTCTGTGTATAAGGTGTATGTGATACATAAATGCATTCTGTGTATAAGGTGTATATGATTCATAAATGCATTCTGTGTATAAGGTGTATATGATACATAAATGCATTCTGTGTGTAAGGTGTATATGATACATAAATACATTCTGTGTGTAAGGTGTATATGATACATAAATGCATTCTGTGTATAAGGTGTATATGATACATAAATGCATTCTGTGTATAAGGTGTATATGATACATAATTGCATTCTTTGTATAAGGTGTATATGATACATAAATACATTCTGTGTATAAGGTGTATATGATACATAAATACATTCTGTGTATGAGGTGTATATGATACATAAATGCATTCTGTGTATAAGGTGTATATGATACATAAATACATTCTGTGTATGAGGTGTATATGACACATAAATACATTCTGTGTATAAGGTGTATATGATACATAAATACATTCTGTGTATAAGGTGTATATGATACATAAATGCATTCTGTGTATAAGGTGTATATGACACATAAATACATTCTGTGTATAAGGTGTATATGATACATAAATACATTCTGTGTATATAAGGTGTATATGATACGTAAATACATTCTGTGTATAAGGTGTATATGATACATAAATACATTCTGTGTATAAGGTGTATATGATACATAAATACATTCTGTGTATAAGGTGTATATGATACATAAATACATTCTGTGTATATAAGGTGTATATGATACATAAATGCATTCTGTGTATATAAGGTGTATATGATACATAAATACATTCTGTGTATAAGGTGTATATGATACATAAATGCATTCTGTGTATAAGGTGTATATGATACATAAATGCATTCTGTGTATAAGGTGTATATGATACATAAATGCATTCTGTGTATAAGGTGTATATGATATATAAATACATTCTGTGTATAAGGTGTATATGATACATAAATGCATTCTGTGTATATAAGGTGTATATGATACATAAATACATTCTGTGTTTAAGGTGTATATGATACATAAATGCATTCTGTGTATAAGGTGTATATGATACATAAATGCATTCTGTGTATAAGGTGTATATGATACATAAATGCATTCTGTGTATAAGGTGTATATGATACATAAATACATTCTGTGTATAAGGTGTATAAGATACATAAATACATTCTGTGTATAAGGTGTATATGATACATAAATACATTCTGTGTATAAGGTGTATATGATACATAAATACATTCTGTGTATAAGGTGTATATGATACATAAATACATTCTGTGTATAAGGTGTATATGATTCATAAATGCATTCTGTGTATAAGGTGTATATGATACATAAATGCATTCTGTGTGTAACGTGTATATGATACATAAATACATTCTGTGTATAAGGTGGATATGATACATAAATGCATTCTGTGTATAAGGTGGATATGATACATAAATGCATTCTGTGTATAAGGTGTATGTGATACATAAATGCATTCTGTGTATAAGGTGTATATGATTCATAAATGCATTCTGTGTATAAGGTGTATATGATATATAAATGCATTCTGTGTATAAGGTGTATATATGATACATAAATACATTCTGTGTATAAGGTGTATATATGATACATAAATACATTCTGTGTATAAGATGTATATGATACATAAATACATTCTGTGTATAAGGTGTATATGATACATAAATACATTCTGTGTATATGGTGTATATGATACATAAATACATTCTGTGTATAAGGTGTATATGATACATAAATACATTCTGTGTATAAGGTGTATATGATACATAAATACATTCTGTGTATAAGGTGTATATGAGACATAAATACATTCTGTGTATAAGGTGTATATGATACATAAATGCATTCTGTGTATATAAGGTGTATATGATACATAAATACATTCTGTGTATAAGGTGTATATGATACGTAAATGCATTCTGTGTATAAGGTGTATATGATACATAAATGCATTCTGTGTATAAGGTGTATATGATACAGAAATGCATTCTGTGTATAAGGTGTATATGATACATAAATGCATTCTGTGTATAAGGTGTATATGATACATAAATGCATTCTGTGTATAAGGTGTATATGATACATAAATGCATTCTGTGTATAAGGTGTATATGATACATAAATACATTCTGTGTATAAGGTGTATATGATATATAAATACATTCTGTGTATAAGGTGTATATGATACATAAATGCATTCTGTGTATATAAGGTGTATATGATACATAAATACATTCTGTGTATAAGGTGTATATGATACATAAATGCATTCTGTGTATAAGGTGTATATGATACATAAATGCATTCTGTGTATAAGGTGTATATGATACATAAATGCATTCTGTGTATAAGGTGTATATATGATACATAAATACATTCTGTGTATAAGGTGTATATATGATACATAAATACATTCTGTGTATAAGATGTATATGATACATAAATACATTCTGTGTATAAGGTGTATATGATACATAAATACATTCTGTGTATATGGTGTATATGATACATAAATACATTCTGTGTATAAGGTGTATATGATACATAAATACATTCTGTGTATAAGGTGTATATGATACATAAATACATTCTGTGTATAAGGTGTATATGAGACATAAATACATTCTGTGTATAAGGTGTATATGATACATAAATGCATTCTGTGTATATAAGGTGTATATGATACATAAATACATTCTGTGTATAAGGTGTATATGATACATAAATGCATTCTGTGTATAAGGTGTATATGATACATAAATGCATTCTGTGTATAAGGTGTATATGATACATAAATGCATTCTGTGTATAAGGTGTATATGATACATAAATACATTCTGTGTATAAGGTGTATATGATACATAAATGCATTCTGTGTATAAGGTGTATATGATACATAAATGCATTCTGTGTATAAGGTGTATATGATACATAAATACATTCTGTGTATAAGGTGTATATGATATATAAATACATTCTGTGTATAAGGTGTATATGATACATAAATGCATTCTGTGTATATAAGGTGTATATGATACTTAAATACATTCTGTGTATAAGGTGTATATGATACATAAATGCATTCTGTGTATAAGGTGTATATGATACATAAATGCATTCTGTGTATAAGGTGTATATGATACATAAATGCATTCTGTGTATAAGGTGTATATGATACATAAATACATTCTGTGTATAAGGTGTATATGATACATAAATACATTCTGTGTATATAAGGTGTATATGATACATAAATACATTCTGTGTATAAGGTGTATATGATACATAAATACATTCTGTGTATAAGGTGTATATGATACATAAATACATTCTGTGTATAAGGTGTATATGATTCATAAATGCATTCTGTGTAGAAGGTGTATATGATACATAAATGCATTCTGTGTGTAACGTGTATATGATACATAAATGCATTCTGTGTATAAGGTGGATATGATACATAAATGCATTCTGTGTATAAGGTGGATATGATACATAAATGCATTCTGTGTATAAGGTGTATGTGATACATAAATGCATTCTGTGTATAAGGTGTATATGATTCATAAATGCATTCTGTGTATAAGGTGTATATGATACATAAATGCATTCTGTGTGTAAGGTGTATATGATACATAAATACATTCTGTGTGTAAGGTGTATATGATACATAAATGCATTCTGTGTATAAGGTGTATATGATACATAAATGCATTCTGTGTATAAGGTGTATATGATACATAATTGCATTCTTTGTATAAGGTGTATATGATACATAAATACATTCTGTGTATAAGGTGTATATGATACATAAATACATTCTGTGTATAAGGTGTATATGATACATAAATGCATTCTGTGTATAAGGTGTATATGATACATAAATACATTCTGTGTATAAGGTGTATATGACACATAAATACATTCTGTGTATAAGGTGTATATGATACATAAATACATTCTGTGTATAAGGTGTATATGATACATAAATGCATTCTGTGTATAAGGTGTATATGACACATAAATGCATTCTGTGTATAAGGTGTATATGACACATAAATACATTCTGTGTATAAGGTGTATATGATACATAAATACATTCTGTGTATAAGGTGTATATGATACATAAATACATTCTGTGTATATAAGGTGTATATGATACATAAATACATTCTGTGTATAAGGTGTATATGATACATAAATACATTCTGTGTATAAGGTGTATATGATACATAAATACATTCTGTGTATAAGGTGTATATGATACATAAATACATTCTGTGTATATAAGGTGTATATGATACATAAATACATTCTGATTATAAGGTGTATATGAGACATAAATGCATTCTGTGTATAAGGTGTATATGATACATTAATGCATTCTGTGTATAAGGTGTATATGATACATAAATACATTCTGTGTATAAGGTGTATATGAGACATAAATACATTCTGTGTATAAGGTGTATATGATACATAAATGCATTCTGTGTATAAGGTGTATATGATACATAAATGCATTCTGTGTATAAGGTGTATATGATACATAAATGCATTCTGTGTATAAGGTGTATATATGATACATAAATACATTCTGTGTATAAGGTGTATATATGATACATAAATACATTCTGTGTATAAGATGTATATGATACATAAATACATTCTGTGTATAAGGTGTATATGATACATAAATACATTCTGTGTATATGGTGTATATGATACATAAATACATTCTGTGTATAAGGTGTATATGATACATAAATACATTCTGTGTATAAGGTGTATATGAGACATAAATACATTCTGTGTATAAGGTGTATATGAGACATAAATACATTCTGTGTATAAGGTGTATATGATACATAAATGCATTCTGTGTATATAAGGTGTATATGATACATAAATACATTCTGTGTATAAGGTGTATATGATACATAAATGCATTCTGTGTATAAGGTGTATATGATACATAAAAGCATTCTGTGTATAAGGTGTATATGATACATAAATGCATTCTGTGTATAAGGTGTATATGATACATAAATACATTCTGTGTATAAGGTGTATATGATACATAAATGCATTATGTGTATAAGGTGTATATGATACATAAATGCATTCTGTGTATAAGGTGTATATGATACATAAATGCATTCTGTGTATAAGGTGTATATGATACATAATTGCATTCTTTGTATAAGGTGTATATGATACATAAATACATTCTGTGTATAAGGTGTATATGATACATAAATACATTCTGTGTATAAGGTGTATATGATACATAAATGCATTCTGTGTATAAGGTGTATATGATACATAAATACATTCTGTGTATGAGGTGTATATGACACATAAATACATTCTGTGTATAAGGTGTATATGATACATAAATACATTCTGTGTATAAGGTGTATATGATACATAAATGCATTCTGTGTATAAGGTGTATATGACACATAAATACATTCTGTGTATAAGGTGTATATGATACATAAATACATTCTGTGTATAAGGTGTATATGATACATAAATACATTCTGTGTATATAAGGTGTATATGATACGTAAATACATTCTGTGTATAAGGTGTATATGATACATAAATACATTCTGTGGATAAGGTGTATATGATACATAAATACATTCTGTGTATAAGGTGTATATGATACATAAATACATTCTGTGTATATAAGGTGTATATGATACATAAATGCATTCTGTGTATATAAGGTGTATATGATACATAAATACATTCTGTGTATAAGGTGTATATGATACATAAATGCATTCTGTGTATAAGGTGTATATGATACATAAATGCATTCTGTGTATAAGGTGTATATGATACATAAATGCATTCTGTGTATAAGGTGTATATGATATATAAATACATTCTGTGTATAAGGTGTATATGATACATAAATGCATTCTGTGTATATAAGGTGTATATGATACATAAATACATTCTGTGTTTAAGGTGTATATGATACATAAATGCATTCTGTGTATAAGGTGTATATGATACATAAATGCATTCTGTGTATAAGGTGTATATGATACATAAATGCATTCTGTGTATAAGGTGTATATGATACATAAATACATTCTGTGTATAAGGTGTATAAGATACATAAATACATTCTGTGTATAAGGTGTATATGATACATAAATGCATTCTGTGTATAAGGTGTATATGATACATAAATGCATTCTGTGTATAAGGTGTATATGATACATAAATACATTCTGTGTATAAGGTGTATATGATTCATAAATGCATTCTGTGTATAAGGTGTATATGATACATAAATGCATTCTGTGTGTAACGTGTATATGATACATAAATGCATTCTGTGTATAAGGTGGATATGATACATAAATGCATTCTGTGTATAAGGTGGATATGATACATAAATGCATTCTGTGTATAAGGTGTATGTGATACATAAATGCATTCTGTGTATAAGGTGTATATGATTCATAAATGCATTCTGTGTATAAGGTGTATATGATAAATAAATGCATTCTGTGTATAAGGTGTATATATGATACATAAATACATTCTGTGTATAAGGTGTATATATGATACATAAATACATTCTGTGTATAAGATGTATATGATACATAAATACATTTTGTGTATAAGGTGTATATGATACATAAATACATTCTGTGTATATGGTGTATATGATACATAAATACATTCTGTGTATAAGGTGTATATGATACATAAATACATTCTGTGTATAAGGTGTATATGATACATAAATACATTCTGTGTATAAGGTGTATATGAGACATAAATACATTCTGTGTATAAGGTGTATATGATACATAAATGCATTCTGTGTATATAAGGTGTATATGATACATAAATACATTCTGTGTATAAGGTGTATATGATACGTAAATGCATTCTGTGTATAAGGTGTATATGATACATAAATGCATTCTGTGTATAAGGTGTATATGATACATAAATGCATTCTGTGTATAAGGTGTATATGATACATAAATACATTCTGTGTATAAGGTGTATATGATACATAAATACATTCTGTGTATATAAGGTGTATATGATACATAAATACATTCTGTGTATAAGGTGTATATGATACATAAATACATTCTGTGTATAAGGTGTATATGATACATAAATACATTCTGTGTATAAGGTGTATATGATTCATAAATGCATTCTGTGTAGAAGGTGTATATGATACATAAATGCATTCTGTGTGTAACGTGTATATGATACATAAATGCATTCTGTGTATAAGGTGGATATGATACATAAATGCATTCTGTGTATAAGGTGGATATGATACATAAATGCATTCTGTGTATAAGGTGTATGTGATACATAAATGCATTCTGTGTATAAGGTGTATATGATTCATAAATGCATTCTGTGTATAAGGTGTATATGATACATAAATGCATTCTGTGTGTAAGGTGTATATGATACATAAATACATTCTGTGTGTAAGGTGTATATGATACATAAATGCATTCTGTGTATAAGGTGTATATGATACATAAATGCATTCTGTGTATAAGGTGTATATGATACATAATTGCATTCTTTGTATAAGGTGTATATGATACATAAATACATTCTGTGTATAAGGTGTATATGATACATAAATACATTCTGTGTATAAGGTGTATATGATACATAAATGCATTCTGTGTATAAGGTGTATATGACACATAAATACATTCTGTGTATAAGGTGTATATGACACATAAATACATTCTGTGTATAAGGTGTATATGATACATAAATACATTCTGTGTATAAGGTGTATATGATACATAAATGCATTCTGTGTATAAGGTGTATATGATACATAAATACATTCTGTGTATAAGGTGTATATGACACATAAATACATTCTGTGTATAAGGTGTATATGATACATAAATACATTCTGTGTATAAGGTGTATATGATACATAAATACATTCTGTATATATAAGGTGTATATGATACATAAATACATTCTGTGTATAAGGTGTATATGATACATAAATACATTCTGTGTATAAGGTGTATATGATACATAAATACATTCTGTGTATAAGGTGTATATGATACATAAATACATTCTGTGTATATAGGGTGTATATGATACATAAATACATTCTGATTATAAGGTGTATATGAGACATAAATGCATTCTGTGTATAAGGTGTATATGATACATTAATGCATTCTGTGTATAAGGTGTATATGATACATAAATACATTCTGTGTATAAGGTGTATATGAGACATAAATACATTCTGTGTATAAGGTGTATATGATACATAAATGCATTCTGTGTATAAGGTGTATATGATACATAAATGCATTCTGTGTATAAGGTGTATATGATACATAAATGCATTCTGTGTATAAGGTGTATATATGATACATAAATACATTCTGTGTATAAGGTGTATATATGATACATAAATACATTCTGTGTATAAGATGTATATGATACATAAATACATTCTGTGTATAAGGTGTATATGATACATAAATACATTCTGTGTATATGGTGTATATGATACATAAATACATTCTGTGTTTTAGGTGTATATGATACATAAATACATTCTGTGTATAAGGTGTATATGATACATAAATACATTCTGTGTATAAGGTGTATATGAGACATAAATACATTCTGTGTATAAGGTGTATATGAGACATAAATGCATTCTGTGTATATAAGGTGTATATGATACATAAATACATTCTGTGTATAAGGTGTATATGATACATAAATGCATTCTGTGTATAAGGTGTATATGATACATAAATGCATTCTGTGTATAAGGTGTATATGATACATAAATACATTCTGTGTATAAGGTGTATATGATACATAAATGCATTATGTGTATAAGGTGTATATGATACATAAATGCATTCTGTGTATAAGGTGTATATGATACATAAATACATTCTGTGTATAATGTGTATATGATACATAAATGCATTCTGTGTATATAAGGTGTATATGATACATAAATACATTCTGTGTATAAGGTGTATATGATACATAAATGCATTCTGTGTATAAGGTGTATATGATACATAAATGCATTCTGTGTATAAGGTGTATATGATACATAAATGCATTCTGTGTATAAGGTGTATATGATACATAAATACATTCTGTGTATAAGGTGTATATGATACATAAATACATTCTGTGTATATAAGGTGTATATGATACATAAATACATTCTGTGTATAAGGTGTATATGATACATAAATACATTCTGTGTATAAGGTGTATATGATACATAAATACATTCTGTGTATAAGGTGTATATGATTCATAAATGCATTCTGTGTAGAAGGTGTATATGATACATAAATGCATTCTGTGTGTAGCGTGTATATGATACATAAATGCATTCTGTGTATAAGGTGGATATGATACATAAATGCATTCTGTGTATAAGGTGGATATGATACATAAATGCATTCTGTGTATAAGGTGTATGTGATACATAAATGCATTCTGTGTATAAGGTGTATATGATTCATAAATGCATTCTGTGTATAAGGTGTATATGATACATAAATGCATTCTGTGTGTAAGGTGTATATGATACATAAATACATTCTGTGTGTAAGGTGTATATGATACATAAATGCATTCTGTGTATAAGGTGTATATGATACATAAATGCATTCTGTGTATAAGGTGTATATGATACATAATTGCATTCTTTGTATAAGGTGTATATGATACATAAATACATTCTGTGTATAAGGTGTATATGATACATAAATGCATTCTGTGTATATAAGGTGTATATGATACTTAAATACATTCTGTGTATAAGGTGTATATGATACATAAATGCATTCTGTGTATAAGGTGTATATGATACATAAATGCATTCTGTGTATAAGGTGTATATGATACATAAATGCATTCTGTGTATAAGGTGTATATGATACATAAATACATTCTGTGTATATAAGGTGTATATGATACATAAATACATTCTGTGTATAAGGTGTATATGATACATAAATACATTCTGTGTATAAGGTGTATATGATACATAAATACATTCTGTGTATAAGGTGTATATGATTCATAAATGCATTCTGTGTAGAAGGTGTATATGATACATAAATGCATTCTGTGTGTAACGTGTATATGATACATAAATGCATTCTGTGTATAAGGTGGATATGATACATAAATGCATTCTGTGTATAAGGTGGATATGATACATAAATGCATTCTGTGTATAAGGTGTATGTGATACATAAATGCATTCTGTGTATAAGGTGTATATGATTCACAAATGCATTCTGTGTATAAGGTGTATATGATACATAAATGCATTCTGTGTGTAAGGTGTATATGATACATAAATACATTCTGTGTGTAAGGTGTATATGATACATAAATGCATTCTGTGTATAAGGTGTATATGATACATAAATGCATTCTGTGTATAAGGTGTATATGATACATAATTGCATTCTTTGTATAAGGTGTATATGATACATAAATACATATTCTGTGTATAAGGTGTATATGATACATAAATACATTCTGTGTATAAGGTGTATATGATACATAAATGCATTCTGTGTATAAGGTGTATATGATACATAAATACATTCTGCGTATAAGGTGTATATGACACATAAATACATTCTGTGTATAAGGTGTATATGATACATAAATACATTCTGTGTATAAGGTGTATATGATACATAAATGCATTCTGTGTATAAGGTGTATATGACACATAAATACATTCTGTGTATAAGGTGTATATGATACATAAATACATTCTGTGTATAAGGTGTATATGATACATAAATACATTCTGTGTATAAGGTGTATATGATACATAAATACATTCTGTGTATATAAGGTGTATATGATACATAAATACATTCTGTGTATAAGGTGTATATGAGACATAAATGCATTCTGTGTATAAGGTGTATATGATACATTAATGCATTCTGTGTATAAGGTGTATATGATACATAAATACATTCTGTGTATAAGGTGTATATGAGACATAAATACATTCTGTGTATAAGGTGTATATGATACATAAATGCATTCTGTGTATAAGGTGTATATGATACATAAATGCATTCTGTGTATAAGGTGTATATGATACATAAATACATTCTGTGTATATAAGGTGTATATGATACATAAATACATTCTGTGTATAAGGTGTATATGAGACATAAATACATTCTGTGTATAAGGTGTATATGATACATAAATACATTCTGTGTATATAAGGTGTATATGATACATAAATACATTCTGTGTATAAGGTGTATATGAGACATAAATGCATTCTGTGTATAAGGTGTATATGATACATTAATGCATTCTGTGTATAAGGTGTATATGATACATAAATACATTCTGTGTATAAGGTGTATATGAGACATAAATACATTCTGTGTATAAGGTGTATATGATACATAAATGCATTCTGTGTATAAGGTGTATATGATACATAAATACATTCTGTGTATAAGGTGTATATGAGACATAAATGCATTCTGTGTATAAGGTGTATATGATACATAAATACATTCTGTGTATAAGGTGTATATATGATACATAAATACATTCTGTGTATAAGGTGTATATGACACATAAATACATTCTGTGTATAAGGTGTATATGATACATAAATACATTCTGTGTATAAGGTGTATATGATACATAAATGCATTCTGTGTATAAGGTGTATATGATACATAAATACATTCTGTGTATATAAGGTGTATATGATACATAAATACATTCTGTGTATAAGGTGTATATGATACATAAATACATTCTGTGTATAAGGTGTATATGATACATAAATACATTCTGTGTATAAGGTGTATATGACACATAAATACATTCTGTGTATAAGGTGTATATGATACATAAATACATTCTGTGTATAAGGTGTATATGATACATAAATGCATTCTGTGTATAAGGTGTATATGATACATAAATACATTCTGTGTATATAAGGTGTATATGATACATAAATACATTCTGTGTATAAGGTGTATATGATACATAAATACATTCTGTGTATAAGGTGTATATGATACATAAATACATTCTGTGTATAAGGTGTATATGATACATAAATACATTCTGTGTATATAAGGTGTATATGATACATAAATACATTCTGTGTATAAGGTGTATATGAGACATAAATGCATTCTGTGTATAAGGTGTATATGATACATTAATGCATTCTGTGTATAAGGTGTATATGATACATAAATACATTCTGTGTATAAGGTGTATATGAGACATAAATACATTCTGTGTATAAGGTGTATATGAGACATAAATACATTCTGTGTATAAGGTGTATATGATACATAAATGCATTCTGTGTATAAGGTGTATATGATACATAAATACATTCTGTGTATAAGGTGTATATGAGACATAAATGCATTCTGTGTATAAGGTGTATATGATACATAAATACATTCTGTGTATAAGGTGTATATATGATACATAAATACATTCTGTGTATAAGGTGTATATGATACATAAATACATTCTGTGTTTAGATTTGGGTCCAATTCCCAAGCTATCTCATTATGGTATACATATATTCGAAAATACGGAAAAATTTGATATCCAAAATACCCCTGGTCCCAAGCATTTTGGATGTGGGAAACTCAACCTGTTATCGTTCTTAGGTACCATACAATAAACAACACAATACTCTATATTTTCAGACATGACCAAAGTAACAATTTACACATTCAACATGTAATCTGTTAACTATTATGCACATTTCTTATACACAGTGGTCGTGACAGTCTGTGTACTGAGCCCCTTACACAGCCCATCAATTTACTAGGGCCACGTAAAATCGCTAAGGTACGAAGTGCTTCATGCCTCAGTATTCTCATGTATATTGGGTCAGCACACAAAATGGTGGGCAAAGGCAGTGGCTGAACTGTAAAAGTGCAAACAAAACAAGATGGCTGACCTCCTGCATCATCTGCGGTTTTCTCTTTTTGCAGTTCCCCAGGCCCTGAAATGACACAAGCGTGAGACTCTGAGGAACGGATGAGGGGTTAAATCAGAATTTATTCTATATTTACTAGTACATCATGCAGAGATATGAATTACCGTCCCACGTGTGTGTGGTAATAAAGCTGTGCGCTTCAGCTGGGTACAGAATGTGTTTCTCATCTATGCCCCTTTTGTAGTTGTCTCCGCAGAAACAACTGCGCAATGTGGCTGCATAATAGCTGCCTGGTACAATGGGATGAGATAATGAAATTACTGGCTGCTCTTGACACACGTTACTGGCAATCAACAGGAAAGCAGGAGGGGGCTGCGTGTGTGATCCGCTGCCATGCTACGCTACACGGGAATAAAGGATCATTTTATCTAACGCTTACGTTGGTATGTGATGTATGAAGATGTAAATATCTGTATTGGTATACCAGAATTAGTATACGCTTCCCATCCAGTTCATTAGCTCAGACATGATTGGAGGGAATTTATTATAAAAAATGGAATCCATACAAATCTGCCCAGGTGATGTGATGCCCAGGTGATGTGATATACAGGTGATGTGATGCCCAGGTGATGTGATGCCCAGGTGATGGGATGCCCAGGTGACGTGATGCCCAGGTGACGTGATATACAGGTGACCTGATGCCCAGGTGATGTGATATCCAGGTGATGTGATGCCCAGGTGGTGTGATATCCAGGTGATGTGATATACAGGTGATGTGATGCCCAGGTAACCTGATATCCAGGTGATGTGATGCCCAGGTGATGTGATATACAGGTAATGTGATGCCCAGGTGATGTGATGCCCAGGTGATGTGATGCCCAGGTGATGTGATATACAGGTGATGTGATGCCCAGGTGATGTCATATCCAGGTGATGTGATATATAGGTGATGTGATGTCCAGGTGATGTGATATACAGGTGATGTGATGCCCAGGTGATGTGTTGCCCAGGTGATGTGATGCCCAGGTGATGTGATATCTAGGTGATGTGATGCCCAGGTGATGTGATGCCCAGGTGATGTGATATACAGGTGATGTGATTCCCAGGTGACCTGATATCCAGGTGATGTGATGCCCAGGTGATGTGATGCCCAGGTGATGTGATATACAGGTGATGTGATATCCAGGTGATGTGATGCCCAGGTGATGTGATGCCCAGGTGATGTGATATACCGGTGATGTGATATACAGGTGATTTGATACACAGGTGATGTGATGCCCAGGTGATGTGATATCCAGGTGATGTGATATCCAGGTGCAGCTTTTAGGAACATGCCCAGTAATATCAGATGCCAGCTGGCATGGCGGAGCTTGTATTAATTCACACTGCGCACCCCCTGAACAGTATGTGCATGAATACGCGCCTATATGCCTGATTCGGGTTCTTACAAGTTACACCTGCCTGCACCTGGTCAGCGGGAACGGAACTTCGGGGCACCTAGCGTACAGTAGACTGAATACAGCTAGTAAGGGAGTGTTATTGCAATTATGCACATGCAGAAAACATGCATATGCACCTAGGAAATATAATTCCGGGTGTTTAGAGAGAAATGCAAATGCTGGATGATAATGACTGTCGCTAGCAAACCGCTTGTGATTGGCTGTTTGCGAACACCACGCTGACGCGTGTACATGTGTGAGCCTGTCTATACAAATGTATGTGAGATGGGGATTTTAGATTGTGTATTAGAGAGGTTTTTGTACAGTAGCTCAATTGATGCTGAATATCAAATGCGTTTGTTGCACATGAAAGAAATTTTCAGCAGGGACGCAAGTGTCTGTGACGTGAGCCTGGCGTGGACCAGACCCACATGTTACTGTTACTGCCCAGAATACAACTCAGCAAATGCCCCTGAGTACTGACATCTAATGAGCAGAGTCATGTAACAGTCCTTTGTGGATAGAAAGCGCTCCGCATCCACCTGCAGGCCAAGGAAAGCGCTCCGCATCCACCTGCAGGCCAAGGAAAGCGCTCCGCATCCACCTGCAGAACAAGCACTGCTCCTTTGCACCTTAGTGAAATACCAGGTGCCTCAATACAAAATCGCGTTTCCCCATGTACAATCAATGCAAGGGATATTTGTGTGCACATAACGCACTTACCTAGGAATGCCCAGATACTTACTGGTCCTATTAATCACGTCTTAGCCTTATAATTCTCTAGCTATAGTGGAACTACTAGTTCCCACATTCCCTGACAGCCATAGGGTGAGATGGAACATGGGGATTTGCAGGCCCACAGTATATAGAGAGTCCCTGGCTTCCTGTGTAATGCAATCTTCTAATGTACAGTACTGTATGCACAAAGCTGATGTGTGCGAGCACCAGGCATTTACCTTTCACTGTCAGTCTGGCGGAGGAGTACGCAGAACCAGAGGAATTACTGATATACGTGGAATATTCCCCAGCATCCTCCTTGGCAACGTTGAGAATCTCCAGTGAGCGCTTCCTCTTCTTCTCAGTGATCAGAATCCTGTCGGACGCATGGATGGGCTGCCCATCTTTAAACCAGTGCACCCGCGGGCGAGGATTGCCTGAGGAACAGTAATGGGATCTGTGTTAGTACATATCTGAGGTACAGACAGCCCACAGGACTGCCACAATGACAAACCATTTCTTAACTGCAAAAAGTAACCTGTAACAGGGGCTCAGCGCTCTCTGGCTGGAGTGAAACACTGTAACAATGAGGGATGGACTGGAGCCTCATAAAACGAGTTACCAATAGAGATCTCTCTCAGGGCCAATAAGATTGAGGGTGTGTTGCGTATGATAATGTTGCTCCAGCCAATCAGCTCCCAACTGTCATCTGTTTGAAAAATGACAGTTGGGAACGGAGTCTTAAAACTTGTTGCGTATAATAATGGTGCGAGAGCCAATCAGCTCCCAACTGTCATCTGTTTGAAAAATGACAGTTGGGAGCGGAGTTTTAAAACTTGTTGCGTATGTACTGTATGGCCTCCTATGTGAACGGTCTATGAATAAAGCCAGTATCAGCAACACGCCAGCGACACGCCCATAAGACGCACATCTCTGTGGACTGTGCGTCTGTTAAGCCCCCCTCCCTGTTACCTCCCAGTCACCATCCAGGAACGCACCCCCCTCCCCTTTCTGCTACCGTGCATCTAAATGTGTACTGCGACTCTGTACAAACCAAAAAGGGACTCATGCGCGGTGCGCCTCAGACGCTCGTGCAGACGCAGCACATCGCTCCGCTGCGGCCGACATCGCCCCGCTGCATCCGATTCAGAGTCAGACCCCTGATTGTTATTTCATTTCTACCTTTCACTCTGATCTCGAATTTTGCAATGGGTGTTCCGGGTGACACCAAAATGTCTCGGAGTTCCTCCACGATCTGCGGCAGCTGCTCCTGCTCCGTGGCCGATTCGATCCCTTCCTGTTCTCTGTACACGGAGATGAGCAGAGACAAAAACATGACTAAATGACACTGTAACCACAATGTGAAGGCTACACACAGCTGTATGTTTATTACCAATGGTTTGTATCACACAGTAACCAATCAGGGGACTGGTGCAAGGAAACGTTTCGTTACAACTTATCTCTCCTATTTACGCTGGTTTAATTCAAAATTATCCTCTATTGCTTCGTATCTGTCAGAAAGTGGCAATTATCAGTAATGTGGGTAGAAGCTATTGTAGCAATCATTTAATATTCACACATGTGTACGGTCACATTAAGGAGAGTTGCTATTTACACTGCAGGTGCACGCCTATAGCCAGGTGTGTATCATACGTGTCAGATATTATATACAGCAGCTGGTCAGGGGTTCAGGAGATGGGACTGTCTGTTTACCTACAGTACAAGAGGTTAGTGCACAATTCTATTGCAATTTTTTACCCTGATACCCAGATGGCACACAAGATGTACCCGGGATCGCAATGTCCAATTAATTCAATTGTAGCAGGTATAATAATTATCCACATGTATCTTGATGAATAGCGGATTAAAACCTGGATACATCTGGTTAAAAGTCAAAGCACAGACTGAGATTTGCAATTTAACATTGGCTGGGCCCCATAGTGCCCCACAAAATATCACCTTGGCGTCCTGCCACGCGCAGCGCAGAAAATCGCTCGTACCATGAATCAAACCTGGAACTCATTTTCTCTCTCATAGCTACAAATGATTCCAGACTCTAAAATGTTATTAACAAATCTAATTTAGCTTCCATCTCAATTTCATGCTCATTATAAAACCATTTTAGGCAGAGGGCGGCAGGCAGGCGCCTATTCATCTTCACCAATTTAGATGTTGATAAAAGTTTATGTAACATTTAGCAAATATATTCTATGTCACTGATCACAGAGAGATCGGGACGGATAAACCACAGGACGGGCGGGTAAACGGCAAAATCTCACCCCGGCACCTGCCGAGGGACCTGGCGTGGGAATAGCACTTACTTGGCTTATTGGGAGGTGACTGGGAAATACGGTTACACCAAAAGGCTTTGCTTATTTTTATATAATGAAAAATAAATCCACTCCAGTAAATATTAATTATATAAGCAATATACAGAAGTGTTTCTCATATACTTATACTTAGGGGTAAATTTACTAAAGTGAGAGTTTTTAGAAGTGAGTTTTAGAAGAAATGTTGCTCATAGCAACCAATCAGATTCTAGCTATTATCTTCTAGAAGCTGCTAGTTAAATGTTAAGTAGAAATGTGAAATAGAGTGTTGTCGTCACAAGCTTTCCACATTATCTTAGTATCGCATATATTTATTAAGGGGCTTTGGAGTAGTTTTCGTGAAAAACGACCCCAATCCCTTCAATTCCCTTTTTTTTTTTAAATAAGCAGTTCACAATTCCCATACTTGTAATGGGAAATGTGATCTGCTCAGATATACTAAAAATCAGGGGTTAGACCTAAGGGAGCCCATAGCAAAAGTTTGATGGACCCCCCTAGGGAGTTTTGGCGCCCAAAGCAGGACCTTAGACGAGTTTACCAGCCATATACGCTGCTAAGCCCTGTGTATTTAGGTGTGACATGTGTAATATGCATGGGCGCCCAAAAATGACTGAATATCGCACACAGCGGGATGTATTAACAGTGAAAATGCGGTAAAACCCCCCGTATGTATTAAGCACCGGAATGCATCGCTTCGTGGGCTTCTTTTTGGGACCTTCCCCCTTGGGATCGGATCCCTCCCATCACCCCCCGTGGCCGGCATCCTTCTGCGGACATCAGGGTGTTAAACCCGGAAGTCCCTCTGTCCGGAGCTCTTATCGGGAGAGCTGTCCTTTGCGATATTCTTGGTACCTAACGCAGTAATGACCCGCGATATGTACCCGAAGACAGGGGGGTGTACCGCATCGCAGAAGCCATGCTTAGTACATCCCGCCCATAGTGTCCTGAGTGTTTCGGATTAGCATTTTTGTTGCAAAGTAATCGGTATAAAGTAGCAGATTAAGCACGATGCATGGCGAGGGTCACTCACGTAGCAATTCCGTCTTTTTACCCAGATTAGCGTCCGAATGCATGCAATGCCAGCGCTAGCGTCCAGGGAACCCGTGCATTGTTCTTTCGTTGCATTAGTGATGCGAATAAGATGCATATTTAATGGGAAAACCTCTACCAGGAAGCTTGGCGTGGCAAAGTCGCAAAGTCTGCTGCGTGCAGAACGCAGCCATTTGGTGCAATATGAGGATAGGTGCATGAGGGCACATCTGTAATACCCCACTATTACCCTTCTGCAGTACCGGTATATCGCTCCCACCACTGAGCACTGGGGGAGGCAGTCAGTCAGTCACGCAGTGGGCGGGCGCTGAACGCGACTTCTAACGTCAGGGATCTATGATTAACCCTTACTTGTTAGACAGAACAGCCCACGACTAGCCCGCAGAGTGAGAGACGCAGCTTCTACAACGAGGGCCTGATTCAGACCCGCTCGCTAGCAAGCAGCCGTTCGTTGCAGACGATGTTCATTAATGTGTGCATGCGTGTAGTTTGCCTTGCGCGTGCGCAAACTAGTACAAGCGATCAGAATGTGATCGCTGGCTCTGCAAAGACAGCCCAGCTGAATGAGTGACAGGAGAGGCCGTTTGTGGGTGGTAACAGGGGCTGGCCAGTAGTAATGGGGGAGTGGAGCTGCGGACGCAGGCATGCCAGAGTGTTCTCACACCGTTTCTGGAGCGTGTGTAATTAACAGTCAGCGCAATAGTACACGTCACCTGGTAGATTTTTACACTGAGCTGCTCGCAGTGCTTGCGGTAGGGTACAGTCAACCGCAAGCGCTGCGGTCTGATCCGATGGTTCCCGATGTTCCGATGGTTGTATATACTTCCTGGAGATGACGTACGCTAGTAGGCAGCTAAAGACAGGCTGGTGGGCGTCTGTAAACACAAAGTGATCACTCGCCAAGACATAATGGGCGTGCTTACGCCTTGCTGTGCTATCGCCTGCCTTCACGTCACTTAGCTGAATTTCCATACGCTGGGAGCGAGCGGCCGCATCTAGCGAGCGGGTCTGAAACAGGCCCTTAAACTGTGACTTTCGAGGGGTTATAATATATATAAATATATAAATAGTACTCATGTATAGGCCCATTTCAGACAATTTTCCTGCCCCTGAGAAATGGTTGGGACACGTTTAGCAGGAGCAGTGACAGAGACAGAGATTGCACAACTTGGGGCCGCCGTCGGTACTGCGATAGTTGCCCAGGGTAAGGCAGCGCCAGACGAGGGCAGCCAAGAGTGAATGAGAGTCTGAAGTGGCATTACCTACCACCACCAACACAATGTAACGGCTCCAGACCAAGGTGCGCTGTAAGTGGCAGATGAACGCCTCAGTGTTGGTGTTTCCTTTATTTTGGTAATTATCTGTACCTGGTTTGTAACCGCGCACAGCAAGGATCTTGCAGTTTGTAAACGATAAACAATATAATAAATAGCATCAGTTCTCTGTGTCTTTGCAGATCAGTGACAGTTTGAATATTAGTTTACAGAACGTTCTCTTCGCTTAGTTTTTATCCAAAGTTTAGTGTAAATATAGGTTATTTTTTTTGAATGGTGAACAGAAAGGTCTATGGGCCCCGATTCATTACGCATCACGACTGCGATTACACACGCAGACGGCCGATTGCTTCGTACTGCGCATGCGTTTCAGACTTGCACGTAGGCTCCACTGCGATCACAGTGACAACGAAGACACATCGCAGAGTGATTGATAGGAAGTGACCGTTTAAGGGGTGATGGTGACAGGGGGGTGGTCAGCGAAACGCAGGCGTGTCAGTGCGTTTGGACGCCGTTACAGGGGCGTGCGTAAATTAGCCAGTACAATGCTATACGCAGCGTGGACTCTCACTGCGTGCAATGAGGTTAGCAAATTCTGAGTAAGGTCAGACCTGTTGTAAGGGTGTGTGAGACGCCAATGGTACTCGATGTTACCAATGGGTTAGCAGACTTGCAATGTGTTACGGATGTGAGTAAGGGGAAGTAGGCTTCCTGATGTTAGTCTGTGACGGCATTGCGGTTGCAAACATTAGCAGTGGGTCAACGTGCATAATCGCAGCTGCGATCGGTAATGACTCAGACCCTGTGTTATCTGCCCTGTTCGGATTATTAGCCATACAGCGAAACACTGCCACCTAGTGTAGAAAATATCATAGAAAATAGCAGAAAGAATAACAGAGCTGGATATTGGAGCAGTAATGTGTGATAGGGATGTCTCTCGACCATGGCACTTCTCTCATTTTATTCAGCAGGGACACCCCTACATAACACTCACTGCCTCTATGGGTAACGGCGGGGAGGATAACGCCTTGTGTTGGAGGTTACCTGGACGCATATCCCTGGGCGCTGAAGTAGGACGATGTTTCCGTAGCCTCCGCGGTGTCGTAGTCTGAACTGGTCACTAAAATGTAAAACACGTGAAGAATTACACACAGGTATTACAAAACACATGGAGCATTACACACAGGTATTACACACTTTACAGAGCATCATTCATTTGTGTCTGGAAGATCAGCAGCAAATCTGGGACTGGGAACCTTGGCCGTTCTGTCCAGTATTATTCCATAGGTCAAATATAGAAAACATTCACTTCAGCTTTCTAATTTGTATTCTAATAAGCATTCCATTTAGCATTCTATTCAGAATTGTAATCCGTGGACCGCATTCTATACAATAATTAATCTGCATTATATTCAGCATTTTAGTCATCATTCTATTGAGCATTCTATTTGGCATTTTAGTCACTGTTCTATTCAGCATTGTATTCACTATGATAATCAGCATTCTATTCAGAATTCCTTTCAGCAATATATTCCATACAAGGGGAATATCTACCTCCATATTTGCTACATGGTTCCGCAAATTGACAACCCCTCTAAGAATAACTTTGTGTAGGGAGGTGGATTTTACCAGAGTCACAAAACACATACAGGCATCTCCTAGTGCAGTACTGAACAAATACACCAAATGTGACTGATATTTTCAATATAAAGGATGTGCGCGCCCAGTATCATATGAAAAAAATATATATATGCTTATATAAACCACATATGGATTACTCTAAGGATATCTCCCACAGGCTCAATCAGGATGTTGCCAAGATTCAATTGGAGTAATAGCTCAAAACAATAAATAAAAATTGTGTAGTATAAATGGCCACTCTGAGAAATTGTAGGATTTTATTGGTACACTCACTTCCAGCACCATCAAAGCAATTCCATTGGTCAGAAACAATGTCATGTGGGAGGCCACCCTACACATTCCCTCACTACCAGTCTTGGTGGCGAAACGCGTAGGGTTATACCATTGGTGTTCCTTTCATGGTGGATGATCTAGCTGAATTCCTGTTTCCAGAATCTATTTCAGACAGCGATCAGATAAACCTGAAGTTATTTTGTATATTGTGAGCATCCATTTTCACACTTGTATCTGATGAATAAAACTTCTGTCAACAGTATTACTCTATTGTAGCCCATTATAGGATTATTTTTTTTGTTTCCAGGGCCCTATGGACCACCAGTCGCAGTTTTGAGCTGTTGAGAGGATCCCCCAAGGATTGATGAATGTATGATAAGCCTGTTATATATAAACGAACCAACGTTGACATTTACAATGGATTTTCCAGAAAAGTCTCTTGTCACTATTATACGGTTAGTGAGCTACATGAGGAGACCTTTCAAGGTTTTCATGGTCCTACCCTGGAATTATTCCATTTCACTAATTTTTACACCATCTTCAGTGCCCATTATTTTTGTATGCGCTGTGCAGGGTGACATACTGTACACAGTATTGGATGTTAGTGTTTAAAATAAAATAGGAAGTTGTTATTCGGATTTTGTTGGTCAGATCATATTACCAGTGGCTACGAAATATAATTTGCATAGAAGGACCAGTTTAATTTGCATATATGTGTGTGTCCAGAAGCAGTGACCCTGGAAACTATAGACCACATTCAGAGCCGTTTGCAAAATGTGAGCACTCACTCTGAATGAGGGTGGCCGCACCATTTTCTGAGCCGGCCTCCTGGCCGCTTGCTAGGCTACGGGTTACCACCCACAGCTTAAATGAGCGACCAGGATGATGGTCGCGATGGTCAAGACCATCGCAACCATCAGGGCTTACGACAAGACCCTTGAGGTAGGGTCTCGGCCTGCCACAAGCCCCAGAGAGCTTTCGGCTCTAATAGAGCCGGAAGCTCTCCCACTGACATCACTGCCCACAAACGGCAAGCGTTCACTTGGGAAGGCCTCCGTTTGTGAAACCACCCCCTCGCCACGCCTACAAAACGGGGCAAGCTGTCGATCAACATCGACAGCCGCCCCTTTTGTAGTGAGCCCTGGAGCGAGAGAATTTCTCTCTCGCTCCGGGGCTTGCGCACGCGCAGTGCGATCGCTGCGTGTGCGCACAGCCAAACATCGACCTGCTTGCGAACGCTCAAGCGCTTGCAAGCGGGTCTGAATGAGGTCCTATATCTTAAGCTGCATGCACACACAACGATTTTGTTACCAACGATTTTATGAACGATTTTCTGTCAGATTATCTGTCAGATTTTTTAAAGTGTAATGAACGATTTTTTTGAACTACAAACGATTTTTGCATATTCCCTTAATGAAAATCGTTCAGTTGGACAGTCTGACTGAACTACAATCTACAAACGTGAACGCGCATGAACGATGATCATTCATCGTTTTAACTCAGAAAGTGAACGATTTTTTCAATGATTGAACAATAAACGATATCGTTAACAATAATCGGTTGAAAAATCGTTGTATGTGTATGCAGCTTAAACGTTAAAAAAAATTTTTTCTTGCAATATAGGTAAGAAACTCATTAATAGTTCATATGACGGTACAGTGTGTGATTCATATGTATCCTATATCTCAATGTATGTGCTGACTGCAGCTGACAAGTTGCTAGTACAGTATATAGACCAGCGGTCGCCAACCCGTCGTTCACGAGCTACCGGTGGCTCACAGGTCTTCATTCAGAGGCGGCCTCGATGTTTGTCAAGTGCGCATACGCACGAGGGAGCCGGCTCCTTCGTGCGCATGCGTGAGACCCGCTACGACCGACAGCGCCGGTCGTAGCGGGTCTCTTTCCAAAGGGGGCGAACTGTCGATGTTGATTGACAGTTCGCCCCGTTTGGAAGGCGGGCCGGGGGGTGGCAGCCCAAACGGAGGCGTTCCCATGGGAACGCCTGCCGTTTGGGGGAGGCCCCACTGACATCACTAGTGATGTCAGTGGAGAGCTTCCTGCTCTGACAGAGCCAGAAGCTCTCCGGAGCTTACGACAAGTGAGACCCTACCCTAGGGTCTCGTCGTAAGCCCCGATGGTCGCGATGGTCTCTGACCATCGCGACCATCACCCGAGCGGTTGTTAGAGCTGTAGGTGTAAACCCACAGCCTAACGACCGAAACAGAGGCGGGCGGTCAGGATGCAAGCGGCCACCCAGTTTCTGAGCCACCGCTTGCATCCTCCGACCGCCTCTGAATGAGGCCCACAGTTCTTTAGAGCAGGGCTGACCGGCCACTTGTTTGGTGGGAGTGTGGGACCAGGCCATCCACTGTCGTTGTTTTACTATGACAAATTTGGCTATTAGCCAGATTTTACCTTTCAATAATAAACTGTGGCTCTTCAAGACGTCTCATTTTTCTCAAGTAGCTCCCATCCCAATTAAGGTTGGAGACAACTGATATAGAGTTATTGTAGGTTCTTGTGCAGAAATCGCTAAAACAAAGTTTATGCTGTGCAAGTGCCCCCTCTGGAGTTCAACTGCATGTACTACAATGACACTGCAATAAGCTTGCAAATGGATCTATCCACATGGGTACCTGATATTTACAGGGTTATGGAATAAAATTAAATACGGTTTTAAATTAGACAGATTATAAAATAACAGCACATCCCGTGAAACAGACATCGGTGTTTGTTTTTGGTTCTAAAAACATTATTGTGGATCAGTGGAAATAGTAAAAAATAAAAAAAAACAATATGGTGAGAATTGAAAGTCAGAAATTAAAAATGGGAAGTTCCGGGGGAGGGTCATAGACAGCCTCTTGCTTTGCTCCTCACTGGTCGAGCGGGAATATGAGATTAAAGTTCTGCATTAGACTGTTAGGTATTCAGTTGATATCGCCGTTGGAATTTAAAACAGCAATTTTCTTAAAAGCAAAACACGTCAATTTGGGTATATTTTCCAACCCAATATACCAGCTATTCCTTATAATAAAGAAATGTATGTATTTAATGTATTTTGTATTTCATTATATTATATATTTTAAATGACACTTATTATATTATTGTATTGTTAACAAATAGTGTAATGTGACTTTTTTAGCATTTACTGTACTACAAATAGTGGCAGGCCTCATCTCTCTGCTGTAGCGGGGTGTAAGTGCATATGTCTTGCACAAATACGGTCTTTAAGCTGGACGTATAGATGCCTCTGACTCCACACATAAACTTGCTTTATTTTACTTGTGTCTTATCAGGGCCGAAACTAGGATTTCTGTCACCTGGGTCAAGACAGTAATTTGGCGCCCCCCCCCTCAAAAAACAAACAAAGCAAACAACAACATAGAGGACAAAAAGGTTGCGTGTTTTTGTGACACAGTAATGTCCCTTACAACGCATTATGCCACAGTAATAGCTCTTACACATTATGCCACAGTATTGCCTCTTACACATTATGCCACAGTAATGCTCCTTACACATAATACCACAGTAAGGTCCCATATACATTATGCCACAGTAAGGTCCCTTACACATTATGTCACAGTAATGCCCCTTACACATTATGCCACAGTAAGGCCCCTTACACATTATGCCACAGTAATGCCCCTTACACATTATGTCACAGTAATGCCCCATATACATTATGTCACAGTAATGCCCTTTACACATTATGCCACAGTAATGCCTCTTACACATTATGTCACAGTAATGCCCTTTACACATTATGCCACAGTAATGCCTCTTACACATTATGCCACAGTAAGGCTCCTTACACATTATGTCACAGTAATGCCCTTTACACATTATGCCACAGTAATGCCTCTTACACATTGTCACAGTAATGCCCTTTACACATTATGCCACAGTAATGCCTCTTACACATTATGCCACAGTAAGGCTCCTTACACATTATGTCACAGTAATGCTCCTTACACATTATACCACAGTAAGGTCCCATATACATTATGCCACAGTAATGCTCCTTACACATAATGTCACAGTAATGCCCCTTACACATTATGCCACAGTAATGCTCCTTACACATTATGCCACAGTAATGCCCCTTACACATTATGCCACAGTAAGGCCCCTTACACATTATGTCACAGTAATGCCCTTTACACATTATGCCACAGTAATGCCTCTTACACATTATGCCACAGTAAGGCTCCTTACACATTATGTCACAGTAATGCCCTTTACACATTATGCCACAGTAATGCCTCTTACACATTGTCACAGTAATGCCCTTTACACATTATGCCACAGTAATGCCTCTTACACATTATGCCACAGTAAGGCTCCTTACACATTATGTCACAGTAATGCTCCTTACACATTATACCACAGTAAGGTCCCATATACATTATGCCACAGTAATGTCCCTTACACATTATGCCACAGTAATGCTCCTTACACATAATGTCACAGTAATGCCCCTTACACATTATGCCACAGTAATGCTCCTTACACATTATGCCACAGTAAGACCCCTTACACATTATGCCACAGTAAGGCCCCTTACACATTATGCCACAGTAATGCTCCTTACACATTATGCCACAGTAAGGCCCCTTACACATTATGTCACAGTAATGCCCCTTACACAATATGTCACAGTAATGCCTCTTACACATTATGTCACAGTAAGGCTCCTTACACATTATGCCACAGTAATGCCCCTTACACATTATGCCACAGTAATGCCCCTTACACATTATGTCACAGTAATGCCCCTTACACATTATGTCACAGTAATGCCCCTTACACATTATGCCACAGTAATGCCCCTTACACATTATGCCACAGTAAGGCCCCTTACACATTATGCCACAGTAAGGCCCCTTACACATTATGCCACAGTAATGCCCCTTACACATTATGACACAGTAATGCTCCTTACACATTATGCCACAGTAAGGCCCCTTACACATTATGCCACAGTAAGGCCCCTTACACATTATGCCACAGTAAGCCCCTTACACATTATGCCACAGTAATGCCTCTTACACATTATGCCACAGTAATGCTTCTTACATATTATGCCACAGTAAGGCTCCTTACACATTATGCCACAGTAAGGCTCCTTACACATTATGCCACAGTAATGCCCCTTACACATTATGCCACAGTAAGGCCCCTTACACATTATGTCACAGTAAGGCTCCTTACACATTATGTCACAGTAATGCCCCTTACACATTATACCACAGTAAGGCTCCTTACACATTATGTCACAGTAATGCCCCTTACACATTATGTCACAGTAAGGCCCCTTACACATTATGCCACAGTAATGCCCCTTACACATTATGCCACAGTAATGCCCCCCAGTGACAGCAGCCCCCCAAAACTGACAGATGAAACACTATTAAAATTGGACTTTCAAAATGAGATCTCCCAATAAGCCAGCTCCCTCTTTTTACCTGGCAGGGCCGCAAGGTGGGTGAGCTCAGGCGGTGCGGTACGGGATGGAGATGACACATACCGGGGATTGGTCAGCGCCACGGTCATTCTAATGTGGCGCCAGTCACAAACCAATTGGAGCTCGTGGACCGGCAGCCAATCAGCATAGGCGTCAGATTAGACTGTCAGCGGCACTTTGTCTCTCAAGGCCGGGCTGCAGGCTCCAAAGCCACACGTGCAATTACTTGGGGACCCCCACCATGGCAGCCTCTCCTCGTCGCCCCCACAAGTCTGGCACCCGGGGCACGTGCCCCCTTAGCCCCCCCGTAGTTACAGCCCTGGGTCACTCTTATCCCTTACTGACACCCTGAGTGCATATGAGAATGATCATATAGCGTTAGTCTGCTCCACTGTTATTAGAGTATTTGTTTTGTCTGTGAATAGTTTGTATTCTATTTTACTGACCATTTAAAGAAAATATATAATTTGAAAAAAAAAAAAAAATTGCCGAAAATTTGCCATTATTTTATTTTTTTTCCCATTGAGGAAATTCAAACTATAAGTCAAAATAACACAATAGTATGCTCAGGGCACTCTTACACTATAACTCCCCATATATCTAACAGTTGTACATTCCCCAGTGTCGCATTAGCACTATAGTATGCTCGTGGCACTCTTACACTATAACTCCCCATGTATCTGACAGTTCTACATTCCCCAGTGTTACATTAGCACTATAATATGCTCGTGGCACTCTTACACTATAACTCCCCATGTATCTGACAGTTGTGAATTCCCCAGTGTCACATTAGCACTATAGTATGCTCGTGGCACTCTTACACTATAACTCCCCATGTATCTGACAGTTGTGCATTCCCCAGTGTTACATTAGCACTATAATATGCTCGTGGCACTCTTACACTATAACTCCCCATATATCTAACAGTTGTGCATTCCCCAGTGATACATTAGCACTATAGTATGCTCGTGGCACTCTTACACTATAACTCCCCATGTATCTGACAGTTGTGCATTCCCCAGTGTTACATTAGCACTATAATATGCTCATGGCACTCTTACACTATAACTCCCCATGTATCTGACAGTTGTGCATTCCCCAGTGTCACATTAGCACTATAGTATGCTCGTGGCACTCTTACACTATAACTCCCCATGTATCTGACAGTTGTACATTCCCCAGTGTTACATTAGCACTATAGTATGCTCGTGGCACTCTTACACTATAACTCCTCATGTATCTGACAGTTGTACATTCCCCAGTGTTACATTAGCACTATAGTATGCTCGTGGCACTCTTACACTATAACTCCTCATGTATCTGACAGTTGTACATTCCCCAGTGTCACATTAGCACTATAGTATGCTCGTGTCACTCTAACACAATAACGCCCCATGTATCTGACAGTTGTACATTCCCCAGTGTTACATTAGCACGATAGTATTCTCGTGGCACTCTTACACTATAACTCCCCATGTATCTGACAGTTGTACATTCCCCAGTGTTATATTAGCACTACAGTATGCTCGTGGCACTCTTACACTATAACTCCCCATGTATCTGATCATTGTACATTCCCCAGTGTTACATTAGCACTATAATATGCTCGTGGCACTCTTACACTATAACTCCCCATGTATCTGACAGTTGTACATTCCCCAGTGTCACATTAGCACTATAGTATGCTCGTGTCACTCTTACACAATAATGCCCCATGTATCTGACAGTTGTACATTCCCCAGTGTCACATTAGCACTATAGTATGCTCGTGGCAGTCTTACACTATAACTCCCCATGTATCTGACAGTTGTACATTCCCCAGTGTCACATTAGCACTATAGTATGCACGTGGCACTCTTAAACTATAACTTCCCATGTATTTGACAGTTGTACATTCCCCAGTGTCACATTAGCACTATAGTATGCTTGTGTCACTCTTACACTATAACTCCCCATGTATCTGACAGTTGTACATTTCCCAGTGTTACATTAGCACTATAGTATGCTCGTGGCACTCTTACACTATAACTCCCCATATATCTGGCAGTTGTACATTCCCCAGTGTCACATTAGCACTATAGTATGCTCGTGGCACTCTTACACGATAACTCCCCATGTATCTGACAGTTGTGCCTGACACAATGTCACATTAGCACTATAGTATGCTCGTGGCACTCTTACACTATAACTCCCCATGTATCTGACAGTTGTACATTCCCAAGTGTTACATTAGCACTATAGTATGCTCGTGGCACTCTTACACTATAACTCCCCATGTATCTGACAGTTGTACATTCCCCAGTGTCACATTAGCACTATAGTATGCTTGTGTCACTCTTACACTATAACTCCCCATGTATCTGACAGTTGTACATTCCCCAGTGTCACATTAGCACTATAGTATGCTCGTGGCACTCTTACACTATAACTCCCCATGTATCTGACAGTTGTACATTCCCCAGTGTCACATTAGCACTATAATATGCTCGTGGCACTCTTACACTATAACTCCCCATGTATCTGACAGTTGTGCCTGACACAATGTCACATTAGCACTATAATATGCTCGTGGCACTCTTACACTATAACTCCCCATGTATCTGACAGTTGTGCCTGACACAATGTCACATTAGCACGATAGTATGCTCGTGGCACTCTTACACTATAACTCCTCATGTATCTGACAGTTGTACATTCCCCAGTGTCACATTAGCACTATAGTATGCTCTTGGCACTCTTACACTATAACTCCCCATGTATCTGACAGTTGTGCCTGACACAATGTCACATTAGCACGATAGTATGCTCGTGGCACTCTTACACTATAACTCCTCATGTATCTGACAGTTGTACATTCCCCAGTGTCACATTAGCACTATAGTATGCTCGTGGCACTCTTACACTATAACTCCCCATGTATCTGACAGTTGTGCCTGACACAATGTCACATTAGCACTATAATATGCTCGTGGCACTCTTACACTATAACTCCCCATGTATCTGACAGTTGTACATTCCTCAGTGTTACATTAGCACTATAGTATGCTCGTGGCACTCTTACACTATAACTCCCCATGTATCTGACAGTTGTACATTCCCCAGTGTCACATTAGCACTATAGTATGCTCTTGGCACTCTTACACTATAACTCCCCATGTATCTGACAGTTGTGCCTGACACAATGTCACATTAGCACAATAGTATGCTCGTGGCACTCTTACACTATAACTCCTCATGTATCTGACAGTTGTACATTCCCCAGTGTTACATTAGCACTATAGTATGCTCGTGGCACTCTTACACTATAACTCCCAATGTATCTGACAGTTGTACATTCCCCAGTGTTACATTAGCACTATAGTATGCTTGTGTCACTCTTACACTATAACTCCCCATGTATCTGACAGTTGTACATTCCCCAGTGTTACATTAGCACTATAGTATGCTCGTGGCACTCTTACACTATAACTCCCCATGTATCTGACAGTTGTGCATTCCCCAGTGTCACATTAGCACTATAGTATGCTCGTGGCACTCTTACACTATAACTCCCCATGTATCTGACAGTTGTACATTCCCCAGTGTTACATTAGCACTATAGTATGCTCGTGGCACTCTTACACTATAACTCCTCATGTATCTGACAGTTGTACAATCCCCAGTGTTACATTAGCACTATAGTATGCTCGTGGCACTCTTACACTATAACTCCTCATGTATCTGACAGTTGTACATTCCCCAGTGTTACATTAGCACGATAGTGTGCTCGTGGCACTCTTACACTATAACTCCCCATGTATCTGACAGTTGTACATTCCCCAGTGATATATTAGCACTACAGTATGCTCGTGGCACTCTTACACTATAACTCCCCATGTATCTGACCGTTGTACATTCCCCAGTGTTACATTAGCACTATAATATGCTCGTGGCACTCTTACACGATAACTCCCCATGTATCTGACAATTGTACATTTCCCAGTGTTACATTAGCACTATAGTATGCTCGTGGCACTCTTACACTATAACTCCCTATGTATCTGACAGTTGTACATTCCCCAGTGTTACATTAGCACTAAAGTATGCTCGTGGCACTCTTACACTATAACTCCTCATGTATCTGACAGTTGTACATTCCCCAGTGTCACATTAGCACTATAGTATGCTCGTGTCACTCTTACACAATAACGCCCCATGTATCTGACAGTTGTACATTCCCCAGTGTTACAATAGCACGATAGTATTCTCGTGGCACTCTTACACTATAACTCCCCATGTATCTGACAGTTGTACATTCCTCAGTGTTACATTAGCACTATAATATGCTCGTGGCACTCTTACACTATAACTCCTCATGTATCTGACAGTTGTACATTCCCCAGTGTTACATTAGCACTATAGTATGCTCGTGGCACTCTTACACTATAACTCCTCATGTATCTGACAGTTGTACAATCCCCAGTGTTACATTAGCACTATAGTATGCTCGTGGCACTCTTACAATATAACTCCTCATGTATCTGACAGTTGTACATTCCCCAGTGTCACATTAGCACTATAGTATGCTCGTGTCACTCTTACACAATAACGCCCCATGTATCTGACAGTTGTACATTCCCCAGTGTTACATTAGCACGATAGTATGCTCGTGGCACTCTTACACTATAACTCCCCATGTATCTGACAGTTGTACATTCCCCAGTGATATATTAGCACTACAGTATGCTCGTGGCACTCTTACACTATAACTCCCCATGTATCTGACCGTTGTACATTCCCCAGTGTTACATTAGCACTATAATATGCTCGTGGCACTCTTACATGATAACTCCCCATGTATCTGACAATTGTACATTCCCCAGTGTTACATTAGCACTATAGTATGCTCGTGGCACTCTTACACTATAACTCCCTATGTATCTGACAGTTGTACATTCCCCAGTGTTACATTAGCACTAAAGTATGCTCGTGGCACTCTTACACTATAACTCCTCATGTATCTGACAGTTGTACATTCCCCAGTGTCACATTAGCACTATAGTATGCTCGTGTCACTCTTACACAATAACGCCCCATGTATCTGACAGTTGTACATTCCCCAGTGTTACAATAGCACGATAGTATTCTCGTGGCACTCTTACACTATAACTCCCCATGTATCTGACAGTTGTACATTCCTCAGTGTTACATTAGCACTATAATATGCTCGTGGCACTCTTACACTATAACTCCTCATGTATCTGACAGTTGTACATTCCCCAGTGTTACATTAGCACTATAATATGCTCGTGGCACTCTTACACTATAACTTCCCATGTATCTGACAGTTGTACATTCCCCAGTGTCACATTAGCACTAAAGTATGCTCGTGGCACTCTTACACTATAACTCCTCATGTATCTGACAGTTGTACATTCCCCAGTGTCACATTAGCACTATAGTATGCTCGTGTCACTCTTACACAATAACTCCCTATGTATCTGACAGTTGTACATTCCCCAGTGTTACATTAGCACTATAGTATGCTCGTGGCACTCTTACACTATAACTCCCTATGTATCTGACAGTTGTACATTCCCCAGTGTTACATTAGCACTAAAGTATGCTCGTGGCACTCTTACACTATAACTCCTCATGTATCTGACAGTTGTACATTCCCCAGTGTCACATTAGCACTATAGTATGCTCGTGTCACTCTTACACAATAACGCCCCATGTATCTGACAGTTGTACATTCCCCTAGTGTTACAATAGCACGATAGTATTCTCGTGGCACTCTTACACTATAACTCCCCATGTATCTGACAGTTGTACATTCCTCAGTGTTACATTAGCACTATAATATGCTCGTGGCACTCTTACACTATAACTCCTCATGTATCTGACAGTTGTACATTCCCCAGTGTTACATTAGCACTATAGTATGCTCGTGGCACTCTTACACTATAACTCCCTATGTATCTGACAGTTGTACATTCCCCAGTGTTACATTAGCACTATAATATGCTCGTGGCACTCTTACACTATAACTCCCCATGTATCTGACAGTTGTACATTCCCCAGTGTCACATTAGCACTATAGTATGCTTGTGTCACTCTTACACTATAACTCCCCATGTATCTGACAGTTGTACATTCCCCAGTGTTACATTAGCACTATAGTATGCTCGTGGCACTCTTACACTATAACTCCCCTTGTATCTGACAGTTGTACATTCCCCAGTGTCACATTAGCACTATAGTATGCTCGTGTCACTCTTACACTATAACTCCCCATGTATCTGACAGTTGTACATTCCTCAGTATCACATTAGCACTATAGTATGCTCGTGGCACTCTTACACTATAACTCCCCATGTATCTGACAGTTGTACATTCCCCAGTGTCACATTAGCACTATAGTATGCTCGTGGCACTCTTACACTATAACTCCCCATGTATCTGACAGTTATGCCTGACACAATGTCACATTAGCACTATAATATGCTCGTGGCACTCTTACACTATAACTCCCCATGTATCTGACAGTTGTACATTCCTCAGTGTTACATTAGCACTATAATATGCTCGTGGCACTCTTACACTATAACTCCCCATGTATCTGACAGTTGTACATTCCCCAGTGTCACATTAGCACTATAGTATGCTAGTGGCACTCTTACACTATAACTCCCCATGTATCTGACAGTTGTACATTCCCCAGTGTTACATTAGCACTATAGCATGGTCCTGGCACTCTTACACTATAACTCCCCATGTATCTGACAGTTGTACATTCCCCAGTGTCACATTAGCACTATAGTATGCTCTTGGCACTCTTACACTATAACTCCCCATGTATCTGACAGTTGTGCCTGACACAATGTCACATTAGCACGATAGTATGCTCGTGGCACTCTTACACTATAACTCCTCATGTATCTGACAGTTGTACATTCCCCAGTGTCACATTAGCACTATAGTATGCTCGTGGCACTCTTACACTATAACTCCCCATGTATCTGACAGTTGTGCCTGACACAATGTCACATTAGCACTATAATATGCTCGTGGCACTCTTACACTATAACTCCCCATGTATCTGACAGTTGTACATTCCTCAGTGTTACATTAGCACTATAGTATGCTCGTGGCACTCTTACACTATAACTCCCCATGTATCTGACAGTTGTACATTCCCCAGTGTCACATTAGCACTATAGTATGCTCTTGGCACTCTTACACTATAACTCCCCATGTATCTGACAGTTGTGCCTGACACAATGTCACATTAGCACGATAGTATGCTCGTGGCACTCTTACACTATAACTCCTCATGTATCTGACAGTTGTACATTCCCCAGTGTTACATTAGCACTATAGTATGCTCGTGGCACGCTTACACTATAACTCCCAATGTATCTGACAGTTGTACATTCCCCAGTGTTAAATTAGCACTATAGTATGCTCGTGGCACTCTTACACTATAACTCCCCATGTATCTGACAGTTGTGCATTCCCCAGTGTCACATTAGCACTATAGTATGCTCGTGGCACTCTTACACTATAACTCCCCATGTATCTGACAGTTGTACATTCCCCAGTGTTACATTAGCACTATAGTATGCTCGTGGCACTCTTACACTATAACTCCTCATGTATCTGACAGTTGTACAATCCCCAGTGTTACATTAGCACTATAGTATGCTCGTGGCACTCTTACACTATAACTCCTCATGTATCTGACAGTTGTACATTCCCCAGTGTCACATTAGCACTATAGTATGCTCGTGTCACTCTTACACAATAACGCCCCATGTATCTGACAGTTGTACATTCCCCAGTGTTACATTAGCACGATAGTATGCTCGTGGCACTCTTACACTATAACTCCCCATGTATCTGACAGTTGTACATTCCCCAGTGATATATTAGCACTACAGTATGCTCGTGGCACTCTTACACTATAACTCCCCATGTATCTGACCGTTGCACATTCCCCAGTGTTACATTAGCACTATAATATGCTCGTGGCACTCTTACACGATAACTCCCCATGTATCTGACAATTGTACATTCCCCAGTGTTACATTAGCACTATAGTATGCTCGTGGCACTCTTACACTATAACTCCCTATGTATCTGACAGTTGTACATTCCCCAGTGTTACATTAGCACTAAAGTATGCTCGTGGCACTCTTACACTATAACTCCTCATGTATCTGACAGTTGTACATTCCCCAGTGTCACATTAGCACTATAGTATGCTCGTGTCACTCTTACACAATAACGCCCCATGTATCTGACAGTTGTACATTCCCCAGTGTTACAATAGCACGATAGTATTCTCGTGGCACTCTTACACTATAACTCCCCATGTATCTGACAGTTGTACATTCCTCAGTGTTACATTAGCACTATAATATGCTCGTGGCACTCTTACACTATAACTCCTCATGTATCTGACAGTTGTACATTCCCCAGTGTTACATTAGCACTATAGTATGCTCGTGGCACTCTTACACTATAACTCCTCATGTATCTGACAGTTGTACAATCCCCAGTGTTACATTAGCACTATAGTATGCTCGTGGCACTCTTACACTATAACTCCTCATGTATCTGACAGTTGTACATTCCCCAGTGTCACATTAGCACTATAGTATGCTCGTGTCACTCTTACACAATAACGCCCCATGTATCTGACAGTTGTACATTCCCCAGTGTTACATTAGCATGATAGTATGCTCGTGGCACTCTTACACTATAACTCCCCATGTATCTGACAGTTGTACATTCCCCAGTGATATATTAGCACTACAGTATGCTCGTGGCACTCTTACACTATAACTCCCTATGTATCTGACAGTTGTACATTCCCCAGTGTTACATTAGCACTAAAGTATGCTCGTGGCACTCTTACACTATAACTCCTCATGTATCTGACAGTTGTACATTCCCCAGTGTCACATTAGCACTATAGTATGCTCGTGTCACTCTTACACAATAACGCCCCATGTATCTGACAGTTGTACATTCCCCTAGTGTTACAATAGCACGATAGTATTCTCGTGGCACTCTTACACTATAACTCCCCATGTATCTGACAGTTGTACATTCCTCAGTGTTACATTAGCACTATAATATGCTCGTGGCACTCTTACACTATAACTCCTCATGTATCTGACAGTTGTACATTCCCCAGTGTTACATTAGCACTATAGTATGCTCGTGGCACTCTTACACTATAACTCCCTATGTATCTGACAGTTGTACATTCCCCAGTGTTAAATTAGCACTATAATATGCTCGTGGCACTCTTACACTATAACTCCCCATGTATCTGACAGTTGTACATTCCCCAGTGTCACATTAGCACTATAGTATGCTTGTGTCACTCTTACACTATAACTCCCCATGTATCTGACAGTTGTACATTCCCCAGTGTTACATTAGCACTATAGTATGCTCGTGGCACTCTTACACTATAACTCCCCTTGTATCTGACAGTTGTACATTCCCCAGTGTCACATTAGCACTATAGTATGCTCGTGTCACTCTTACACTATAACTCCCCATGTATCTGACAGTTGTACATTCCTCAGTATCACATTAGCACTATAGTATGCTCGTGGCACTCTTACACTATAACTCCCCATGTATCTGACAGTTGTACATTCCCCAGTGTCACATTAGCACTATAGTATGCTCGTGGCACTCTTACACTATAACTCCCCATGTATCTGACAGTTATGCCTGACACAATGTCACATTAGCACTATAATATGCTCGTGGCACTCTTACACTATAACTCCCCATGTATCTGACAGTTGTACATTCCTCAGTGTTACATTAGCACTATAATATGCTCGTGGCACTCTTACACTATAACTCCCCATGTATCTGACAGTTGTACCTTCCCCAGTGTCACATTAGCACTATAGTATGCTAGTGGCACTCTTACACTATAACTCCCCATGTATCTGACAGTTGTACATTCCCCAGTGTTACATTAGCACTATAGTATGGTCCTGGCACTCTTACACTATAACACCCCATGTATCTGACAGTTGTACATTCCCCAGTGTCACATTAGCACTATAGTATGCTCTTGGCACTCTTACACTGTAACTCCCCATGTATCTGACAGTTGTGCCTGACACAATGTCACATTAGCACGATAGTATGCTCGTGGCACTCTTACACTATAACTCCTCATGTATCTGACAGTTGTACATTCCCCAGTGTTACATTAGCACTATAGTATGCTCATGGCACTCTTACACTATAACTCCCAATGTATCTGACAGTTGTACATTCCCCAGTGTTACATTAGCACTATAGTATGCTTGTGTCACTCTTACACTATAACTCCCCATGTATCTGACAGTTGTACATTCCCCAGTGTTACATTAGCACTATAGTATGCTCGTGGCACTCTTACACTATAACTCCCCATGTATCTGACAGTTGTGCATTCCCCAGTGTCACATTAGCACTATAGTATGCTCGTGGCACTCTTACACTATAACTCCCCATGTATCTGACAGTTGTACATTCCCCAGTGTTACATTAGCACTATAGTATGCTCATGGCACTCTTACACTATAACTCCCCATGTATCTGACAGTTGTACATTCCCCAGTGTTACATTAGCACTATAGTATGCACGTGGCACTCTTACACTATAACTCCCCATGTATCTGCCAGTTGTGCATTCCCCAGTGTCACATTAGCACTATAGTATGCTTGTGGCACTCTTACACTATAACTCCCCATGTATCTGACAGTTGTGCATTCCCCAGTGTCACATTACCACTATAGTATGCTTGTGGCACTCTTACACTATAACTCCCCATGTATCTGACAGTTGTGCATTCCCCAGTGTCACATTAGCACTATATTATGCTCGTGGCACTCTTACACTATAACTCCCCATGTATCTGACAGTTGTACATTCCCCAGTGTTACATTAGCACTATAGAATGCACGTGGCACTCTTACACTATAACTCCCCATGTATCTGACAGTTGTGCATTCCCCAGTGTCACATTAGCACTATAGTATGCTCGTGGCACTCTTACACTATAACTCCCCATGTATCTGACAGTTGTACATTCCCCAGTGTTACATTAGCACTATAGTATGCTCGTGGCACTCTTACACTATAACTCCCCATGTATCTGACAGTTGTGCCTGACACAATGTCAACTTAGGACGATAGTAATCTCCTGGCACTCTTACACTATAACGCCCTCTGTATCTGACAGTTGTACATTCCCCAGTGTCACATTAGCACTATAGTATGCACGTGGCACTCTTACACTATAACTCCCCATGTATCTGACAGTTGTGCATTCCCCAGTGTTACATTAGCACTATAGTATGCTCGTGGCACTCTTACACGAGAACTCCCCATGTATCTGACAGTTGTACATTCCCCAGTGTTACATTAGCACTATAGTATGCTCGTGGCACTCTTACACTATAACTCCCCATGTATCTGACAGTTGTACATTCCCCAGTGTTACATTAGCACTATAGTATGCTCGTGGCACTCTTACACTATAACTCCCAATGTATCTGACAGTTTTCCATTCCCCAGTGACACATTAGCACTATAGTATGCTCGTGGCACTCTTACACTATAACTCCCCATGTATCTGACAGTTGTACATTCCCCAGTGTTACATTAGCACTATAGTATGCTCGTGGCACTCTTACACTATAACTCCTCATGTATCTGACAGTTGTACATTCCCCAGTGTTACATTAGCACTATAGTATGCTCGTGGCACTCTTACACTATAACTCCCCATGTATCTGACAGTTGTATATTCCCCAGTGTCACATTAGCCCTATAGTATGCTCGTGGAACTCTTACACTATAACTCCCCATGTATCTGACAGTTGAACATTCCCCAGTGTCACATTAGCACTATAGTATGCTCGTGGCACTCTTACACTATAACTCCCCATGTATCTGACAGTTGTACATTCCCCAGTGTTACATTAGCACTATAGTATGCTCGTGGCACTCTTACACTATAACTCCCCATGTATCTGACAGTTGTGCCTGACACAATGTCAACTTAGGACGATAGTATTCTCCTGGCACTCTTACACTATAACGCCCTCTGTATCTGACAGTTGTACATTCCCCAGTGTCACATTAGCACTATAGTATGCACGTGGCACTCTTACACTATAACTCCCCATGTATCTGACAGTTGTGCATTCCCCAGTGTTACATTAGCACTATAGTATGCTCGTGGCACTCTTACACGAGAACTCCCCATGTATCTGACAGTTGTACATTCCCCAGTGTTACATTAGCACTATAGTATGCTCGTGGCACTCTTACACTATAACTCCCCATGTATCTGACAGTTGTACATTCCCCAGTGTTACATTAGCACTATAGTATGCTCGTGGCACTCTTACACTATAACTCCCAATGTATCTGACAGTTTTGCATTCCCCAGTGACACATTAGCACTATAGTATGCTTGTGGCACTCTTACACTATAACTCCCCATGTATCTGACAGTTGTACATTCCCCAGTGTTACATTAGCACTATAGTATGCTCGTGGCACTCTTACACTATAACTCCTCATGTATCTGACAGTTGTACATTCCCCAGTGTTACATTAGCACTATAGTATGCTCGTGGCACTCTTACACTATAACTCCTCATGTATCTGACAGTTGTACATTCCCCAGTGTCACATTAGCACTATAGTATGCTCGTGTCACTTACACAATAACGCCCCATGAATCTGACAGTTGTACATTCCCCAGTGTTACATTAGCACGATAGTATGCTCGTGGCACTCTTACACTATAACTCCCCATGTATCTGACAGTTGTACATTCCCCAGTGTTATATTAGCACTACAGTATGCTCGTGGCACTCTTACACTATAACTCCCCATGTATCTGACCGTTGTACATTCCCCAGTGTTACATTAGCACTATAATATGCTCGTGGCACTCTTACACTATAACTCCCCATATATCTAACAGTTGTGCATTCCCCAGTGATACATTAGCACTATAGTATGCTCGTGGCACTCTTACACTATAACTCCCCATGTATCTGACAGTTGTGCATTCCCCAGTGTTACATTAGCACTATAATATGCTCGTGGCACTCTTACACTATAACTCCCCATGTATCTGACAGTTGTACATTCCCCAGTGTTACATTAGCACTATAGTATGCTCGTGGCACTCTTACACTATAACTCCCCATGTGTCTGACAGTTGTGCATTCCCCAGTGTTACATTAGTACTATAGTATGCTCGTGGCACTCTTACACTATAACGCCCCATGTATCTGACAGTTGTACATTCCCAGTGTCACATTAGCACTATAGTATGCTCGTGGCACTCTTACACTATAACTCCTCATGTATCTGACAGTTGTACATTCCCCAGTGTTACATTAGCACTATAGTATGCTCGTGGCACTCTTACACTATAACTCCTCATGTATCTGACAGTTGTACATTCCCCAGTGTCACATTAGCACTATAGTATGCTCGTGTCACTCTTACACAATAACGCCCCATGTATCTGACAGTTGTACATTCCCCAGTGTTACATTAGCACGATAGTATGCTCGTGGCACTCTTACACTATAAATCCCCATGTATCTGACAGTTGTACATTCCCCAGTGTTATATTAGCACTACAGTATGCTCGTGGCACTCTTACACTATAACTCCCCATGTATCTGACCGTTGTATATTCCCCAGTGTTACATTAGCACTATAATATGCTCGTGGCACTCTTACACTATAACTCCCCATGTATCTGACAGTTGTACATTCCCCAGTGTCACATTAGCACTATAGTATGCTCGTGTCACTCTTACACAATAACGCCCCATGTATCTGACAGTTGTACATTCCCCAGTGTCACATTAGCACTATAGTATGCTCGTGGCAGTCTTACACTATAACTCCCCATGTATCTGACAGTTGTACATTCCCCAGTGTCACATTAGCACTATAGTATGCTCGTGGCACTCTTACACTATAACTTCCCATGTATTTGACAGTTGTACATTCCCCAGTGTCACATTAGCACTATAATATGCTTGTGTCACTCTTACACTATAACTCCCCATGTATCTGACAGTTGTACATTCCCCAGTGTTACATTAGCACTATAGTATGCTCGTGGCACTCTTACACTATAACTCCTCATGTATCTGACAGTTGTACATTCCCCAGTGTTACATTAGCACTATAGTATGCTCGTGGCACTCTTACACTATAACTCCTCATGTATCTGACAGTTGTACATTCCCCAGTGTCACATTAGCACTATAGTATGCTCGTGTCACTTACACAATAACGCCCCATGAATCTGACAGTTGTACATTCCCCAGTGTTACATTAGCACGATAGTATGCTCGTGGCACTCTTACACTATAACTCCCCATGTATCTGACAGTTGTACATTCCCCAGTGTTATATTAGCACTACAGTATGCTCGTGGCACTCTTACACTATAACTCCCAATGTATCTGACCGTTGTACATTCCCCAGTGTTACATTAGCACTATAATATGCTCGTGGCACTCTTACACTATAACTCCCCATATATCTAACAGTTGTGCATTCCCCAGTGATACATTAGCACTATAGTATGCTCGTGGCACTCTTACACTATAACTCCCCATGTATCTGACAGTTGTACATTCCCCAGTGTTACATTAGCACTATAATATGCTCGTGGCACTCTTACACTATAACTCCCCATGTATCTGACAGTTGTACATTCCCCAGTGTTACATTAGTACTATAGTATGCTCGTGGCACTCTTACACTATAACGCCCCATGTATCTGACAGTTGTACATTCCCAGTGTCACATTAGCACTATAGTATGCTCGTGGCACTCTTACACTATAACTCCCCATGTATCTGACAGTTGTACATTCCCCAGTGTTACATTAGCACTATAGTATGCTCGTGGCACTCTTACACTATAACTCCCAATGTATCTGACAGTTGTGCATTCCCCAGTGTCACATTAGCACTATAGTATGCTCGTGGCACTCTTACACTATAACTCCCCATGTATCTGACAGTTGTACATTCCCCAGTGTTACATTAGCACTATAGTATGCTCGTGGCACTCTTACACTATAACTCCTCATGTATCTGACAGTTGTACATTCCCCAGTGTTACATTAGCACTATAGTATGCTCGTGGCACTCTTACACTATAACTCCTCATGTATCTGACAGTTGTACATTCCCCAGTGTCACATTAGCACTATAGTATGCTCGTGTCACTCTTACACAATAACGCCCCATGTATCTGACAGTTGTACATTCCCCAGTGTTACATTAGCACGATAGTATGCTCGTGGCACTCTTACACTATAACTCCCCATGTATCTGACAGTTGTACATTCCCCAGTGTTATATTAGCACTACAGTATGCTCGTGGCACTCTTACACTATAACTCCCCATGTATCTGACCGTTGTACATTCCCCAGTGTTACATTAGCACTATAATATGCTCGTGGCACTCTTACACTATAACTCCCCATATATCTAACAGTTGTGCATTCCCCAGTGATACATTAGCACTATAGTATGCTCGTGGCACTCTTACACTATAACTCCCCATGTATCTGACAGTTGTACATTCCCCAGTGTTACATTAGCACTATAATATGCTCGTGGCACTCTTACACTATAACTCCCCATGTATCTGACAGTTGTACATTCCCCAGTGTTACATTAGTACTATAGTATGCTCGTGGCACTCTTACACTATAACGCCCCATGTATCTGACAGTTGTACATTCCCAGTGTCACATTAGCACTATAGTATGCTCGTGGCACTCTTACACGATAACTCCCCATGTATCTGACAGTTGTACATTCCCCAGTGTTACATTAGCACTATAGTATGCTCGTGGCACTCTTACACTATAACTCCCCATGTATCTGACAGTTGTACATTCCCCAGTGTTACATTAGCACTATAGTATGCTCGTGGCACTCTTACACTATAACTCCCCATGTGTCTGACAGTTGTGCATTCCCCAGTGTTACATTAGTACTATAGTATGCTCGTGGCACTCTTACACTATAACGCCCCATGTATCTGACAGTTATACATTCCCAGTGTCACATTAGCACTATAGTATGCTCGTGGCACTCTTACACTATAACTCCTCATGTATCTGACAGTTGTACATTCCCCAGTGTTACATTAGCACTATAGTATGCTCGTGGCACTCTTACACTATAACTCCTCATGTATCTGACAGTTGTACATTCCCCAGTGTCACATTAGCACTATAGTATGCTCGTGTCACTCTTACACAATAATGCCCCATGTATCTGACAGTTGTACATTCCCCAGTGTTACATTAGCACGATAGTATGCTCGTGGCACTCTTACACTATAAATCCCCATGTATCTGACAGTTGTACATTCCCCAGTGTTATATTAGCACTACAGTATGCTCGTGGCACTCTTACACTATAACTCCCCATGTATCTGACCGTTGTATATTCCCCAGTGTTACATTAGCACTATAATATGCTCGTGGCACTCTTACACTATAACTCCCCATGTATCTGACAGTTGTACATTCCCCAGTGTCACATTAGCACTATAGTATGCTCGTGTCACTCTTACACAATAACGCCCCATGTATCTGACAGTTGTACATTCCCCAGTGTCACATTAGCACTATAGTATGCTCGTGGCAGTCTTACACTATAACTCCCCATGTATCTGACAGTTGTACATTCCCCAGTGTCACATTAGCACTATAGTATGCTCGTGGCACTCTTACACTATAACTTCCCATGTATTTGACAGTTGTACATTCCCCAGTGTCACATTAGCACTATAATATGCTTGTGTCACTCTTACACTATAACTCCCCATGTATCTGACAGTTGTACATTCCCCAGTGTTACATTAGCACTATAGTATGCTCGTGGCACTCTTACACTATAACTCCTCATGTATCTGACAGTTGTACATTCCCCAGTGTTACATTAGCACTATAGTATGCTCGTGGCACTCTTACACTTAAACTCCTCATGTATCTGACAGTTGTACATTCCCCAGTGTCACATTAGCACTATAGTATGCTCGTGTCACTTACACAATAACGCCCCATGAATCTGACAGTTGTACATTCCCCAGTGTTACATTAGCACGATAGTATGCTCGTGGCACTCTTACACTATAACTCCCCATGAATTTGACAGTTGTACATTCCCCAGTGTTATATTAGCACTACAGTATGCTCGTGGCACTCTTACACTATAACTCCCCATGTATCTGACCGTTGTACATTCCCCAGTGTTACATTAGCACTATAATATGCTCGTGGCACTCTTACACTATAACTCCCCATATATCTAACAGTTGTGCATTCCCCAGTGATACATTAGCACTATAGTATGCTCGTGGCACTCTTACACTATAACTCCCCATGTATCTGACAGTTGTACATTCCCCAGTGTTACATTAGCACTATAATATGCTCGTGGCACTCTTACACTATAACTCCCCATGTATCTGACAGTTGTACATTCCCCAGTGTTACATTAGTACTATAGTATGCTCGTGGCACTCTTACACTATAACGCCCCATGTATCTGACAGTTGTACATTCCCAGTGTCACATTAGCACTATAGTATGCTCGTGGCACTCTTACAGTATAACTCCCCATGTATCTGACAGTTGTACATTCCCCAGTGTTACATTAGCACTATAGTATGCTCGTGGCACTCACACTCTAACTCCCAATGTATCTGACAGTTGTGCATTCCCCAGTGTCACATTAGCACTATAGTATGCTCGTGGCACTCTTACACTATAACTCCCCATGTATCTGACAGTTGTACATTCCCCAGTGTTACATTAGCACTATAGTATGCTCGTGGCACTCTTACACTATAACTCCTCATGTATCTGACAGTTGTACATTCCCCAGTGTTACATTAGCACTATAGTATGCTCGTGGCACTCTTACACTATAACTCCTCATGTATCTGACAGTTGTACATTCCCCAGTGTCACATTAGCACTATAGTATGCTCGTGTCACTCTTACACAATAACGCCCCATGTATCTGACAGTTGTACATTCCCCAGTGTTACATTAGCACGATAGTATGCTCGTGGCACTCTTACACTATAACTCCCCATGTATCTGACAGTTGTACATTCCCCAGAGTTATATTAGCACTACAGTATGCTCGTGGCACTCTTACACTATAACTCCCCATGTATCTGACCGTTGTACATTCCCCAGTGTTACATTAGCACTATAATATGCTCGTGGCACTCTTACACTATAACTCCCCATATATCTAACAGTTGTGCATTCCCCAGTGATACATTAGCACTATAGTATGCTCGTTGCACTCTTACACTATAACTCCCCATGTATCTGACAGTTGTACATTCCCCAGTGTTACATTAGCACTATAATATGCTCGTGGCACTCTTACACTATAACTCCCCATGTATCTGACAGTTGTACATTCCCCAGTGTTACATTAGTACTATAGTATGCTCGTGGCACTCTTACACTATAACTCCCCATGTATCTGACCGTTGTATATTCCCCAGTGTTACATTAGCACTATAATATGCTCGTGGCACTCTTACACTATAACTCCCCATGTATCTGACAGTTGTACATTCCCCAGTGTCACATTAGCACTATAGTATGCTCGTGTCGCTCTTACACAATAATGCCCCATGTATCTGACAGTTGTACATTCCCCAGTGTCACATTAGCACTATAGTATGCTCGTGGCAGTCTTACACTATAACTCCCCATGTATCTGACAGTTGTACATTCCCCAGTGTCACATTAGCACTATAGTATGCTCGTGGCACTCTTACACTATAACTTCCCATGTATTTGACAGTTGTACATTCCCCAGTGTCACATTAGCACTATAATATGCTTGTGTCACTCTTACACTATAACTCCCCATGTATCTGACAGTTGTACATTCCCCAGTGTTACATTAGCACTATAGTATGCTCGTGGCACTCTTACACTATAACTCCTCATGTATCTGACAGTTGTACATTCCCCAGTGTTACATTAGCACTATAGTATGCTCGTGGCACTCTTACACTATAACTCCTCATGTATCTGACAGTTGTACATTCCCCAGTGTCACATTAGCACTATAGTATGCTCGTGTCACTTACACAATAACGCCCCATGAATCTGACAGTTGTACATTCCCCAGTGTTACATTAGCACGATAGTATGCTCGTGGCACTCTTACACTATAACTCCCCATGTATCTGACAGTTGTACATTCCCCAGTGTTATATTAGCACTACAGTATGCTCGTGGCACTCTTACACTATAACTCCCCATGTATGTGACCGTTGTACATTCCCCAGTGTTACATTAGCACTATAATATGCTCGTGGCACTCTTACACTATAACTCCCCATATATCTAACAGTTGTGCATTCCCCAGTGATACATTAGCACTATAGTATGCTCGTGGCACTCTTACACTATAACTCCCCATGTATCTGACAGTTGTACATTCCCCAGTGTTACATTAGCACTATAATATGCTCGTGGCACTCTTACACTATAACTCCCCATGTATCTGACAGTTGTACATTCCCCAGTGTTACATTAGTACTATAGTATGCTCGTGGCACTCTTACACTATAACGCCCCATGTATCTGACAGTTGTACATTCCCAGTGTCACATTAGCACTATAGTATGCTCGTGGCACTCTTACAGTATAACTCCCCATGTATCTGACAGTTGTACATTCCCCAGTGTTACATTAGCACTATAGCATGCTCGTGGCACTCTTACACTATAACTCCCAATGTATCTGACAGTTGTGCATTCCCCAGTGTCACATTAGCACTATAGTATGCTCGTGGCACTCTTACACTATAACTCCCCATGTATCTGACAGTTGTACATTCCCCAGTGTTACATTAGCACTATAGTATGCTCGTGGCACTCTTACACTATATCTCCTCATGTATCTGACAGTTGTACATTCCCCAGTGTTACATTAGCACTATAGTATGCTCGTGGCACTCTTACACTATAACTCCTCATGTATCTGACAGTTGTACATTCCCCAGTGTCACATTAGCACTATAGTATGCTCGTGTCACTCTTACACAATAACACCCCATGTATCTGACAGTTGTACATTCCCCAGTGTTACATTAGCACGATAGTATGCTCGTGGCACTCTTACACTATAACTCCCCATGTATCTGACAGTTGTACATTCCCCAGTGTTATATTAGCACTACAGTATGCTCGTGGCACTCTTACACTACAACTCCCCATGTATCTGACCGTTGTACATTCCCCAGTGTTACATTAGCACTATAATATGCTCGTGGCACTCTTACACTATAACTCCCCATATATCTAACAGTTGTGCATTCCCCAGTGATACATTAGCACTATAGTATGCTCGTGGCACTCTTACACTATAACTCCCCATGTATCTGACAGTTGTACATTCCCCAGTGTTACATTAGCACTATAATATGCTCGTGGCACTCTTACACTATAACTCCCCATGTATCTGACAGTTGTACATTCCCCAGTGTTACATTAGTACTATAGTATGCTCGTGGCACTCTTACACTATAACGCCCCATGTATCTGACAGTTGTACATTCCCAGTGTCACATTAGCACTATAGTATGCTCGTGGCACTCTTACACGATAACTCCCCATGTATCTGACAGTTGTACATTCCCCAGTGTTACATTAGCACTATAGTATGCTCGTGGCACTCTTACAGTATAACTCCCCATGTATCTGACAGTTGTACATTCCCCAGTGTTACATTAGCACTATAGTATGCTCGTGGCACTCTTACACTATAACTCCCAATGTATCTGACAGTTGTGCATTCCCCAGTGTCACATTAGCACTATAGTATGCTCGTGGCACTCTTACACTATAACTCCCCATGTATCTGACAGTTGTACATTCCCCAGTGTTACATTAGCACTATAGTATGCTCGTGGCACTCTTACACTATAACTCCTCATGTATCTGACAGTTGTACATTCCCCAGTGTTACATTAGCACTATAGTATGCTCGTGGCACTCTTACACTATAACTCCTCATGTATCTGACAGTTGTACATTCCCCAGTGTCACATTAGCACTATAGTATGCTCGTGTCACTCTTACACAATAACGCCCCATGTATCTGACAGTTGTACATTCCCCAGTGTTACATTAGCACGATAGTATGCTCGTGGCACTCTTACACTATAACTCCCCATGTATCTGACAGTTGTACATTCCCCAGTGTTATATTAGCACTACAGTATGCTCGTGGCACTCTTACACTATAACTCCCCATGTATCTGACCGTTGTATATTCCCCAGTGTTACATTAGCACTATAATATGCTCGTGGCAGTCTTACACTATAACTCCCCATGTATCTGACAGTTGTACATTCCCCAGTGTCACATTAGCACTATAGTATGCTCGTGGCACTCTTACACTATAACTTCCCATGTATTTGACAGTTGTACATTCCCCAGTGTCACATTAGCACTATAATATGCTTGTGTCACTCTTACACTATAACTCCCCATGTATCTGACAGTTGTACATTCCCCAGTGTTACATTAGCACTATAGTATGCTCGTGGCACTCTTACACTATAACTCCCCATATATCTGACAGTTGTACATTCCCCAGTGTCACATTAGCACTATAGTATGCTCGTGGCACTCTTACACTATAACTCCCCATGTATCTGACAGTTGTGCCTGACACAATGTCACATTAGCACTATAATATGCTCGTGGCACTCTTACACTATAACTCCCCATGTATCTGACAGTTGTACATTCCTCAGTGTTACATTAGCACTATAGTATGCTCGTGGCACTCTTACACTATAACTCCCCATGTATCTGACAGTTGTACATTCCCCAGTGTCACATTAGCACTATAGTATGCTAGTGGCACTCTTACACTATAACTCCCCATGTATCTGACAGTTGTACATTCCCCAGTGTTACATTAGCACTATAGTATGCTCCTGGCACTCTTACACTATAACTCCCCATGTATCTGACAGTTGTACATTCCCCAGTGTCACATTAGCACTATAGTATGCTCTTGGCACTCTTACACTATAACTCCCCATGTATCTGACAGTTGTGCCTGTCACAATGTCACATTAGCACGATAGTATGCTCGTGGCACTCTTACACTATAACTCCTCATGTATCTGACAGTTGTACATTCCCCAGTGTCACATTAGCACTATAGTATGCTCGTGTCACTCTTACACAATAATGCCCCATGTATCTGACAGTTGTACATTCCCCAGTGTTACATTAGCACGATAGTATGCTCGTGGCACTCTTACACTATAAATCCCCATGTATCTGACAGTTGTACATTCCCCAGTGTTATATTAGCACTACAGTATGCTCGTGGCACTCTTACACTATAACTCCCCATGTATCTGACCGTTGTATATTCCCCAGTGTTACATTAGCACTATAATATGCTCGTGGCACTCTTACACTATAACTCCCCATGTATCTGACAGTTGTACATTCCCCAGTGTCACATTAGCACTATAGTATGCTCGTGTCACTCTTACACAATAACGCCCCATGTATCTGACAGTTGTACATTCCCCAGTGTCACATTAGCACTATAGTATGCTCGTGGCAGTCTTACACTATAACTCCCCATGTATCTGACAGTTGTACATTCCCCAGTGTCACATTAGCACTATAGTATGCTCGTGGCACTCTTACACTATAACTTCCCATGTATTTGACAGTTGTACATTCCCCAGTGTCACATTAGCACTATAATATGCTTGTGTCACTCTTACACTATAACTCCCCATGTATCTGACAGTTGTACATTCCCCAGTGTTACATTAGCACTATAGTATGCTCGTGGCACTCTTACACTATAACTCCTCATGTATCTGACAGTTGTACATTCCCCAGTGTTACATTAGCACTATAGTATGCTCGTGGCACTCTTACACTATAACTCCTCATGTATCTGACAGTTGTACATTCCCCAGTGTCACATTAGCACTATAGTATGCTCGTGTCACTTACACAATAACGCCCCATGAATCTGACAGTTGTACATTCCCCAGTGTTACATTAGCACGATAGTATGCTCGTGGCACTCTTACACTATAACTCCCCATGAATCTGACAGTTGTACATTCCCCAGTGTTATATTAGCACTACAGTATGCTCGTGGCACTCTTACACTATAACTCCCCATGTATCTGACCGTTGTACATTCCCCAGTGTTACATTAGCACTATAATATGCTCGTGGCACTCTTACACTATAACTCCCCATATATCTAACAGTTGTGCATTCCCCAGTGATACATTAGCACTATAGTATGCTCGTGGCACTCTTACACTATAACTCCCCATGTATCTGACAGTTGTACATTCCCCAGTGTTACATTAGCACTATAATATGCTCGTGGCACTCTTACACTATAACTCCCCATGTATCTGACAGTTGTACATTCCCCAGTGTTACATTAGTACTATAGTATGCTCGTGGCACTCTTACACTATAACGCCCCATGTATCTGACAGTTGTACATTCCCAGTGTCACATTAGCACTATAGTATGCTCGTGGCACTCTTACAGTATAACTCCCCATGTATCTGACAGTTGTACATTCCCCAGTGTTACATTAGCACTATAGTATGCTCGTGGCACTCTTACACTCTAACTCCCAATGTATCTGACAGTTGTGCATTCCCCAGTGTCACATTAGCACTATAGTATGCTCGTGGCACTCTTACACTATAACTCCCCATGTATCTGACAGTTGTACATTCCCCAGTGTTACATTAGCACTATAGTATGCTCGTGGCACTCTTACACTATAACTCCTCATGTATCTGACAGTTGTACATTCCCCAGTGTTACATTAGCACTATAGTATGCTCGTGGCACTCTTACACTATAACTCCTCATGTATCTGACAGTTGTACATTCCCCAGTGTCACATTAGCACTATAGTATGCTCGTGTCACTCTTACACAATAACGCCCCATGTATCTGACAGTTGTACATTCCCCAGTGTTACATTAGCACGATAGTATGCTCGTGGCACTCTTACACTATAACTCCCCATGTATCTGACAGTTGTACATTCCCCAGAGTTATATTAGCACTACAGTATGCTCGTGGCACTCTTACACTATAACTCCCCATGTATCTGACCGTTGTACATTCCCCAGTGTTACATTAGCACTATAATATGCTCGTGGCACTCTTACACTATAACTCCCCATATATCTAACAGTTGTGCATTCCCCAGTGATACATTAGCACTATAGTATGCTCGTTGCACTCTTACACTATAACTCCCCATGTATCTGACAGTTGTACATTCCCCAGTGTTACATTAGCACTATAATATGCTCGTGGCACTCTTACACTATAACTCCCCATGTATCTGACAGTTGTACATTCCCCAGTGTTACATTAGTACTATAGTATGCTCGTGGCACTCTTACACTATAACTCCCCATGTATCTGACCGTTGTATATTCCCCAGTGTTACATTAGCACTATAATATGCTCGTGGCACTCTTACACTATAACTCCCCATGTATCTGACAGTTGTACATTCCCCAGTGTCACATTAGCACTATAGTATGCTCGTGTCGCTCTTACACAATAATGCCCCATGTATCTGACAGTTGTACATTCCCCAGTGTCACATTAGCACTATAGTATGCTCGTGGCAGTCTTACACTATAACTCCCCATGTATCTGACAGTTGTACATTCCCCAGTGTCACATTAGCACTATAGTATGCTCGTGGCACTCTTACACTATAACTTCCCATGTATTTGACAGTTGTACATTCCCCAGTGTCACATTAGCACTATAATATGCTTGTGTCACTCTTACACTATAACTCCCCATGTATCTGACAGTTGTACATTCCCCAGTGTTACATTAGCACTATAGTATGCTCGTGGCACTCTTACACTATAACTCCTCATGTATCTGACAGTTGTACATTCCCCAGTGTTACATTAGCACTATAGTATGCTCGTGGCACTCTTACACTATAACTCCTCATGTATCTGACAGTTGTACATTCCCCAGTGTCACATTAGCACTATAGTATGCTCGTGTCACTTACACAATAACGCCCCATGAATCTGACAGTTGTACATTCCCCAGTGTTACATTAGCACGATAGTATGCTCGTGGCACTCTTACACTATAACTCCCCATGTATCTGACAGTTGTACATTCCCCAGTGTTATATTAGCACTACAGTATGCTCGTGGCACTCTTACACTATAACTCCCCATGTATGTGACCGTTGTACATTCCCCAGTGTTACATTAGCACTATAATATGCTCGTGGCACTCTTACACTATAACTCCCCATATATCTAACAGTTGTGCATTCCCCAGTGATACATTAGCACTATAGTATGCTCGTGGCACTCTTACACTATAACTCCCCATGTATCTGACAGTTGTACATTCCCCAGTGTTACATTAGCACTATAATATGCTCGTGGCACTCTTACACTATAACTCCCCATGTATCTGACAGTTGTACATTCCCCAGTGTTACATTAGTACTATAGTATGCTCGTGGCACTCTTACACTATAACGCCCCATGTATCTGACAGTTGTACATTCCCAGTGTCACATTAGCACTATAGTATGCTCGTGGCACTCTTACAGTATAACTCCCCATGTATCTGACAGTTGTACATTCCCCAGTGTTACATTAGCACTATAGCATGCTCGTGGCACTCTTACACTATAACTCCCAATGTATCTGACAGTTGTGCATTCCCCAGTGTCACATTAGCACTATAGTATGCTCGTGGCACTCTTACACTATAACTCCCCATGTATCTGACAGTTGTACATTCCCCAGTGTTACATTAGCACTATAGTATGCTCGTGGCACTCTTACACTATATCTCCTCATGTATCTGACAGTTGTACATTCCCCAGTGTTACATTAGCACTATAGTATGCTCGTGGCACTCTTACACTATAACTCCTCATGTATCTGACAGTTGTACATTCCCCAGTGTCACATTAGCACTATAGTATGCTCGTGTCACTCTTACACAATAACACCCCATGTATCTGACAGTTGTACATTCCCCAGTGTTACATTAGCACGATAGTATGCTCGTGGCACTCTTACACTATAACTCCCCATGTATCTGACAGTTGTACATTCCCCAGTGTTATATTAGCACTACAGTATGCTCGTGGCACTCTTACACTACAACTCCCCATGTATCTGACCGTTGTACATTCCCCAGTGTTACATTAGCACTATAATATGCTCGTGGCACTCTTACACTATAACTCCCCATATATCTAACAGTTGTGCATTCCCCAGTGATACATTAGCACTATAGTATGCTCGTGGCACTCTTACACTATAACTCCCCATGTATCTGACAGTTGTACATTCCCCAGTGTTACATTAGCACTATAATATGCTCGTGGCACTCTTACACTATAACTCCCCATGTATCTGACAGTTGTACATTCCCCAGTGTTACATTAGTACTATAGTATGCTCGTGGCACTCTTACACTATAACGCCCCATGTATCTGACAGTTGTACATTCCCAGTGTCACATTAGCACTATAGTATGCTCGTGGCACTCTTACACGATAACTCCCCATGTATCTGACAGTTGTACATTCCCCAGTGTTACATTAGCACTATAGTATGCTCGTGGCACTCTTACAGTATAACTCCCCATGTATCTGACAGTTGTACATTCCCCAGTGTTACATTAGCACTATAGTATGCTCGTGGCACTCTTACACTATAACTCCCAATGTATCTGACAGTTGTGCATTCCCCAGTGTCACATTAGCACTATAGTATGCTCGTGGCACTCTTACACTATAACTCCCCATGTATCTGACAGTTGTACATTCCCCAGTGTTACATTAGCACTATAGTATGCTCGTGGCACTCTTACACTATAACTCCTCATGTATCTGACAGTTGTACATTCCCCAGTGTTACATTAGCACTATAGTATGCTCGTGGCACTCTTACACTATAACTCCTCATGTATCTGACAGTTGTACATTCCCCAGTGTCACATTAGCACTATAGTATGCTCGTGTCACTCTTACACAATAACGCCCCATGTATCTGACAGTTGTACATTCCCCAGTGTTACATTAGCACGATAGTATGCTCGTGGCACTCTTACACTATAACTCCCCATGTATCTGACAGTTGTACATTCCCCAGTGTTATATTAGCACTACAGTATGCTCGTGGCACTCTTACACTATAACTCCCCATGTATCTGACCGTTGTATATTCCCCAGTGTTACATTAGCACTATAATATGCTCGTGGCAGTCTTACACTATAACTCCCCATGTATCTGACAGTTGTACATTCCCCAGTGTCACATTAGCACTATAGTATGCTCGTGGCACTCTTACACTATAACTTCCCATGTATTTGACAGTTGTACATTCCCCAGTGTCACATTAGCACTATAATATGCTTGTGTCACTCTTACACTATAACTCCCCATGTATCTGACAGTTGTACATTCCCCAGTGTTACATTAGCACTATAGTATGCTCGTGGCACTCTTACACTATAACTCCCCATATATCTGACAGTTGTACATTCCCCAGTGTCACATTAGCACTATAGTATGCTCGTGGCACTCTTACACTATAACTCCCCATGTATCTGACAGTTGTGCCTGACACAATGTCACATTAGCACTATAATATGCTCGTGGCACTCTTACACTATAACTCCCCATGTATCTGACAGTTGTACATTCCTCAGTGTTACATTAGCACTATAGTATGCTCGTGGCACTCTTACACTATAACTCCCCATGTATCTGACAGTTGTACATTCCCCAGTGTCACATTAGCACTATAGTATGCTAGTGGCACTCTTACACTATAACTCCCCATGTATCTGACAGTTGTACATTCCCCAGTGTTACATTAGCACTATAGTATGCTCCTGGCACTCTTACACTATAACTCCCCATGTATCTGACAGTTGTACATTCCCCAGTGTCACATTAGCACTATAGTATGCTCTTGGCACTCTTACACTATAACTCCCCATGTATCTGACAGTTGTGCCTGTCACAATGTCACATTAGCACGATAGTATGCTCGTGGCACTCTTACACTATAACTCCTCATGTATCTGACAGTTGTACATTCCCCAGTGTCACATTAGCACTATAGTATGCTCGTGGAACTCTTACACTATAACTCCCCATGTATCTGACAGTTGTACATTCCCCAGTGTCACATTAGCACTATAGTATGCTCGTGGCACTCTTACACTATAACTCCCCATGTATCTGACAGTTGTACATTCCCCAGTGTTACATTAGCACTATAGTATGCTCGTGGCACTCTTACACTATAACTCCCCATGTATCTGACAGTTGTGCCTGACACAATGTCACATTAGCATTATAATATGCTCGTGGCACTCTTACACTATAACTCCCCATGTATCTGACAGTTGTACATTCCTCAGTGTTACATTAGCACTATAATATGCTCGTGGCACTCTTACACTATAACTCCCCATGTATCTGACAGTTGTACATTCCCCAGTGTCACATTAGCACTATAGTATGCTAGTGGCACTCTTACACTATAACTCCCCATGTATCTGACAGTTGTACATTCCCCAGTGTTACATTAGCACTATAGTATGCTCCTGGCACTCTTACACTATAACTCCCCATGTATCTGACAGTTGTACATTCCCCAGTGTCACATTAGCACTATAGTATGCTCTTGGCACTCTTACACTATAACTCCCCATGTATCTGACAGTTGTGCCTGACACAATGTCACATTAGCACTATAGTATGCTCGTGGCACTCTTACACTATAACTCCTCATGTATCTGACAGTTGTACATTCCCCAGTGTTACATTAGCACTATAGTATGCTCGTGGCACTCTTACACTATAACTCCTCATGTATCTGACAGTTGTACATTCCCCAGTGTCACATTAGCACTATAGTATGCTCGTGTCACTCTTACACAATAATGCCCCATGAATCTGACAGTTGTACATTCCCCAGTGTTACATTAGCACGATAGTATGCTCGTGGCACTCTTACACTATAACTCCCCATGTATCTGATAGTTGTACATTCCCCAGTGTTATATTAGCACTACAGTATGCTCGTGGCACTCTTACACTATAACTCCCCATGTATCTGACCGTTGTACATTCCCCAGTGTTACATTAGCACTATAATATGCTCGTGGCACTCTTACACTATAACTCCCCATATATCTAACAGTTGTGCATTCCCCAGTGATACATTAGCACTATAGTATGCTCGTGGCACTCTTACACTATAACTCCCCATGTATCTGACAGTTGTGCATTCCCCAGTGTTACATTAACACTATAATATGCTCGTGGCACTCTTACACTATAACTCCCCATGTATCTGACAGTTGTGCATTCCCCAGTGTCACATTAGCACTATAATATGCTCGTGGCACTCTTACACTATAACTCCCCATGTATCTGACAGTTGTACATTCCCCAGTGTTACATTAGCACTATAGTATGCTCGTGGCACTCTTACACTATAACTCCCCATGTATCTGACAGTTGTGCATTCCCCAGTGTTACATTAGTACTATAGTATGCTCGTGGCACTCTTACACTATAACGCCCCATGTATCTGACAGTTGTACATTCCCAGTGTCACATTAGCACTATAGTATGCTCGTGGCACTCTTACACGATAACTCCCCATGTATCTGACAGTTGTACATTCCCCAGTGTTACATTAGCACTATAGTATGCTCGTGGCACTCTTACAGTATAACTCCCCATGTATCTGACAGTTGTACATTCCCCAGTGTTACATTAGCACTATAGTATGCTCGTGGCACTCTTACACTATAACTCCCAATGTATCTGACAGTTGTGCATTCCCCAGTGTCACATTAGCACTAAAGTATGCTCGTGGCACTCTTACACTATAACTCCCCATGTATCTGACAGTTGTACATTCCCCAGTGTTACATTAGCACTATAGTATGCTCGTGGCACTCTTACACTATAACTCCTCATGTATCTGACAGTTGTACATTCCCCAGTGTTACATTAGCACTATAGTATGCTCGTGGCACTCTTACACTATAACTCCTCATGTATCTGACAGTTGTACATTCCCCAGTGTCACATTAGCACTATAGTATGCTCGTGTCACTCTTACACAATAACGCCCCATGTATCTGACAGTTGTACATTCCCCAGTGTTACATTAGCACGATAGTATGCTCGTGGCACACTTACACTATAACTCCCCATGTATCTGACAGTTGTACATTCCCCAGTGTTATATTAGCACTACAGTATGCTCGTGGCACTCTTACACTATAACTCCCCATGTATCTGACCGTTGTACATTCCCCAGTGTTACATTAGCACTATAATATGCTCGTGTCACTCTTACACAATAACGCCCCATGTATCTGACAGTTGTACATTCCCCAGTGTCACATTAGCACTATAGTATGCTCGTGGCAGTCTTACACTATAACTCCCCATGTATCTGACAGTTGTACATTCCCCAGTGTCACATTAGCACTATAGTATGCTCGTGGCACTCTTACACTATAACTTCCCATGTATTTGACAGTTGTACATTCCCCAGTGTCACATTTGCATTATAATATGCTTGTGTCACTCTTACACTATAACTCCCCATGTATCTGACAGTTGTACATTCCCCAGTGTTACATTAGCACTATAGTATGCTTGTGGCTCTCTTACACTATAACTCCCCATGTATCTGACAGTTGTGCATTCCCCAGTGTCACATTAGCACTATAATATGCTCGTGGCACTCTTACACTATAACTCCCCATGTATGTGACAGTTGTGCATTCCCCAGTGTCACATTAGCACTATAATATGCTCGTGGCACTCTTACACTATAACTCCCCATGTATCTGACAGTTGTGCATTCCCCAGTGTTACATTAGCACTAAAGTATGCACGTGGCACTCTTACACTATAACTCCCCATGTATCTGACAGTTGTACATTCCCCAGTGTTACATTAGCACTATAGTATGCTCGTGGCAATCTTACACTATAACTCCCCATGTATCTGACAGTTGTGCCTGACACAATGTCACATTAGCACGATAGTATGCTCCTGGCACTCTTACACTATAACTCCCCATGTATCTGACAGTTGTATATTCCCCAGTGTCACATTAGCCCTATAGAATGCTCGTGGAACTCTTACACTATAACTCCCCATGTATCTGACAGTTGAACATTCCCCAGTGTCACATTAGCACTATAGTATGCTCGTGGCACTCTTACACTATAACTCCCCATGTATCTGACAGTTGTACATTCCCCAGTGTTACATTAGCACTATAGTATGCTCGTGGCACTCTTACACTATAACTCCCCATGTATCTGACAGTTGTGCCTGACACAATGTCAACTTAGGACGATAGTATTCTCCTGGCACTCTTACACTATAACGCCCTCTGTATCTGACAGTTGTACATTCCCCAGTGTCACATTAGCACTATAGTATGCACGTGGCACTCTTACACTATAACTCCCCATGTATCTGACAGTTGTGCATTCCCCAGTGTTACATTAGCACTATAGTATGCTCGTGGCACTGTTACACGAGAACTCCCCATGTATCTGACAGTTGTACATTCCCCAGTGTTACACTAGCACTATAGTATGCTCGTGGCACTCTTACACTATAACTCCCCATGTATCTGACAGTTGTACATTCCCCAGTGTTACATTAGCACGATAGTATGCTCGTGGCACTCTTACACTATAACTCCCAATGTATCTGACAGTTTTGCATTCCCCAGTGACACATTAGCACTATAGTATGCTCGTGGCACTCTTACACTATAACTCCCCATGTATCTGACAGTTGTACATTCCCCAGTGTTACATTAGCACTATAGTATGCTCGTGGCACTCTTACACTATAACTCCTCATGTATCTGACAGTTGTACATTCCCCAGTGTTACATTAGCACTATAGTATGCTCCTGGCACTCTTACACTATAACTCCCCATGTATCTGACAGTTGTATATTCCCCAGTGTCACATTAGCCCTATAGTATGCTCGTGGAACTCTTACACTATAACTCCCCATGTATCTGACAGTTGAACATTCCCCAGTGTCACATTAGCACTATAGTATGCTCGTGGCACTCTTACACTATAACTCCCCATGTATCTGACAGTTGTACATTCCCCAGTGTTACATTAGCACTATAGTATGCTCGTGGCACTCTTACACTATAACTCCCCATGTATCTGACAGTTGTGCCTGACACAATGTCAACTTAGGACGATAGTATTCTCCTGGCAATCTTACACTATAACGCCCTCTGTATCTGACAGTTGTACATTCCCCAGTGTCACATTAGCACTATAGTATGGACGTGGCACTCTTACACTATAACTCCCCATGTATCTGACAGTTGTGCATTCCCCAGTGTTACATTAGCACTATAGTATGCTCGTGGCACTCTTACACGAGAACTCCCCATGTATCTGACAGTTGTACATTCCCCAGTGTTACATTAGCACTATAGTATGCTCGTGGCACTCTTACACTATAACTCCCCATGTATCTGACAGTTGTACATTCCCCAGTGTTACATTAGCACTATAGTATGCTCGTGGCACTCTTACACTATAACTCCCAATGTATCTGACAGTTTTGCATTCCCCAGTGACACATTAGCACTATAGTATGCTCGTGGCACTCTTACACTATAACTCCCCATGTATCTGACAGTTGTACATTCCCCAGTGTTACATTAGCACTATAGTATGCTCGTGGCACTCTTACACTATAACTCCTCATGTATCTGACAGTTGTACATTCCCCAGTGTTACATTAGCACTATAGTATGCTCGTGGCACTCTTACACTATAACTCCTCATGTATCTGACAGTTGTACATTCCCCAGTGTCACATTAGCACTATAGTATGCTCGTGTCACTTACACAATAACGCCCCATGAATCTGACAGTTGTACATTCCCCAGTGTTACATTAGCACGATAGTATGCTCGTGGCACTCTTACACTATAACTCCCCATGTATCTGACAGTTGTACATTCCCCAGTGTTATATTAGCACTACAGTATGCTCGTGGCACTCTTACACTATAACTCCCCATGTATCTGACCGTTGTACATTCCCCAGTGTTACATTAGCACTATAATATGCTCGTGGCACTCTTACACTATAACTCCCCATATATCTAACAGTTGTGCATTCCCCAGTGATACATTAGCACTATAGTATGCTCGTGGCACTCTTACACTATAACTCCCCATGTATCTGACAGTTGTGCATTCCCCAGTGTTACATTAGCACTATAATATGCTCGTGGCACTCTTACACTATAACTCCCCATGTATCTGACAGTTGTACATTCCCCAGTGTTACATTAGCACTATAGTATGCTCGTGGCACTCTTACACTATAACTCCCCATGTGTCTGACAGTTGTGCATTCCCCAGTGTTACATTAGTACTATAGTATGCTCGTGGCACTCTTACACTATAACGCCCCATGTATCTGACAGTTGTACATTCCCAGTGTCACATTAGCACTATAGTATGCTCGTGGCACTCTTACACTATAACTCCTCATGTATCTGACAGTTGTACATTCCCCAGTGTTACATTAGCACTATAGTATGCTCGTGGCACTCTTACACTATAACTCCTCATGTATCTGACAGTTGTACATTCCCCAGTGTCACATTAGCACTATAGTATGCTCGTGTCACTCTTACACAATAACGCCCCATGTATCTGACAGTTGTACATTCCCCAGTGTTACATTAGCATGATAGTATGCTCGTGGCACTCTTACACTATAAATCCCCATGTATCTGACAGTTGTACATTCCCCAGTGTTATATTAGCACTACAGTATGCTCGTGGCACTCTTACACTATAACTCCCCATGTATCTGACCGTTGTATATTCCCCAGTGTTACATTAGCACTATAATATGCTCGTGGCACTCTTACACTATAACTCCCCATGTATCTGACAGTTGTACATTCCCCAGTGTCACATTAGCACTATAGTATGCTCGTGTCACTCTTACACAATAACGCCCCATGTATCTGACAGTTGTACATTCCCCAGTGTCACATTAGCACTATAGTATGCTCGTGGCACTCTTACACTATAACTCCCCATGTATCTGACAGTTGTACATTCCCCAGTGTCACATTAGCACTATAGTATGCTCGTGGCACTCTTACACTATAACTTCCCATGTATTTGACAGTTGTACATTCCCCAGTGTCACATTAGCACTATAATATGCTTGTGTCACTCTTACACTATAACTCCCCATGTATCTGACAGTTGTACATTCCCCAGTGTTACATTAGCACTATAGTATGCTCGTGGCACTCTTACACTATAACTCCTCATGTATCTGACAGTTGTACATTCCCCAGTGTTACATTAGCACTATAGTATGCTCGTGGCACTCATACACTATAACTCCTCATGTATCTGACAGTTGTACATTCCCCAGTGTCACATTAGCACTATAGTATGCTCGTGTCACTTACACAATAACGCCCCATGAATCTGACAGTTGTACATTCCCCAGTGTTACATTAGCACGATAGTATGCTCGTGGCACTCTTACACTATAACTCCCCATGTATCTGACAGTTGTACATTCCCCAGTGTTATATTAGCACTACAGTATGCTCGTGGCACTCTTACACTATAACTCCCCATGTATCTGACCGTTGTACATTCCCCAGTGTTACATTAGCACTATAATATGCTCGTGGCACTCTTACACTATAACTCCCCATATATCTAACAGTTGTGCATTCCCCAGTGATACATTAGCACTATAGTATGCTCGTGGCACTCTTACACTATAACTCCCCATGTATCTGACAGTTGTACATTCCCCAGTGTTACATTAGCACTATAATATGCTCGTGGCACTCTTACACTATAACTCCCCATGTATCTGACAGTTGTACATTCCCCAGTGTTACATTAGTACTATAGTATGCTCGTGGCACTCTTACACTATAACGCCCCATGTATCTGACAGTTGTACATTCCCAGTGTCACATTAGCACTATAGTATGCTCGTGGCACTCTTACATGATAACTCCCCATGTATCTGACAGTTGTACATTCCCCAGTGTTACATTAGCACTATAGTATGCTCGTGGCACTCTTACAGTATAACTCCCCATGTATCTGACAGTTGTACATTCCCCAGTGTTACATTAGCACTATAGTATGCTCGTGGCACTCTTACACTATAACTCCCAATGTATCTGACAGTTGTGCATTCCCCAGTGTCACATTAGCACTATAGTATGCTCGTGGCACTCTTACACTATAACTCCCCATGTATCTGACAGTTGTACATTCCCCAGTGTTACATTAGCACTATAGTATGCTCGTGGCACTCTTACACTATAACTCCTCATGTATCTGACAGTTGTACATTCCCCAGTGTTACATTAGCACTATAGTATGCTCGTGGCACTCTTACACTATAACTCCTCATGTATCTGACAGTTGTACATTCCCCAGTGTCACATTAGCACTATAGTATGCTCGTGTCACTCTTACACAATAACGCCCCATGTATCTGACAGTTGTACATTCCCCAGTGTTACATTAGCACGATAGTATGCTCGTGGCACTCTTACACTATAACTCCCCATGTATCTGACAGTTGTACATTCCCCAGTGTTATATTAGCACTACAGTATGCTCGTGGCACTCTTACACTATAACTCCCCATGTATCTGACCGTTGTACATTCCCCAGTGTTACATTAGCACTATAATATGCTCGTGGCACTCTTACACTATAACTCCCCATATATCTAACAGTTGTGCATTCCCCAGTGATACATTAGCACTATAGTATGCTCGTGGCACTCTTACACTATAACTCCCCATGTATCTGACAGTTGTACATTCCCCAGTGTTACATTAGTACTATAGTATGCTCGTGGCACTCTTACACTATAACGCCCCATGTATCTGACAGTTGTACATTCCCAGTGTCACATTAGCACTATAGTATGCTCGTGGCACTCTTACACGATAACTCCCCATGTATCTGACAGTTGTACATTCCCCAGTGTTACATTAGCACTATAGTATGCTCGTGGCACTCTTACAGTATAACTCCCCATGTATCTGACAGTTGTACATTCCCCAGTGTTACATTAGCACTATAGTATGCTCGTGGCACTCTTACACTATAACTCCCCATGTATCTGACAGTTGTACATTCCCCAGTGTCACATTAGCACTATAGTATGCTCGTGGCACTCTTACACTATAACTCCCCATGTATCTGACAGTTGTGCCTGACACAATGTCACAATAGCACTATAATATGCTCGTGGCACTCTTACACTATAACTCCCCATGTATCTGACAGTTGTACATTCCTCAGTGTTACATTAGCACTATAGTATGCTCGTGGCACTCTTACACTATAACTCCCCATGTATCTGACAGTTGTACATTCCCCAGTGTCACATTAGCACTATAGTATGCTAGTGGCACTCTTACACTATAACTCCCCATGTATCTGACAGTTGTACATTCCCCAGTGTTACATTAGCACTATAGTATGCTCCTGGCACTCTTACACTATAACTCCCCATGTATCTGACAGTTGTACATTCCCCAGTGTCACATTAGCACTATAGTATGCTCTTGGCACTCTTACACTATAATTCCCCATGTATCTGACAGTTGTGCCTGACACAATGTCACATTAGCACGATAGTATGCTCGTGGCACTCTTACACTATAACTCCTCATGTATCTGACAGTTGTACATTCCCCAGTGTCACATTAGCACTATAGTATGCTCGTGGAACTCTTACACTATAACTCCCCATGTATCTGACAGTTGTACATTCCCCAGTGTCACATTAGCACTATAGTATGCTCGTGGCACTCTTACACTATAACTCCCCATGTATCTGACAGTTGTACATTCCCCAGTGTTACATTAGCACTATAGTATGCTCGTGGCACTCTTACACTATAACTCCCCATGTATCTGACAGTTGTGCCTGACACAATGTCACATTAGCACTATAATATGCTCGTGGCACTCTTACACTATAACTCCCCATGTATCTGACAGTTGTACATTCCTCAGTGTTACATTAGCACTATAATATGCTCGTGGCACTCTTACACTATAACTCCCCATGTATCTGACAGTTGTACATTCCCCAGTGTCACATTAGCACTATAGTATGCTAGTGGCACTCTTACACTATAACTCCCCATGTATCTGACAGTTGTACATTCCCCAGTGTTACATTAGCACTATAGTATGCTCCTGGCACTCTTACACTATAACTCCCCATGTATCTGACAGTTGTACATTCCCCAGTGTCACATTAGCACTATAGTATGCTCTTGGCACTCTTACACTATAACTCCCCATGTATCTGACAGTTGTGCCTGACACAATGTCACATTAGCACTATAGTATGCTCGTGGCACTCTTACACTATAACTCCTCATGTATCTGACAGTTGTACATTCCCCAGTGTTACATTAGCACTATAGTATGCTCGTGGCACTCTTACACTATAACTCCTCATGTATCTGACAGTTGTACATTCCCCAGTGTCACATTAGCACTATAGTATGCTCGTGTCACTCTTACACAATAATGCCCCATGAATCTGACAGTTGTACATTCCCCAGTGTTACATTAGCACGATAGTATGCTCGTGGCACTCTTACACTATAACTCCCCATGTATCTGATAGTTGTACATTCCCCAGTGTTATATTAGCACTACAGTATGCTCGTGGCACTCTTACACTATAACTCCCCATGTATCTGACCGTTGTACATTCCCCAGTGTTACATTAGCACTATAATATGCTCGTGGCACTCTTACACTATAACTCCCCATATATCTAACAGTTGTGCATTCCCCAGTGATACATTAGCACTATAGTATGCTCGTGGCACTCTTACACTATAACTCCCCATGTATCTGACAGTTGTGCATTCCCCAGTGTTACATTAGCACTATAATATGCTCGTGGCACTCTTACACTATAACTCCCCATGTAACTGACAGTTGTGCATTCCCCAGTGTCACATTAGCACTATAATATGCTCGTGGCACTCTTACACTATAACTCCCCATGTATCTGACAGTTGTACATTCCCCAGTGTTACATTAGCACTATAGTATGCTCGTGGCACTCTTACACTATAACGCCCCATGTATCTGACAGTTGTACATTCCCCAGTGTCACATTAGCACTATAGTATGCTCGTGTCACTCTTACACAATAACGCCCCATGTATCTGACAGTTGTACATTCCCCAGTGTTACATTAGCACGATAGTATGCTCGTGGCACACTTACACTATAACTCCCCATGTATCTGACAGTTGTACATTCCCCAGTGTTATATTAGCACTACAGTATGCTCGTGGCACTCTTACACTATAACTCCCCATGTATCTGACCGTTGTACATTCCCCAGTGTTACATTAGCACTATAATATGCTCGTGGCACTCTTACACTATAACTCCCCATGTATCTGACAGTTGTACATTCCCCAGTGTCACATTAGCACTATAGTATGCTCGTGTCACTCTTACACAATAACGCCCCATGTATCTGACAGTTGTACATTCCCCAGTGTCACATTAGCACTATAGTATGCTCGTGGCAGTCTTACACTATAACTCCCCATGTATCTGACAGTTGTACATTCCCCAGTGTCACATTAGCACTATAGTATGCTCGTGGCACTCTTACACTATAACTTCCCATGTATTTGACAGTTGTACATTCCCCAGTGTCACATTTGCACTATAATATGCTTGTGTCACTCTTACACTATAACTCCCCATGTATCTGACAGTTGTACATTCCCCAGTGTTACATTAGCACTATAGTATGCTCGTGGCACTCTTACACTATAACTCCCCATGTATCTGACAGTTGTACATTCCCCAGTGTTACATTAGCACTATAGTATGCTCGTGGCACTCTTACACTATAACTCCCCATGTATCTGACAGTTGTACATTCCCCAGTGTCACATTAGCACTATAGTATGCTTGTGTCACTCTTACACTATAACTCCCCATGTATCTGACAGTTGTACATTCCCCAGTGTTACATTAGCACTATAGTATGCTCGTGGCACTCTTACACTATAACTCCCCATGTATCTGACAGTTGTACATTCCCCAGTGTCACATTAGCACTATAGTATGCTCGTGTCACTCTTACACTATAACTCCCCATGTATCTGACAGTTGTACATTCCCCAGTGTCACATTAGCACTATAGTATGCTCGTGGCACTCTTACACTATAACTCCCCATGTATCTGACAGTTATGCCTGACACAATGTCACATTAGCACTATAATATGCTCGTGGCACTCTTACACTGTAACTCCCCATGTATCTGACAGTTGTACATTCCTCAGTGTTACATTAGCACTATAATATGCTCGTGGCACTCTTACACTATAACTCCCCATGTATCTGACAGTTGTACATTCCCCAGTGTCACATTAGCACTATAGTATGCTAGTGGCACTCTTACACAATAACTCCCCATGTATCTGACAGTTGTACATTCCCCAGTGTTACATTAGCACTATAGTATGCTCCTGGCACTCTTACACTATAACTCCCCATGTATCTGACAGTTGTACATTCCCCAGTGTCACATTAGCACTATAGTATGCTCTTGGCACTCTTACACTATAACTCCCCATGTATCTGACAGTTGTGCCTGACACAATGTCACATTAGCACGATAGTATGCTCGTGGCACTCTTACACTATAACTCCTCATGTATCTGACAGTTGTACATTCCCCAGTGTTACATTAGCACTATAGTATGCTCGTGGCACTCTTACACTAAAACTCCCAATGTATCTGACAGTTGTACATTCCCCAGTGTTACATTAGCACTATAGTATGCTTGTGTCACTCTTACACTATAACTCCCCCTGTATCTGACAGTTGTACATTCCCCAGTGTTACATTAGCACTATAGTATGCTCCTGGCACTCTTACACTATAACTCCCCATGTATCTGACAGTTGTGCATTCCCCAGTGTCACGTTAGCACTATAGTATGCTCGTGGCACTCTTACACTTTAACTCCCCATGTATCTGACAGTTGTACATTCCCCAGTGTTACATTAGCACTATAGTATGCTCGTGGCACTCTTACACTATAACTCCCCATGTATCTGACAGTTGTACATTCCCCAGTGTTACATTAGCACTATAGTATGCACGTGGCACTCTTACACTATAACTCCCCATGTATCTGACAGTTGTGCATTCCCCAGTGTCACATTAGCACTATAGTATGCTTGTGGCACTCTTACACTATAACTCCCCATGTATCTGACAGTTGTGCATTCCCCAGTGTCACATTAGCACTATAGTATGCTTGTGGCACTCTTACACTATAACTCCCCATGTATCTGACAGTTGTGCATTCCCCAGTGTCACATTAGCACTATAATATGCTCGTGGCACTCTTACACTATAACTCCCCATGTATCTGACAGTTGTACATTCCCCAGTGTTACATTAGCACTATAGCATGCACGTGGCACTCTTACACTATAACTCCCCATGTATCTGACCGTTGTACATTCCCCAGTGTTACATTAGCACTATAATATGCTCGTGGCACTCTTACACTATAACTCCCCATGTATCTGACAGTTGTACATTCCCCAGTGTCACATTAGCACTATAGTATGCTCGTGTCACTCTTACACAATAACGCCCCATGTATCTGACAGTTGTACATTCCCCAGTGTCACATTAGCACTATAGTATGCTCGTGGCAGTCTTACACTATAACTCCCCATGTATCTGACAGTTGTACATTCCCCAGTGTCACATTAGCACTATAGTATGCTCGTGGCACTCTTACACTATAACTTCCCATGTATTTGACAGTTGTACATTCCCCAGTGTCACATTTGCACTATAATATGCTTGTGTCACTCTTACACTATAACTCCCCATGTATCTGACAGTTGTACATTCCCCAGTGTTACATTAGCACTATAGTATGCTCGTGGCACTCTTACACTATAACTCCCCATGTATCTGACAGTTGTACATTCCCCAGTGTTACATTAGCACTATAGTATGCTCGTGGCACTCTTACACTATAACTCCCCATGTATCTGACAGTTGTACATTCCCCAGTGTCACATTAGCACTATAGTATGCTTGTGTCACTCTTACACTATAACTCCCCATGTATCTGACAGTTGTACATTCCCCAGTGTTACATTAGCACTATAGTATGCTCGTGGCACTCTTACACTATAACTCCCCATGTATCTGACAGTTGTACATTCCCCAGTGTCACATTAGCACTATAGTATGCTCGTGTCACTCTTACACTATAACTCCCCATGTATCTGACAGTTGTACATTCCCCAGTGTCACATTAGCACTATAGTATGCTCGTGGCACTCTTACACTATAACTTCCCATGTATTTGACAGTTGTACATTCCCCAGTGTCACATTTGCACTATAATATGCTTGTGTCACTCTTACACTATAACTCCCCATGTATCTGACAGTTGTACATTCCCCAGTGTTACATTAGCACTATAGTATGCTCGTGGCACTCTTACACTATAACTCCCCATGTATCTGACAGTTGTACATTCCCCAGTGTTACATTAGCACTATAGTATGCTCGTGGCACTCTTACACTATAACTCCCCATGTATCTGACAGTTGTACATTCCCCAGTGTCACATTAGCACTATAGTATGCTTGTGTCACTCTTACACTATAACTCCCCATGTATCTGACAGTTGTACATTCCCCAGTGTTACATTAGCACTATAGTATGCTCGTGGCACTCTTACACTATAACTCCCCATGTATCTGACAGTTGTACATTCCCCAGTGTCACATTAGCACTATAGTATGCTCGTGTCACTCTTACACTATAACTCCCCATGTATCTGACAGTTGTACATTCCACAGTGTCACATTAGCACTATAGTATGCTCGTGGCACTCTTACACTATAACTCCCCATGTATCTGACAGTTGTGCCTGACACAATGTCACATTAGCACTATAATATGCTCGTGGCACTCTTACACTATAACTCCCCATGTATCTGACAGTTGTACATTCCTCAGTGTTACATTAGCACTATAATATGCTCGTGGCACTCTTACACTATAACTCCCCATGTATCTGACAGTTGTACATTCCCCAGTGTCACATTAGCACTATAGTATGCTAGTGGCACTCTTACACAATAACTCCCCATGTATCTGACAGTTGTACATTCCCCAGTGTTACATTAGCACTATAGTATGCTCCTGGCACTCTTACACTATAACTCCCCATGTATCTGACAGTTGTACATTCCCCAGTGTCACATTAGCACTATAGTATGCTCTTGGCACTCTTACACTATAACTCCCCATGTATCTGACAGTTGTGCCTGACACAATGTCACATTAGCACGATAGTATGCTCGTGGCACTCTTACACTATAACTCCTCATGTATCTGACAGTTGTACATTCCCCAGTGTTACATTAGCACTATAGTATGCTCGTGGCACTCTTACACTAAAACTCCCAATGTATCTGACAGTTGTACATTCCCCAGTGTTACATTAGCACTATAGTATGCTTGTGTCACTCTTACACTATAACTCCCCCTGTATCTGACAGTTGTACATTCCCCAGTGTTACATTAGCACTATAGTATGCTCCTGGCACTCTTACACTATAACTCCCCATGTATCTGACAGTTGTGCATTCCCCAGTGTCACGTTAGCACTATAGTATGCTCGTGGCACTCTTACACTTTAACTCCCCATGTATCTGACAGTTGTACATTCCCCAGTGTTACATTAGCACTATAGTATGCTCGTGGCACTCTTACACTATAACTCCCCATGTATCTGACAGTTGTACATTCCCCAGTGTTACATTAGCACTATATTATGCACGTGGCACTCTTACACTATAACTCCCCATGTATCTGACAGTTGTGCATTCCCCAGTGTCACATTAGCACTATAGTATGCTTGTGGCACTCTTACACTATAACTCCCCATGTATCTGACAGTTGTGCATTCCCCAGTGTCACATTAGCACTATAGTATGCTTGTGGCACTCTTACACTATAACTCCCCATGTATCTGACAGTTGTGCATTCCCCAGTGTCACATTAGCACTATAATATGCTCGTGGCACTCTTACACTATAACTCCCCATGTATCTGACAGTTGTACATTCCCCAGTGTTACATTAGCACTATAGCATGCACGTGGCACTCTTACACTATAACTCCCCATGTATCTGACAGTTGTGCATTCCCCAGTGTTACATTACCACGATAGTATCCTCGTGGCTCTCTTACACTATAACTCCCCATGTATCTGACAGTTGTACATTCCCCAGTGTTACATTAGCACTATAGTATGCTCCTGGCACTCTTACACTATAACTCCCCATGTATCTGACAGTTGTACATTCCCCAGTGTCACATTAGCACTATAGTATGCTCTTGGCACTCTTACACTATAACTCCCCATGTATCTGACAGTTGTGCCTGACACAATGTCACATTAGCACTATAGTATGCTCGTGGCACTCTTACACTATAACTCCTCATGTATCTGACAGTTGTACATTCCCCAGTGTTACATTAGCACTATAGTATGCTCGTGGCACTCTTACACTATAACTCCTCATGTATGTGACAGTTGTACATTCCCAAGTGTCACATTAGCACTATAGTATGCTCGTGTCACTCTTACACAATAATGCCCCATGAATCTGACAGTTGTACATTCCCCAGTGTTACATTAGCACGATAGTATGCTCGTGGCACTCTTACACTATAACTCCCCATGTATCTGACAGTTGTACATTCCTCAGTGTTACATTAGCACTATAATATGCTCGTGGCACTCTTACACTATAACTCCCCATGTATCTGACAGTTGTACATTCCCCAGTGTCACATTAGCACTATAGTATGCTAGTGGCACTCTTACACTATAACTCCCCATGTATCTGACAGTTGTGCATTCCCCAGTGTTACATTAGCACTATAATATGCTCGTGGCACTCTTACACTATAACTCCCCATGTATCTGACAGTTGTGCATTCCCCAGTGTCACATTAGCACTATAATATGCTCGTGGCACTCTTACACTATAACTCCCCATGTATCTGACAGTTGTACATTCCCCAGTGTTACATTAGCACTATAGTATGCTCGTGGCACTCTTACACTATAACTCCCCATGTATCTGACAGTTGTGCATTCCCCAGTGTTACATTAGTACTATAGTATGCTCGTGGCACTCTTACACTATAACGCCCCATGTATCTGACAGTTGTACATTCCCCAGTGTCACATTAGCACTATAGTATGCTCGTGTCACTCTTACACAATAACGCCCCATGTATCTGACAGTTGTACATTCCCCAGTGTTACATTAGCACGATAGTATGCTCGTGGCACACTTACACTATAACTCCCCATGTATCTGACAGTTGTACATTCCCCAGTGTTATATTAGCACTACAGTATGCTCGTGGCACTCTTACACTATAACTCCCCATGTATCTGACCGTTGTACATTCCCCAGTGTTACATTAGCACTATAATATGCTCGTGGCACTCTTACACTATAACTCCCCATGTATATGACAGTTGTACATTCCCCAGTGTCACATTAGCACTATAGTATGCTCGTGTCACTCTTACACAATAACGCCCCATGTATCTGACAGTTGTACATTCCCCAGTGTCACATTAGCACTATAGTATGCTCGTGGCAGTCTTACACTATAACTCCCCATGTATCTGACAGTTGTACATTCCCCAGTGTCACATTAGCACTATAGTATGCTCGTGGCACTCTTACACTATAACTTCCCATGTATTTGACAGTTGTACATTCCCCAGTGTCACATTTGCACTATAATATGCTTGTGTCACTCTTACACTATAACTCCCCATGTATCTGACAGTTGTACATTCCCCAGTGTTACATTAGCACTATAGTATGCTCGTGGCACTCTTACACTATAACTCCCCATGTATCTGACAGTTGTACATTCCCCAGTGTTACATTAGCACTATAGTATGCTCGTGGCACTCTTACACTATAACTCCCCATGTATCTGACAGTTGTACATTCCCCAGTGTCACATTAGCACTATAGTATGCTTGTGTCACTCTTACACTATAACTCCCCATGTATCTGACAGTTGTACATTCCCCAGTGTTACATTAGCACTATAGTATGCTCGTGGCACTCTTACACTATAACTCCCCATGTATCTGACAGTTGTACATTCCCCAGTGTCACATTAGCACTATAGTATGCTCGTGTCACTCTTACACTATAACTCCCCATGTATCTGACAGTTGTACATTCCCTAGTGTCACATTAGCACTATAGTATGCTCGTGGCACTCTTACACTATAACTCCCCATGTATCTGACAGTTGTGCCTGACACAATGTCACATTAGCACTATAATATGCTCGTGGCACTCTTACACTATAACTCCCCATGTATCTGACAGTTGTACATTCCTCAGTGTTACATTAGCACTATAATATGCTCGTGGCACTCTTACACTATAACTCCCCATGTATCTGACAGTTGTACATTCCCCAGTGTCACATTAGCACTATAGTATGCTAGTGGCACTCTTACACAATAACTCCCCATGTATCTGACAGTTGTACATTCCCCAGTGTCACATTAGCACTATAGTATGCTCTTGGCACTCTTACACTATAACTCCCCATGTATCTGACAGTTGTGCCTGACACAATGTCACATTAGCACGATAGTATGCTCGTGGCACTCTTACACTATAACTCCTCATGTATCTGACAATTGTACATTCCCCAGTGTTACATTAGCACTATAGTATGCTCGTGGCACTCTTACACTAAAACTCCCAATGTATCTGACAGTTGTACATTCCCCAGTGTTACATTAGCACTATAGTATGCTTGTGTCACTCTTACACTATAACTCCCCCTGTATCTGACAGTTGTACATTCCCCAGTGTTACATTAGCACGATAGTATGCTCGTGGCACACTTACACTATAACTCCCCATGTATCTGACAGTTGTACATTCCCCAGTGTTATATTAGCACTACAGTATGCTCGTGGCACTCTTACACTATAACTCCCCATGTATCTGACCGTTGTACATTCCCCAGTGTTACATTAGCACTATAATATGCTCGTGGCACTCTTACACTATAATTCCCCATGTATCTGACAGTTGTACATTCCCCAGTGTCACATTAGCACTATAGTATGCTCGTGTCACTCTTACACAATAACGCCCCATGTATCTGACAGTTGTACATTCCCCAGTGTCACATTAGCACTATAGTATGCTCGTGGCAGTCTTACACTATAACTCCCCATGTATCTGACAGTTGTACATTCCCCAGTGTCACATTAGCACTATAGTATGCTCGTGGCACTCTTACACTATAACTTCCCATGTATTTGACAGTTGTACATTCCCCAGTGTCACATTTGCACTATAATATGCTTGTGTCACTCTTACACTATAACTCCCCATGTATCTGACAGTTGTACATTCCCCAGTGTTACATTAGCACTATAGTATGCTCGTGGCACTCTTACACTATAACTCCCCATGTATCTGACAGTTGTACATTCCCCAGTGTTACATTAGCACTATAGTATGCTCGTGGCACTCTTATACTATAACTCCCCATGTATCTGACAGTTGTACATTCCCCAGTGTCACATTCGCACTATAGTATGCTTGTGTCACTCTTACACTATAACTCCCCATGTATCTGACAGTTGTACATTCCCCAGTGTTACATTAGCACTATAGTATGCTCGTGGCACTCTTACACTATAACTCCCCATGTATCTGACAGTTGTGCATTCCCCAGTGTCACATTAGCACTATAGTATGCTCGTGGCACTCTTACACTATAACTCCCCATGTATCTGACAGTTGTACATTCCCCAGTGTTACATTAGCACTATAGTATGCTCGTGGCACTCTTACACTATAACTCCTCATGTATCTGACAGTTGTACAATCCCCAGTGTTACATTAGCACTATAGTATGCTCGTGGCACTCTTACACTATAACTAATCATGTATCTGACAGTTGTACATTCCCCAGTGTCACATTAGCACTATAGTATGCTCGTGTCACTCTTACACAATAACGCCCCATGTATCTGACAGTTGTACATTCCCCAGTGTTACATTAGCACGATAGTATGCTCGTGGCACTCTTACACTATAACTCCCCATGTATCTGACAGTTGTACATTCCCCAGTGATATATTAGCACTACAGTATGCTCGTGGCACTCTTACACTATAACTCCCCATGTATCTGACCGTTGTACATTCCCCAGTGTTACATTAGCACTATAATATGCTCGTGGCACTCTTACACGATAACTCCCCATGTATCTGACAATTGTACATTCCCCAGTGTTACATTAGCACTATAGTATGCTCGTGGCACTCTTACACTATAACTCCCTATGTATCTGACAGTTGTACATTCCCCAGTGTTACATTAGCACTAAAGTATGCTCGTGGCACTCTTACACTATAACTCCTCATGTATCTGACAGTTGTACATTCCCCAGTGTCACATTAGCACTATAGTATGCTCGTGTCACTCTTACACAATAACGCCCCATGTATCTGACAGTTGTACATTCCCCAGTGTTACAATAGCACGATAGTATTCTCGTGGCACTCTTACACTATAACTCCCCATGTATCTGACAGTTGTACATTCCTCAGTGTTACATTAGCACTATAATATGCTCGTGGCACTCTTACACTATAACTCCTCATGTATCTGACAGTTGTACATTCCCCAGTGTTACATTAGCACTATAGTATGCTCGTGGCACTCTTACACTATAACTCCTCATGTATCTGACAGTTGTACAATCCCCAGTGTTACATTAGCACTATAGTATGCTCGTGGCACTCTTACACTATAACTCCTCATGTATCTGACAGTTGTACATTCCCCAGTGTCACATTAGCACTATAGTATGCTCGTGTCACTCTTACACAATAACGCCCCATGTATCTGACAGTTGTACATTCCCCAGTGTTACATTAGCATGATAGTATGCTCGTGGCACTCTTACACTATAACTCCCCATGTATCTGACAGTTGTACATTCCCCAGTGATATATTAGCACTACAGTATGCTCGTGGCACTCTTACACTATAACTCCCCATGTATCTGACCGTTGTACATTCCCCAGTGTTACATTAGCACTATAATATGCTCGTGGCACTCTTACACGATAACTCCCCATGTATCTGACAATTGTACATTCCCCAGTTTTACATTAGCACTATAGTATGCTCGTGGCACTCTTACACTATAACTCCCTATGTATCTGACAGTTGTACATTCCCCAGTGTTACATTAGCACTAAAGTATGCTCGTGGCACTCTTACACTATAACTCCTCATGTATCTGACAGTTGTACATTCCCCAGTGTCACATTAGCACTATAGTATGCTCGTGTCACTCTTACACAATAACGCCCCATGTATCTGACAGTTGTACATTCCCCAGTGTTACAATAGCACGATAGTATTCTCGTGGCACTCTTACAATATAACTCCCCATGTATCTGACAGTTGTACATTCCTCAGTGTTACATTAGCACTATAATATGCTCGTGGCACTCTTACACTATAACTCCTCATGTATCTGACAGTTGTACATTCCCCAGTGTTACATTAGCACTATAGTATGCTCGTGGCACTCTTACACTATAACTCCTCATGTATCTGACAGTTGTACAATCCCCAGTGTTACATTAGCACTATAGTATGCTCGTGGCACTCTTACACTATAACTCCTCATGTATCTGACAGTTGTACATTCCCCAGTGTCACATTAGCACTATAGTATGCTCGTGTCACTCTTACACAATAACGCCCCATGTATCTGACAGTTGTACATTCCCCAGTGTTACATTAGCATGATAGTATGCTCGTGGCACTCTTACACTATAACTCCCCATGTATCTGACAGTTGTACATTCCCCAGTGATATATTAGCACTACAGTATGCTCGTGGCACTCTTACACTATAACTCCCCATGTATCTGACCGTTGTACATTCCCCAGTGTTACATTAGCACTATAATATGCTCGTGGCACTCTTACACGATAACTCCCCATGTATCTGACAATTGTACATTCCCCAGTGTTACATTAGCACTATAGTATGCTCGTGGCACTCTTACACTATAACTCCCTATGTATCTGACAGTTGTACATTCCCCAGTGTTACATTAGCACTAAAGTATGCTCGTGGCACTCTTACACTATAACTCCTCATGTATCTGACAGTTGTACATTCCCCAGTGTCACATTAGCACTATAGTATGCTCGTGTCACTCTTACACAATAACGCCCCATGTATCTGACAGTTGTACATTCCCCAGTGTTACAATAGCACGATAGTATTCTCGTGGCACTCTTACACTATAACTCCCCATGTATCTGACAGTTGTACATTCCTCAGTGTTATATTAGCACTATAATATGCTCGTGGCACTCTTACACTATAACTCCTCATGTATCTGACAGTTGTACATTCCCCAGTGTTACATTAGCACTATAGTATGCTCGTGGCACTCTTACACTATAACTCCCTATGTATCTGACAGTTGTACATTCCCCAGTGTTACATTAGCACTATAATATGCTCGTGGCACTCTTACACTATAACTTCCCATGTATCTGACAGTTGTACATTCCCCAGTGTCACATTAGCACTAAAGTATGCTCGTGGCACTCTTACACTATAACTCCTCATGTATCTGACAGTTGTACATTCCCCAGTGTCACATTAGCACTATAGTATGCTCGTGTCACTCTTACACAATAACTCCCTATGTATCTGACAGTTGTACATTCCCCAGTGTTACATTAGCACTATAGTATGCTCGTGGCACTCTTACACTATAACTCCCTATGTATCTGACAGTTGTACATTCCCCAGTGTTACATTAGCACTAAAGTATGCTCGTGGCACTCTTACACTATAACTCCTCATGTATCTGACAGTTGTACATTCCCCAGTGTCACATTAGCACTATAGTATGCTCGTGTCACTCTTACACAATAACGCCCCATGTATCTGACAGTTGTACATTCCCCTAGTGTTACAATAGCACGATAGTATTCTCGTGGCACTCTTACACTATAACTCCCCATGTATCTGACAGTTGTACATTCCTCAGTGTTACATTAGCACTATAATATGCTCGTGGCACTCTTACACTATAACTCCTCATGTATCTGACAGTTGTACATTCCCCAGTGTTACATTAGCACTATAGTATGCTCGTGGCACTCTTACACTATAACTCCCTATGTATCTGACAGTTGTACATTCCCCAGTGTTAAATTAGCACTATAATATGCTCGTGGCACTCTTACACTATAACTCCCCATGTATCTGACAGTTGTACATTCCCCAGTGTCACATTAGCACTATAGTATGCTTGTGTCACTCTTACACTATAACTCCCCATGTATCTGACAGTTGTACATTCCCCAGTGTTACATTAGCACTATAGTATGCTCGTGGCACTCTTACACTATAACTCCCCTTGTATCTGACAGTTGTACATTCCCCAGTGTCACATTAGCACTATAGTATGCTCGTGTCACTCTTACACTATAACTCCCCATGTATCTGACAGTTGTACATTCCTCAGTATCACATTAGCACTATAGTATGCTCGTGGCACTCTTACACTATAACTCCCCATGTATCTGACAGTTGTACATTCCCCAGTGTCACATTAGCACTATAGTATGCTCGTGGCACTCTTACACTATAACTCCCCATGTATCTGACAGTTATGCCTGACACAATGTCACATTAGCACTATAATATGCTCGTGGCACTCTTACACTATAACTCCCCATGTATCTGACAGTTGTACATTCCTCAGTGTTACATTAGCACTATAATATGCTCGTGGCACTCTTACACTATAACTCCCCATGTATCTGACAGTTGTACATTCCCCAGTGTCACATTAGCACTATAGTATGCTAGTGGCACTCTTACACTATAACTCCCCATGTATCTGACAGTTGTACATTCCCCAGTGTTACATTAGCACTATAGTATGGTCCTGGCACTCTTACACTATAACTCCCCATGTATCTGACAGTTGTACATTCCCCAGTGTCACATTAGCACTATAGTATGCTCTTGGCACTCTTACACTGTAACTCCCCATGTATCTGACAGTTGTGCCTGACACAATGTCACATTAGCACGATAGTATGCTCGTGGCACTCTTACACTATAACTCCTCATGTATCTGACAGTTGTACATTCCCCAGTGTTACATTAGCACTATAGTATGCTCGTGGCACTCTTACACTATAACTCCCAATGTATCTGACAGTTGTACATTCCCCAGTGTTACATTAGCACTATAGTATGCTTGTGTCACTCTTACACTATAACTCCCCATGTATCTGACAGTTGTACATTCCCCAGTGTTACATTAGCACTATAGTATGCTCGTGGCACTCTTACACTATAACTCCCCATGTATCTGACAGTTGTGCATTCCCCAGTGTCACATTAGCACTATAGTATGCTCGTGGCACTCTTACACTATAACTCCCCATGTATCTGACAGTTGTACATTCCCCAGTGTTACATTAGCACTATAGTATGCTCGTGGCACTCTTACACTATAACTCCCCATGTATCTGACAGTTGTACATTCCCCAGTGTTACATTAGCACTATAGTATGCACGTGGCACTCTTACACTATAACTCCCCATGTATCTGACAGTTGTGCATTCCCCAGTGTCACATTACCACTATAGTATGCTTGTGGCACTCTTACACTATAACTCCCCATGTATCTGACAGTTGTGCATTCCCCAGTGTCACATTACCACTATAGTATGCTTGTGGCACTCTTACACTATAACTCCCCATGTATCTGACAGTTGTGCATTCCCCAGTGTCACATTAGCACTATATTATGCTCGTGGCACTCTTACACTATAACTCCCCATGTATCTGACAGTTGTACATTCCCCATTGTTACATTAGCACTATAGAATGCACGTGGCACTCTTACACTATAACTCCCCATGTATCTGACAGTTGTGCATTCCCCAGTGTCACATTAGCACTATAGTATGCTCGTGGCACTCTTACACTATAACTCCCCATGTATCTGACAGTTGTACATTCCCCAGTGTTACATTAGCACTATAGTATGCTCGTGGCACTCTTACACTATAACTCCCCATGTATCTGACAGTTGTGCCTGACACAATGTCAACTTAGGACGATAGTAATCTCCTGGCACTCTTACACTATAACGCCCTCTGTATCTGACAGTTGTACATTCCCCAGTGTCACATTAGCACTATAGTATGCACGTGGCACTCTTACACTATAACTCCCCATGTATCTGACAGTTGTGCATTCCCCAGTGTTACATTAGCACTATAGTATGCTCGTGGCACTCTTACACGAGAACTCCCCATGTATCTGACAGTTGTACATTCCCCAGTGTTACATTAGCACTATAGTATGCTCGTGGCACTCTTACACTATAACTCCCCATGTATCTGACAGTTGTACATTCCCCAGTGTTACATTAGCACTATAGTATGCTCGTGGCACTCTTACACTATAACTCCCAATGTATCTGACAGTTTTCCATTCCCCAGTGACACATTAGCACTATAGTATGCTCGTGGTACTCTTACACTATAACTCCCCATGTATCTGACAGTTGTATATTCCCCAGTGTCACATTAGCCCTATAGTATGCTCGTGGAACTCTTACACTATAACTCCCCATGTATCTGACAGTTGAACATTCCCCAGTGTCACATTAGCACTATAGTATGCTCCTGGCACTCTTACACTATAACTCCCCATGTATCTGACAGTTGTACATTCCCCAGTGTTACATTAGCACTATAGTATGCTCGTGGCACTCTTACACTATAACTCCCCATGTATCTGACAGTTGTGCCTGACACAATGTCAACTTAGGACGATAGTATTCTCCTGGCACTCTTACACTATAACGCCCTCTGTATCTGACAGTTGTACATTCCCCAGTGTCACATTAGCACTATAGTATGCACGTGGCACTCTTACACTATAACTCCCCATGTATCTGACAGTTGTGCATTCCCCAGTGTTACATTAGCACTATAGTATGCTCGTGGCACTCTTACACGAGAACTCCCCATGTATCTGACAGTTGTACATTCCCCAGTGTTACATTAGCACTATAGTATGCTCGTGGCACTCTTACACTATAACTCCCCATGTATCTGACAGTTGTACATTCCCCAGTGTTACATTAGCACTATAGTATGCTCGTGGCACTCTTACACTATAACTCCCAATGTATCTGACAGTTTTGCATTCCCCAGTGACACATTAGCACTATAGTATGCTTGTGGCACTCTTACACTATAACTCCCCATGTATCTGACAGTTGTACATTCCCCAGTGTTACATTAGCACTATAGTATGCTCGTGGCACTCTTACACTATAACTCCTCATGTATCTGACAGTTGTACATTCCCCAGTGTTACATTAGCACTATAGTATGCTCGTGGCACTCTTACACTATAACTCCTCATGTATCTGACAGTTGTACATTCCCCAGTGTCACATTAGCACTATAGTATGCTCGTGTCACTTACACAATAACGCCCCATGAATCTGACAGTTGTACATTCCCCAGTGTTACATTAGCACGATAGTATGCTCGTGGCACTCTTACACTATAACTCCCCATGTATCTGACAGTTGTACATTCCCCAGTGTTATATTAGCACTACAGTATGCTCGTGGCACTCTTACACTATAACTCCCCATGTATCTGACCGTTGTACATTCCCCAGTGTTACATTAGCACTATAATATGCTCGTGGCACTCTTACACTATAACTCCCCATATATCTAACAGTTGTGCATTCCCCAGTGATACATTAGCACTATAGTATGCTCGTGGCACTCTTACACTATAACTCCCCATGTATCTGACAGTTGTGCATTCCCCAGTGTTACATTAGCACTATAATATGCTCGTGGCACTCTTACACTATAACTCCCCATGTATCTGACAGTTGTACATTCCCCAGTGTTACATTAGCACTATAGTATGCTCGTGGCACTCTTACACTATAACTCCCCATGTGTCTGACAGTTGTGCATTCCCCAGTGTTACATTAGTACTATAGTATGCTCGTGGCACTCTTACACTATAACGCCCCATGTATCTGACAGTTGTACATTCCCAGTGTCACATTAGCACTATAGTATGCTCGTGGCACTCTTACACTATAACTCCTCATGTATCTGACAGTTGTACATTCCCCAGTGTTACATTAGCACTATAGTATGCTCGTGGCACTCTTACACTATAACTCCTCATGTATCTGACAGTTGTACATTCCCCAGTGTCACATTAGCACTATAGTATGCTCGTGTCACTCTTACACAATAACGCCCCATGTATCTGACAGTTGTACATTCCCCAGTGTTACATTAGCACGATAGTATGCTCGTGGCACTCTTACACTATAAATCCCCATGTATCTGACAGTTGTACATTCCCCAGTGTTATATTAGCACTACAGTATGCTCGTGGCACTCTTACACTATAACTCCCCATGTATCTGACCGTTGTATATTCCCCAGTGTTACATTAGCACTATAATATGCTCGTGGCACTCTTACACTATAACTCCCCATGTATCTGACAGTTGTACATTCCCCAGTGTCACATTAGCACTATAGTATGCTCGTGTCACTCTTACACAATAACGCCCCATGTATCTGACAGTTGTACATTCCCCAGTGTCACATTAGCACTATAGTATGCTCGTGGCAGTCTTACACTATAACTCCCCATGTATCTGACAGTTGTACATTCCCCAGTGTCACATTAGCACTATAGTATGCTCGTGGCACTCTTACACTATAACTTCCCATGTATTTGACAGTTGTACATTCCCCAGTGTCACATTAGCACTATAATATGCTTGTGTCACTCTTACACTATAACTCCCCATGTATCTGACAGTTGTACATTCCCCAGTGTTACATTAGCACTATAGTATGCTCGTGGCACTCTTACACTATAACTCCTCATGTATCTGACAGTTGTACATTCCCCAGTGTTACATTAGCACTATAGTATGCTCGTGGCACTCTTACACTATAACTCCTCATGTATCTGACAGTTGTACATTCCCCAGTGTCACATTAGCACTATAGTATGCTCATGTCACTTACACAATAACGCCCCATGAATCTGACAGTTGTACATTCCCCAGTGTTACATTAGCACGATAGTATGCTCGTGGCACTCTTACACTATAACTCCCCATGTATCTGACCGTTGTACATTCCCCAGTGTTACATTAGCACTATAATATGCTCGTGGCACTCTTACACTATAACTCCCCATATATCTAACAGTTGTGCATTCCCCAGTGATACATTAGCACTATAGTATGCTCGTGGCACTCTTACACTATAACTCCCCATGTATCTGACAGTTGTACATTCCCCAGTGTTACATTAGCACTATAATATGCTCGTGGCACTCTTACACTATAACTCCCCATGTATCTGACAGTTGTACATTCCCCAGTGTTACATTAGTACTATAGTATGCTCGTGGCACTCTTACACTATAACGCCCCATGTATCTGACAGTTGTACATTCCCAGTGTCACATTAGCACTATAGTATGCTCGTGGCACTCTTACAGTATAACTCCCCATGTATCTGACAGTTGTACATTCCCCAGTGTTACATTAGCACTATAGTATGCTTGTGGCACTCTTACACTATAACTCCCAATGTATCTGACAGTTGTGCATTCCCCAGTGTCACATTAGCACTATAGTATGCTCGTGGCACTCTTACACTATAACTCCCCATGTATCTGACAGTTGTATATTCCCCAGTGTTACATTAGCACTATAGTATGCTCGTGGCACTCTTACACTATAACTCCTCATGTATCTGACAGTTGTACATTCCCCAGTGTTACATTAGCACTATAGTATGCTCGTGGCACTCTTACACTATAACTCCTCATGTATCTGACAGTTGTACATTCCCCAGTGTCACATTAGCACTATAGTATGCTCGTGTCACTCTTACACAATAACGCCCCATGTATCTGACAGTTGTACATTCCCCAGTGTTACATTAGCATGATAGTATGCTCGTGGCACTCTTACACTATAACTCCCCATGTATCTGACAGTTGTACATTCCCCAGTGTTATATTAGCACTACAGTATGCTCGTGGCACTCTTACACTATAACTCCCCATGTATCTGACCGTTGTACATTCCCCAGTGTTACATTAGCACTATAATATGCTCGTGGCACTCTTACACTATAACTCCCCATATATCTAACAGTTGTGCATTCCCCAGTGATACATTAGCACTATAGTATGCTCGTGGCACTCTTACACTATAACTCCCCATGTATCTGACAGTTGTACATTCCCCAGTGTTACATTAGCACTATAATATGCTCGTGGCACTCTTACACTATAACTCCCCATGTATCTGACAGTTGTACATTCCCCAGTGTTACATTAGTACTATAGTATGCTCTTGGCACTCTTACACTATAACGCCCCATGTATCTGACAGTTGTACATTCCCAGTGTCACATTAGCACTATAGTATGCTCGTGGCACTCTTACACGATAACTCCCCATGTATCTGACAGTTGTACATTCCCCAGTGTTACATTAGCACTATAGTATGCTCGTGGCACTCTTACACTATAACTCCCCATGTATCTGACAGTTGTAAATTCCCCAGTGTTACATTAGCACTATAGTATGCTCGTGGCACTCTTACACTATAACTCCCCATGTGTCTGACAGTTGTGCATTCCCCAGTGTTACATTAGTACTATAGTATGCTCGTGGCACTCTTACACTATAACTCCCCATGTATCTGACAGTTGTACATTCCCCAGTGTTATATTAGCATTACAGTATGCTCGTGGCACTCTTACACTATAACTCCCCATGTATCTGACCGTTGTATATTCCCCAGTGTTACATTAGCACTATAATATGCTCGTGGCACTCTTACACTATAACTCCCCATGTATCTGACAGTTGTACATTCCCCAGTGTCACATTAGCACTATAGTATGCTCGTGTCACTCTTACACAATAACGCCCCATGTATCTGACAGTTGTACATTCCCCAGTGTCACATTAGCACTATAGTATGCTCGTGGCAGTCTTACACTATAACTCCCCATGTATCTGACAGTTGTACATTCCCCAGTGTCACATTAGCACTATAGTATGCTCGTGGCACTCTTACACTATAACTTCCCATGTATTTGACAGTTGTACATTCCCCAGTGTCACATTAGCACTATAATATGCTTGTGTCACTCTTACACTATAACTCCCCATGTATCTGACAGTTGTACATTCCCCAGTGTTACATTAGCACTATAGTATGCTCGTGGCACTCTTACACTATAACTCCTCATGTATCTGACAGTTGTACATTCCCCAGTGTTACATTAGCACTATAGTATGCTCGTGGCACTCTTACACTATAACTCCTCATGTATCTGACAGTTGTACATTCCCCAGTGTCACATTAGCACTATAGTATGCTCGTGTCACTTACACAATAACGCCCCATGAATCTGACAGTTGTACATTCCCCAGTGTTACATTAGCACGATAGTATGCTCGTGGCACTCTTACACTATAACTCCCCATGTATCTGACAGTTGTACATTCCCCAGTGTTATATTAGCACTACAGTATGCTCGTGGCACTCTTACACTATAACTCCCCATGTATCTGACCGTTGTACATTCCCCAGTGTTACATTAGCACTATAATATGCTCGTGGCACTCTTACACTATAACTCCCCATATATCTAACAGTTGTGCATTCCCCAGTGATACATTAGCACTATAGTATGCTCGTGGCACTCTTACACTATAACTCCCCATGTATCTGACAGTTGTACATTCCCCAGTGTTACATTAGCACTATAATATGCTCGTGGCACTCTTACACTATAACTCCCCATGTATCTGACAGTTGTACATTCCCCAGTGTTACATTAGTACTATAGTATGCTCGTGGCACTCTTACACTATAACGCCCCATGTATCTGACAGTTGTACATTCCCAGTGTCACATTAGCACTATAGTATGCTCGTGGCACTCTTACAGTATAACTCCCCATGTATCTGACAGTTGTACATTCCCCAGTGTTACATTAGCACTATAGTATGCTCGTGGCACTCTTACACTCTAACTCCCAATGTATCTGACAGTTGTGCATTCCCCAGTGTCACATTAGCACTATAGTATGCTCGTGGCACTCTTACACTATAACTCCCCATGTATCTGACAGTTGTACATTCCCCAGTGTTACATTAGCACTATAGTATGCTCGTGGCACTCTTACACTATAACTCCTCATGTATCTGACAGTTGTACATTCCCCAGTGTTACATTAGCACTATAGTATGCTCGTGGCACTCTTACACTATAACTCCTCATGTATCTGACAGTTGTACATTCCCCAGTGTCACATTAGCACTATAGTATGCTCGTGTCACTCTTACACAATAACGCCCCATGTATCTGACAGTTGTACATTCCCCAGTGTTACATTAGCACGATAGTATGCTCGTGGCACTCTTACACTATAACTCCCCATGTATCTGACAGTTGTACATTCCCCAGTGTTATATTAGCACTACAGTATGCTCGTGGCACTCTTACACTATAACTCCCCATGTATCTGACCGTTGTACATTCCCCAGTGTTACATTAGCACTATAATATGCTCGTGGCACTCTTACACTATAACTCCCCATATATCTAACAGTTGTGCATTCCCCAGTGATACATTAGCACTATAGTATGCTCGTGGCACTCTTACACTATAACTCCCCATGTATCTGACAGTTGTACATTCCCCAGTGTTACATTAGCACTATAATATGCTCGTGGCACTCTTACACTATAACTCCCCATGTATCTGACAGTTGTACATTCCCCAGTGTCACATTAGCACTATAGTATGCTCGTGTCGCTCTTACACAATAACGCCCCATGTATCTGACAGTTGTACATTCCCCAGTGTCACATTAGCACTATAGTATGCTCGTGGCAGTCTTACACTATAACTCCCCATGTATCTGACAGTTGTACATTCCCCAGTGTCACATTAGCACTATAGTATGCTCGTGGCACTCTTACACTATAACTTCCCATGTATTTGACAGTTGTACATTCCCCAGTGTCACATTAGCACTATAATATGCTTGTGTCACTCTTACACTATAACTCCCCATGTATCTGACAGTTGTACATTCCCCAGTGTTACATTAGCACTATAGTATGCTCGTGGCACTCTTACACTATAACTCCTCATGTATCTGACAGTTGTACATTCCCCAGTGTTACATTAGCACTATAGTATGCTCGTGGCACTCTTACACTATAACTCCTCATGTATCTGACAGTTGTACATTCCCCAGTGTCACATTAGCACTATAGTATGCTCGTGTCACTTACACAATAACGCCCCATGAATCTGACAGTTGTACATTCCCCAGTGTTACATTAGCACGATAGTATGCTCGTGGTACTCTTACACTATAACTCCCCATGTATCTGACAGTTGTACATTCCCCAGTGTTATATTAGCACTACAGTATGCTCGTGGCACTCTTACACTATAACTCCCCATGTATGTGACCGTTGTACATTCCCCAGTGTTACATTAGCACTATAATATGCTCGTGGCACTCTTACACTATAACTCCCCATATATCTAACAGTTGTGCATTCCCCAGTGATACATTAGCACTATAGTATGCTCGTGGCACTCTTACACTATAACTCCCCATGTATCTGACAGTTGTACATTCCCCAGTGTTACATTAGCACTATAATATGCTCGTGGCACTCTTACACTATAACTCCCCATGTATCTGACAGTTGTACATTCCCCAGTGTTACATTAGTACTATAGTATGCTCGTGGCACTCTTACACTATAACGCCCCATGTATCTGACAGTTGTACATTCCCAGTGTCACATTAGCACTATAGTATGCTCGTGGCACTCTTACAGTATAACTCCCCATGTATCTGACAGTTGTACATTCCCCAGTGTTACATTAGCACTATAGTATGCTCGTGGCACTCTTACACTATAACTCCCAATGTATCTGACAGTTGTGCATTCCCCAGTGTCACATTAGCACTATAGTATGCTCGTGGCACTCTTACACTATAACTCCCCATGTATCTGACAGTTGTACATTCCCCAGTGTTACATTAGCACTATAGTATGCTCGTGGCACTCTTACACTATATCTCCTCATGTATCTGACAGTTGTACATTCCCCAGTGTTACATTAGCACTATAGTATGCTCGTGGCACTCTTACACTATAACTCCTCATGTATCTGACAGTTGTACATTCCCCAGTGTCACATTAGCACTATAGTATGCTCGTGTCACTCTTACACAATAACGCCCCATGTATCTGACAGTTGTACATTCCCCAGTGTTACATTAGCACGATAGTATGCTCGTGGCACTCTTACACTATAACTCCCCATGTATCTGACAGTTGTACATTCCCCAGTGTTATATTAGCACTACAGTATGCTCGTGGCACTCTTACACTATAACTCCCCATGTATCTGACCGTTGTACATTCCCCAGTGTTACATTAGCACTATAATATGCTCGTGGCACTCTTACACTATAACTCCCCATATATCTAACAGTTGTGCATTCCCCAGTGATACATTAGCACTATAGTATGCTCGTGGCACTCTTACACTATAACTCCCCATGTATCTGACAGTTGTACATTCCCCAGTGTTACATTAGCACTATAATATGCTCGTGGCACTCTTACACTATAACTCCCCATGTATCTGACAGTTGTACATTCCCCAGTGTTACATTAGTACTATAGTATGCTCGTGGCACTCTTACACTATAACGCCCAATGTATCTGACAGTTGTACATTCCCAGTGTCACATTAGCACTATAGTATGCTCGTGGCACTCTTACACGATAACTCCCCATGTATCTGACAGTTGTACATTCCCCAGTGTTACATTAGCACTATAGTATGCTCGTGGCACTCTTACAGTATAACTCCCCATGTATCTGACAGTTGTACATTCCCCAGTGTTACATTAGCACTATAGTATGCTCGTGGCACTCTTACACTATAACTCCCAATGTATCTGACAGTTGTGCATTCCCCAGTGTCACATTAGCACTATAGTATGCTCGTGGCACTCTTACACTATAACTCCCCATGTATCTGACAGTTGTACATTCCCCAGTGTTACATTAGCACTATAGTATGCTCGTGGCACTCTTACACTATAACTCCTCATGTATCTGACAGTTGTACATTCCCCAGTGTTACATTAGCACTATAGTATGCTCGTGGCACTCTTACACTATAACTCCTCATGTATCTGACAGTTGTACATTCCCCAGTGTCACATTAGCACTATAGTATGCTCGTGTCACTCTTACACAATAACGCCCCATGTATCTGACAGTTGTACATTCCCCAGTGTTACATTAGCACGATAGTATGCTCGTGGCACTCTTACACTATAACTCCCCATGTATCTGACAGTTGTACATTCCCCAGTGTTATATTAGCACTACAGTATGCTCGTGGCACTCTTACACTATAACTCCCCATGTATCTGACCATTGTATATTCCCCAGTGTTACATTAGCACTATAATATGCTCGTGGCAGTCTTACACTATAACTCCCCATGTATCTGACAGTTGTACATTCCCCAGTGTCACATTAGCACTATAGTATGCTCGTGGCACTCTTACACTATAACTTCCCATGTATTTGACAGTTGTACATTCCCCAGTGTCTCCTTAGCACTATAATATGCTTGTGTCACTCTTACACTATAACTCCCCATGTATCTGACAGTTGTACATTCCCCAGTGTTACATTAGCACTATAGTATGCTCGTGGCACTCTTACACTATAACTCCCCATATATCTAACAGTTGTACATTCCCCAGTGTCACATTAGCACTATAGTATGCTCGTGGCACTCTTACACCATAACTCCCCATGTATCTGACAGTTGTGCCTGACACAATGTCACATTAGCACTATAGTATGCTCGTGGCACTCTTACACTATAACTCCCCATGTATCTGACAGTTGTACATTCCCCAGTGTTACATTAGCAATATAGTATGCTCGTGGCACTCTTACACTATAACTCCCCATGTATCTGACAGTTGTACATTCCCCAGTGTTACATTAGCACTATAGTATGCTCGTGGCACTCTTACACTATAACTCCCCATGTATCTGACAGTTGTACATTCCCCAGTGTCACATTAGCACTATAGTATGCTTGTGTCACTCTTACACTATAACTCCCCATGTATCTGACAGTTGTACATTCCCCAGTGTTACATTAGCACTATAGTATGCTCGTGGCACTCTTACACTATAACTCCCCATGTATCTGACAGTTGTACATTCCCCAGTGTCACATTAGCACTATAGTATGCTCGTGTCACTCTTACACTATAACTCCCCATGTATCTGACAGTTGTACATTCCCCAGTGTCACATTAGCACTATAGTATGCTCGTGGCACTCTTACACTATAACTCCCCAAGTATCTGACAGTTGTACATTCCCCAGTGTCACATTAGCACTATAGTATGCTCGTAGCACTCTTACACTATAACTCCCCATGTATCTGACAGTTGTGCCTGACACAATGTCACATTAGCACTATAATATGCTCGTGGCACTCTTACACTATAACTCCCCATGTATCTGACAGTTGTACATTCCTCAGTGTTACATTAGCACTATAGTATGCTCGTGGCACTCTTACACTATAACTCCCCATGTATCTGACAGTTGTACATTCCCCAGTGTCACATTAGCACTATAGTATGCTAGTGGCACTCTTACACTATAACTCCCCATGTATCTGACAGTTGTACATTCCCCAGTGTTACATTAGCACTATAGTATGCTCCTGGCACTCTTACACTATAACTCCCCATGTATCTGACAGTTGTACATTCCCCAGTGTCACATTAGCACTATAGTATGCTCTTGGCACTCTTACACTATAACTCCCCATGTATCTGACAGTTGTGCCTGACACAATGTCACATTAGCACGATAGTATGCTCGTGGCACTCTTACACTATAACTCCTCATGTATCTGACAGTTGTACATTCCCCAGTGTCACATTAGCACTATAGTATGCTCGTGGAACTCTTACACTATAACTCCCCATGTATCTGACAGTTGTACATTCCCCAGTGTCACATTAGCACTATAGTATGCTCGTGGCACTCTTACACTATAACTCCCCATGTATCTGACAGTTGTACATTCCCCAGTGTTACATTAGCACTATAGTATGCTCGTGGCACTCTTACACTATAACTCCCCATGTATCTGACAGTTGTGCCTGACACAATGTCACATTAGCACTATAATATGCTCGTGGCACTCTTACACTATAACTCCCCATGTATCTGACAGTTGTACATTCCTCAGTGTTACATTAGCACTATAATATGCTCGTGGCACTCTTACACTATAACTCCCCATGGATCTGACAGTTGTACATTCCCCAGTGTCACATTAGCACTATAGTATGCTAGTGGCACTCTTACACTATAACTCCCCATGTATCTGACAGTTGTACATTCCCCAGTGTTACATTAGCACTATAGTATGCTCCTGGCACTCTTACACTATAACTCCCCATGTATCTGACAGTTGTACATTCCCCAGTGTCACATTAGCACTATAGTATGCTCTTGGCACTCTTACACTATAACTCCCCATGTATCTGACAGTTGTACATTCCCCAGTGTCACATTAGCACTATAGTATGCTCGTGGCACTCTTACACTATAACTCCCCATGTATCTGACAGTTGTACATTCCCCAGTGTCACATTAGCACTATAGTATGCTCGTGGCACTCTTACACTATAACTCCCCATGTATCTGACAGTTGTGCCTGACACAATGTCACATTAGCACTATAATATGCTCGTGGCACTCTTACACTATAACTCCCCATGTATCTGACAGTTGTACATTCCTCAGTGTTACATTAGCACTATAGTATGCTCGTGGCACTCTTACACTATAACTCCCCATGTATCTGACAGTTGTACATTCCCCAGTGTCACATTAGCACTATAGTATGCTAGTGGCACTCTTACACTATAACTCCCCATGTATCTGACAGTTGTACATTCCCCAGTGTTACATTAGCACTATAGTATGCTCCTGGCACTCTTACACTATAACTCCCCATGTATCTGACAGTTGTACATTCCCCAGTGTCACATTAGCACTATAGTATGCTCTTGGCACTCTTACACTATAACTCCCCATGTATCTGACAGTTGTGCCTGACACAATGTCACATTAGCACGATAGTATGCTCGTGGCACTCTTACACTATAACTCCTCATGTATCTGACAGTTGTACATTCCCCAGTGTCACATTAGCACTATAGTATGCTCGTGGAACTCTTACACTATAACTCCCCATGTATCTGACAGTTGTACATTCCCCAGTGTCACATTAGCACTATAGTATGCTCGTGGCACTCTTACACTATAACTCCCCATGTATCTGACAGTTGTACATTCCCCAGTGTTACATTAGCACTATAGTATGCTCGTGGCACTCTTACACTATAACTCCCCATGTATCTGACAGTTGTGCCTGACACAATGTCACATTAGCACTATAATATGCTCGTGGCACTCTTACACTATAACTCCCCATGTATCTGACAGTTGTACATTCCTCAGTGTTACATTAGCACTATAATATGCTCGTGGCACTCTTACACTATAACTCCCCATGTATCTGACAGTTGTACATTCCCCAGTGTCACATTAGCACTATAGTATGCTAGTGGCACTCTTACACTATAACTCCCCATGTATCTGACAGTTGTACATTCCCCAGTGTTACATTAGCACTATAGTATGCTCCTGGCACTCTTACACTATAACTCCCCATGTATCTGACAGTTGTACATTCCCCAGTGTCACATTAGCACTATAGTATGCTCTTGGCACTCTTACACTATAACTCCCCATGTATCTGACAGTTGTGCCTGACACAATGTCACATTAGCACTATAGTATGCTCGTGGCACTCTTACACTATAACTCCTCATGTATCTGACAGTTGTACATTCCCCAGTGTTACTTTAGCACTATAGTATGCTCGTGGCACTCTTACACTATAACTCCTCATGTATCTGACAGTTGTACATTCCCCAGTGTCACATTAGCACTATAGTATGCTCGTGTCACTCTTACACAATAATGCCCCATGAATCTGACAGTTGTACATTCCCCAGTGTTACATTAGCATGATAGTATGCTCGTGGCACTCTTACACTATAACTCCCCATGTATCTGATAGTTGTACATTCCCCAGTGTTATATTAGCACTACAGTATGCTCGTGGCACTCTTACACTATAACTCCCCATGTATCTTACCGTTGTACATTCCCCAGTGTTACATTAGCACTATAATATGCTCGTGGCACTCTTACACTATAACTCCCCATATATCTAACAGTTGTGCATTCCCCAGTGATACATTAGCACTATAGTATGCTCGTGGCACTCTTACACTATAACTCCCCATGTATCTGACAGTTGTGCATTCCCCAGTGTTACATTAACACTATAATATGCTCGTGGCACTCTTACACTATAACTCCCCATGTATCTGACAGTTGTGCATTCCCCAGTGTCACATTAGCACTATAATATGCTCGTGGCACTCTTACACTATAACTCCCCATGTATCTGACAGTTGTACATTCCCCAGTGTTACATTAGCACTATAGTATGCTCGTGGCACTCTTACACTATAACTCCCCATGTATCTGACAGTTGTGCATTCCCCAGTGTTACATTAGTACTATAGTATGCTCGTGGCACTCTTACACTATAACGCCCCATGTATCTGACAGTTGTACATTCCCAGTGTCACATTAGCACTATAGTATGCTCGTGGCACTCTTACACTATAACTCCCCATGTATCTGACAGTTGTACATTCCCCAGTGTCACATTAGCACTATAGTATGCTCGTGGCACTCTTACACTATAACTCCCCATGTATCTGACAGTTGTACATTCCCCAGTGTTACATTAGCACGATAGTATGCTCGTGGCACACTTACACTATAACTCCCCATGTATCTGACAGTTGTACATTCCCCAGTGTTATATTAGCACTACAGTATGCTCGTGGCACTCTTACACTATAACTCCCCATGTATCTGACCGTTGTACATTCCCCAGTGTTACATTAGCACTATAATATGCTCGTGTCACTCTTACACAATAACGCCCCATGTATCTGACAGTTGTACATTCCCCAGTGTCACATTAGCACTATAGTATGCTCGTGGCAGTCTTACACTATAACTCCCCATGTATCTGACAGTTGTACATTCCCCAGTGTCACATTAGCACTATAGTATGCTCGTGGCACTCTTACACTATAACTTCCCATGTATTTGACAGTTGTACATTCCCCAGTGTCACATTTGCATTATAATATGCTTGTGTCACTCTTACACTATAACTCCCCATGTATCTGACAGTTGTACATTCCCCAGTGTTACATTAGCACTATAGTATGCTCGTGGCTCTCTTACACTATAACTCCCCATGTATCTGACAGTTGTGCATTCCCCAGTGTCACATTAGCACTATAGTATGCTCGTGGCACTCTTACACTATAACTCCCCATGTATCTGACAGTTGTGCCTGACACAATGTCACATTAGCACGATAGTATGCTCCTGGCACTCTTACACTATAACTCCCCATGTATCTGACAGTTGTATATTCCCCAGTGTCACATTAGCCCTATAGTATGCTCGTGGAACTCTTACACTATAACTCCCCATGTATCTGACAGTTGTACATTCCCCAGTGTTACATTAGCACTATAGTATGCTCGTGGCACTCTTACACTATAACTCCCCATGTATCTGACAGTTGTACATTCCCCAGTGTTACATTAGCACTATAGTATGCTCGTGGCACTCTTACACTATAACTCCCCATGTATCTGACAGTTGTGCCTGACACAATGTCAACTTAGGACGATAGTATTCTCCTGGCACTCTTACACTATAACGCCCTCTGTATCTGACAGTTGTACATTCCCCAGTGTCACATTAGCACTATAGTATGCACGTGGCACTCTTACACTATAACTCCCCATGTATCTGACAGTTGTGCATTCCCCAGTGTTACATTAGCACTATAGTATGCTCGTGGCACTCTTACACGAGAACTCCCCATGTATCTGACAGTTGTACATTCCCCAGTGTTACATTAGCACTATAGTATGCTCGTGGCACTCTTACACTATAACTCCCCATGTATCTGACAGTTGTACATTCCCCAGTGTTACATTAGCACTATAGTATGCTCGTGGCACTCTTACACTATAACTCCCAATGTATCTGACAGTTTTGCATTCCCCAGTGACACATTAGCACTATAGTATGCTCGTGGCACTCTTACACTATAACTCCCCATGTATCTGACAGTTGTACATTCCCCAGTGTTACATTAGCACTATAGTATGCTCGTGGCACTCTTACACTATAACTCCTCATGTATCTGACAGTTGTACATTCCCCAGTGTTACATTAGCACTATAGTATGCTCCTGGCACTCTTACACTATAACTCCCCATGTATCTGACAGTTGTATATTCCCCAGTGTCACATTAGCCCTATAGTATGCTCGTGGAACTCTTACACTATAACTCCCCATGTATCTGACAGTTGAACATTCCCCAGTGTCACATTAGCACTATAGTATGCTCGTGGCACTCTTACACTATAACTCCCCATGTATCTGACAGTTGTACATTCCCCAGTGTTACATTAGCACTATAGTATGCTCGTGGCACTCTTACACTATAACTCCCCATGTATCTGACAGTTGTGCCTGACACAATGTCAACTTAGGACGATAGTATTCTCCTGGCACTCTTACACTATAACGCCCTCTGTATCTGACAGTTGTACATTCCCCAGTGTCACATTAGCACTATAGTATGGACGTGGCACTCTTACACTATAACTCCCCATGTATCTGACAGTTGTGCATTCCCCAGTGTTACATTAGCACTATAGTATGCTCGTGGCACTCTTACACGAGAACTCCCCATGTATCTGACAGTTGTACATTCCCCAGTGTTACATTAGCACTATAGTATGCTCGTGGCACTCTTACTCTATAACTCCCCATGTATCTGACAGTTGTACATTCCCCAGTGTTACATTAGCACTATAGTATGCTCGTGGCACTCTTACACTATAACTCCCAATGTATCTGACAGTTTTGCATTCCACAGTGACACATTAGCACTATAGTATGCTCGTGGCACTCTTACACTATAACTCCCCATGTATCTGACAGTTGTACATTCCCCAGTGTTACATTAGCACTATAGTATGCTCGTGGCACTCTTACACTATAACTCCTCATGTATCTGACAGTTGTACATTCCCCAGTGTTACATTAGCACTATAGTATGCTCGTGGCACTCTTACACTATAACTCCTCATGTATCTGACAGTTGTACATTCCCCAGTGTCACATTAGCACTATAGTATGCTCGTGTCACTTACACAATAACGCCCCATGAATCTGACAGTTGTACATTCCCCAGTGTTACATTAGCACGATAGTATGCTCGTGGCACTCTTACACTATAACTCCCCATGTATCTGACAGTTGTACATTCCCCAGTGTTATATTAGCACTACAGTATGCTCGTGGCACTCTTACACTATAACTCCCCATGTATCTGACCGTTGTACATTCCCCAGTGTTACATTAGCACTATAATATGCTCGTGGCACTCTTACACTATAACTCCCCATATATCTAACAGTTGTGCATTCCCCAGTGATACATTAGCACTATAGTATGCTCGTGGCACTCTTACACTATAACTCCCCATGTATCTGACAGTTGTGCATTCCCCAGTGTTACATTAGCACTATAATATGCTCGTGGCACTCTTACACTATAACTCCCCATGTATCTGACAGTTGTACATTCCCCAGTGTTACATTAGCACTATAGTATGCTCGTGGCACTCTTACACTATAACTCCCCATGTGTCTGACAGTTGTGCATTCCCCAGTGTTACATTAGTACTATAGTATGCTCGTGGCACTCTTACACTATAACGCCCCATGTATCTGACAGTTGTACATTCCCAGTGTCACATTAGCACTATAGTATGCTCGTGGCACTCTTACACTATAACTCCTCATGTATCTGACAGTTGTACATTCCCCAGTGTTACATTAGCACTATAGTATGCTCGTGGCACTCTTACACTATAACTCCTCATGTATCTGACAGTTGTACATTCCCCAGTGTCACATTAGCACTATAGTATGCTCGTGTCACTCTTACACAATAACGCCCCATGTATCTGACAGTTGTACATTCCCCAGTGTTACATTAGCATGATAGTATGCTTGTGGCACTCTTACACTATAAATCCCCATGTATCTGACAGTTGTACATTCCCCAGTGTTATATTAGCACTACAGTATGCTCGTGGCACTCTTACACTATAACTCCCCATGTATCTGACCGTTGTATATTCCCCAGTGTTACATTAGCACTATAATATGCTCGTGGCACTCTTACACTATAACTCCCCATGTATCTGACAGTTGTACATTCCCCAGTGTCACATTAGCACTATAGTATGCTCGTGTCACTCTTACACAATAACGCCCCATGTATCTGACAGTTGTACATTCCCCAGTGTCACATTAGCACTATAGTATGCTCGTGGCAGTCTTACACTATAACTCCCCATGTATCTGACAGTTGTACATTCCCCAGTGTCACATTAGCACTATAGTATGCTCGTGGCACTCTTACACTATAACTTCCCATGTATTTGACAGTTGTACATTCCCCAGTGTCACATTAGCACTATAAAATGCTTGTGTCACTCTTACACTATAACTCCCCATGTATCTGACAGTTGTACATTCCCCAGTGTTAAATTTGCACTATAGTATGCTCGTGGCACTCTTACACTATAACTCCTCATGTATCTGACAGTTGTACATTCCCCAGTGTTACATTAGCACTATAGTATGCTCGTGGCACTCTTACACTATAACTCCTCATGTATCTGACAGTTGTACATTCCCCAGTGTCACATTAGCACTATAGTATGCTCGTGTCACTTACACAATAACGCCCCATGAATCTGACAGTTGTACATTCCCCAGTGTTACATTAGCACGATAGTATGCTCGTGGCACTCTTACACTATAACTCCCCATGTATCTGACAGTTGTACATTCCCCAGTGTTATATTAGCACTACAGTATGCTCGTGGCACTCTTACACTATAACTCCCCATGTATCTGACCGTTGTACATTCCCCAGTGTTACATTAGCACTATAATATGCTCGTGGCACTCTTACACTATAACTCCCCATATATCTAACAGTTGTGCATTCCCCAGTGATACATTAGCACTATAGTATGCTCGTGGCACTCTTACACTATAACTCCCCATGTATCTGACAGTTGTACATTCCCCAGTGTTACATTAGCACTATAATATGCTCGTGGCACTCTTACACTATAACTCCCCATGTATCTGACAGTTGTACATTCCCCAGTGTTACATTAGTACTATAGTATGCTCGTGGCACTCTTACACTATAACGCCCCATGTATCTGACAGTTGTACATTCCCAGTGTCACATTAGCACTATAGTATGCTCGTGGCACTCTTACATGATAACTCCCCATGTATCTGACAGTTGTACATTCCCCAGTGTTACATTAGCACTATAGTATGCTCGTGGCACTCTTACAGTATAACTCCCCATGTATCTGACAGTTGTACATTCCCCAGTGTTACATTAGCACTATAGTATGCTCGTGGCACTCTTACACTATAACTCCCAATGTATCTGACAGTTGTGCATTCCCCAGTGTCACATTAGCACTATAGTATGCTCGTGGCACTCTTACACTATAACTCCCCATGTATCTGACAGTTGTACATTCCCCAGTGTTACATTAGCACTATAGTATGCTCGTGGCACTCTTACACTATAACTCCTCATGTATCTGACAGTTGTACATTCCCCAGTGTTACATTAGCACTATAGTATGCTCGTGGCACTCTTACACTATAACTCCTCATGTATCTGACAGTTGTACATTCCCCAGTGTCACATTAGCACTATAGTATGCTCGTGTCACTCTTACACAATAACGCCCCATGTATCTGACAGTTGTACATTCCCCAGTGTTACATTAGCACGATAGTATGCTCGTGGCACTCTTACACTATAACTCCCCATGTATCTGACAGTTGTACATTCCCCAGTGTTATATTAGCACTACAGTATGCTCGTGGCACTCTTACACTATAACTCCCCATGTATCTGACCGTTGTACATTCCCCAGTGTTACATTAGCACTATAATATGCTCGTGGCACTCTTACACTATAACTCCCCATATATCTAACAGTTGTGCATTCCCCAGTGATACATTAGCACTATAGTATGCTCGTGGCACTCTTACACTATAACTCCCCATGTATCTGACAGTTGTACATTCCCCAGTGTTACATTAGCACTATAATATGCTCGTGGCACTCTTACACTATAACTCCCCATGTATCTGACAGTTGTACATTCCCCAGTGTTACATTAGTACTATAGTATGCTCGTGGCACTCTTACACTATAACGCCCCATGTATCTGACAGTTGTACATTCCCAGTGTCACATTAGCACTATAGTATGCTCGTGGCACTCTTACACGATAACTCCCCATGTATCTGACAGTTGTACATTCCCCAGTGTTACATTAGCACTATAGTATGCTCGTGGCACTCTTACAGTATAACTCCCCATGTATCTGACAGTTGTACATTCCCCAGTGTTACATTAGCACTATAGTATGCTCGTGGCACTCTTACACTATAACTCCCCATGTATCTGACAGTTGTACATTCCCCAGTGTCACATTAGCACTATAGTATGCTCGTGGCACTCTTACACTATAACTCCCCATGTATCTGACAGTTGTGCCTGACACAATGTCACATTAGCACTATAATATGCTCGTGGCACTCTTACACTATAACTCCCCATGTATCTGACAGTTGTACATTCCTCAGTGTTACATTAGCACTATAGTATGCTCGTGGCACTCTTACACTATAACTCCCCATGTATCTGACAGTTGTACATTCCCCAGTGTCACATTAGCACTATAGTATGCTAGTGGCACTCTTACACTATAACTCCCCATGTATCTGACAGTTGTACATTCCCCAGTGTTACATTAGCACTATAGTATGCTCCTGGCACTCTTACACTATAACTCCCCATGTGTCTGACAGTTGTACATTCCCCAGTGTCACATTAGCACTATAGTATGCTCTTGGCACTCTTACACTATAACTCCCCATGTATCTGACAGTTGTGCCTGACACAATGTCACATTAGCACGATAGTATGCTCGTGGCACTCTTACACTATAACTCCTCATGTATCTGACAGTTGTACATTCCCCAGTGTCACATTAGCACTATAGTATGCTCGTGGAACTCTTACACTATAACTCCCCATGTATCTGACAGTTGTACATTCCCCAGTGTCACATTAGCACTATAGTATGCTCGTGGCACTCTTACACTATAACTCCCCATGTATCTGACAGTTGTACATTCCCCAGTGTTACATTAGCACTATAGTATGCTCGTGGCACTCTTACACTATAACTCCCCATGTATCTGACAGTTGTGCCTGACACAATGTCACATTAGCACTATAATATGCTCGTGGAACTCTTACACTATAACTCCCCATGTATCTGACAGTTGTACATTCCTCAGTGTTACATTAGCACTATAATATGCTCGTGGCACTCTTACACTATAACTCCCCATGTATTTGACAGTTGTACATTCCCCAGTGTCACATTAGCACTATAGTATGCTAGTGGCACTCTTACACTATAACTCCCCATGTATCTGACAGTTGTACATTCCCCAGTGTTACATTAGCACTATAGTATGCTCCTGGCACTCTTACACTATAACTCCCCATGTATCTGACAGTTGTACATTCCCCAGTGTCACATTAGCACTATAGTATGCTCTTGGCACTCTTACACTATAACTCCCCATGTATCTGACAGTTGTGCCTGACACAATGTCACATTAGCACTATAGTATGCTCGTGGCACTCTTACACTATAACTCCTCATGTATCTGACAGTTGTACATTCCCCAGTGTTACATTAGCACTATAGTATGCTCGTGGCACTCTTACACTATAACTCCTCATGTATCTGACAGTTGTACATTCCCCAGTGTCACATTAGCACTATAGTATGCTCGTGTCACTCTTACACAATAATGCCCCATGAATCTGACAGTTGTACATTCCCCAGTGTTACATTAGCACGATAGTATGCTCGTGGCACTCTTACACTATAACTCCCCATGTATCTGATAGTTGTACATTCCCCAGTGTTATATTAGCACTACAGTATGCTCGTGGCACTCTTACACTATAACTCCCCATGTATCTGACCGTTGTACATTCCCCAGTGTTACATTAGCACTATAATATGCTCGTGGCACTCTTACACTATAACTCCCCATATATCTAACAGTTGTGCATTCCCCAGTGATACATTAGCACTATAGTATGCTCGTGGCACTCTTACACTATAACTCCCCATGTATCTGACAGTTGTGCATTCCCCAGTGTTACATTAGCACTATAATATGCTCGTGGCACTCTTACACTATAACTCCCCATGTATCTGACAGTTGTGCATTCCCCAGTGTCACATTAGCACTATAATATGCTCGTGGCACTCTTACACTATAACTCCCCATGTATCTGACAGTTGTACATTCCCCAGTGTTACATTAGCACTATAGTATGCTCGTGGCACTCTTACACTATAACTCCCCATGTATCTGACAGTTGTGCATTCCCCAGTGTTACATTAGTACTATAGTATGCTCGTGGCACTCTTACACTATAACGCCCCATGTATCTGACAGTTGTACATTCCCCAGTGTCACATTAGCACTATAGTATGCTCGTGTCACTCTTACACAATAACGCCCCATGTATCTGACAGTTGTACATTCCCCAGTGTTACATTAGCATGATAGTATGCTCGTGGCACACTTACACTATAACTCCCCATGTATCTGACAGTTGTACATTCCCCAGTGTTATATTAGCACTACAGTATGCTCGTGGCACTCTTACACTATAACTCCCCATGTATCTGACCGTTGTACATTCCCCAGTGTTACATTAGCACTATAATATGCTCGTGGCACTCTTACACTATAACTCCCCATGTATCTGACAGTTGTACATTCCCCAGTGTCACATTAGCACTATAGTATGCTCGTGTCACTCTTACACAATAACGCCCCAAGTATCTGACAGTTGTACATTCCCCAGTGTCACATTAGCACTATAGTATGCTCGTGGCAGTCTTACACTATAACTCCCCATGTATCTGACAGTTGTACATTCCCCAGTGTCACATTAGCACTATAGTATGCTCGTGGCACTCTTACACTATAACTTCCCATGTATTTGACAGTTGTACATTCCCCAGTGTCACATTTGCACTATAATATGCTTGTGTCACTCTTACACTATAACTCCCCATGTATCTGACAGTTGTACATTCCCCAGTGTTACATTAGCACTATAGTATGCTCGTGGCACTCTTACACTATAACTCCCCATGTATCTGACAGTTGTACATTCCCCAGTGTTACATTAGCACTATAGTATGCTCGTGGCACTCTTACACTATAACTCCCCATGTATCTGACAGTTGTACATTCCCCAGTGTCACATTAGCACTATAGTATGCTTGTGTCACTCTTACACTATAACTCCCCATGTATCTGACAGTTGTACATTCCCCAGTGTTACATTAGCACTATAGTATGCTCGTGGCACTCTTACACTATAACTCCCCATGTATCTGACAGTTGTACATTCCCCAGTGTCACATTAGCACTATAGTATGCTCGTGTCACTCTTACACTATAACTCCCCATGTATCTGACAGTTGTACATTCCCCAGTGTCACATTAGCACTATAGTATGCTCGTGGCACTCTTACACTATAACTCCCCATGTATCTGACAGTTGTGCCTGACACAATGTCACATTAGCACTATAATATGCTCGTGGCACTCTTACACTATAACTCCCCATGTATCTGACAGTTGTACATTCCTCAGTGTTACATTAGCACTATAATATGCTCGTGGCACTCTTACACTATAACTCCCCATGTATCTGACAGTTGTACATTCCCCAGTGTCACATTAGCACTATAGTATGCTAGTGGCACTCTTACACAATAACTCCCCATGTATCTGACAGTTGTACATTCCCCAGTGTTACATTAGCACTATAGTATGCTCCTGGCACTCTTACACTATAACTCCCCATGTATCTGACAGTTGTACATTCCCCAGTGTCACATTAGCACTATAGTATGCTCTTGGCACTCTTACACTATAACTCCCCATGTATCTGACAGTTGTGCCTGACACAATGTCACATTAGCACGATAGTATGCTCGTGGCACTCTTACACTATAACTCCTCATGTATCTGACAGTTGTACATTCCCCAGTGTTACATTAGCACTATAGTATGCTCGTGGCACTCTTACACTAAAACTCCCAATGTATCTGACAGTTGTACATTCCCCAGTGTTACATTAGCACTATAGTATGCTTGTGTCACTCTTACACTATAACTCCCCCTGTATCTGACAGTTGTACATTCCCCAGTGTTACATTAGCACTATAGTATGCTCCTGGCACTCTTACACTATAACTCCCCATGTATCTGACAGTTGTGCATTCCCCAGTGTCACGTTAGCACTATAGTATGCTCGTGGCACTCTTACACTTTAACTCCCCATGTATCTGACAGTTGTACATTCCCCAGTGTTACATTAGCACTATAGTATGCTCGTGGCACTCTTACACTATAACTCCCCATGTATCTGACAGTTGTACATTCCCCAGTGTTACATTAGCACTATAGTATGCACGTGGCACTCTTACACTATAACTCCCCATGTATCTGACAGTTGTGCATTCCCCAGTGTCACATTAGCACTATAGTATGCTTGTGGCACTCTTACACTATAACTCCCCATGTATCTGACAGTTGTGCATTCCCCAGTGTCACATTAGCACTATAGTATGCTTGTGGCACTCTTACACTATAACTCCCCATGTATCTGACAGTTGTGCATTCCCCAGTGTCACATTAGCACTATAATATGCTCGTGGCACTCTTACACTATAACTCCCCATGTATCTGACAGTTGTACATTCCCCAGTGTTACATTAGCACTATAGCATGCACGTGGCACTCTTACACTATAACTCCCCATGTATCTGACCGTTGTACATTCCCCAGTGTTACATTAGCACTATAATATGCTCGTGGCACTCTTACACTATAACTCCCCATGTATCTGACAGTTGTACATTCCCCAGTGTCACATTAGCACTATAGTATGCTCGTGTCACTCTTACACAATATCGCCCCATGTATCTGACAGTTGTACATTCCCCAGTGTCACATTAGCACTATAGTATGCTCGTGGCAGTCTTACACTATAACTCCCCATGTATCTGACAGTTGTACATTCCCCAGTGTCACATTAGCACTATAGTATGCTCGTGGCACTCTTACACTATAACTTCCCATGTATTTGACAGTTGTACATTCCCCAGTGTCACATTTGCACTATAATATGCTTGTGTCACTCTTACACTATAACTCCCCATGTATCTGACAGTTGTACATTCCCCAGTGTTACATTAGCACTATAGTATGCTCGTGGCACTCTTACACTATAACTCCCCATGTATCTGACAGTTGTACATTCCCCAGTGTTACATTAGCACTATAGTATGCTCGTGGCACTCTTACACTATAACTCCCCATGTATCTGACAGTTGTACATTCCCCAGTGTCACATTAGCACTATAGTATGCTTGTGTCACTCTTACACTATAACTCCCCATGTATCTGACAGTTGTACATTCCCCAGTGTTACATTAGCACTATAGTATGCTCGTGGCACTCTTACACTATAACTCCCCATGTATCTGACAGTTGTACATTCCCCAGTGTCACATTAGCACTATAGTATGCTCGTGTCACTCTTACACTATAACTCCCCATGTATCTGACAGTTGTACATTCCCCAGTGTCACATTAGCACTATAGTATGCTCGTGGCACTCTTACACTATAACTTCCCATGTATTTGACAGTTGTACATTCCCCAGTGTCACATTTGCACTATAATATGCTTGTGTCACTCTTACACTATAACTCCCCATGTATCTGACAGTTGTACATTCCCCAGTGTTACATTAGCACTATAGTATGCTCGTGGCACTCTTACACTATAACTCCCCATGTATCTGACAGTTGTACATTCCCCAGTGTTACATTAGCACTATACTATGCTCGTGGCACTCTTACACTATAACTCCCCATGTATCTGACAGTTGTACATTCCCCAGTGTCACATTAGCACTATAGTATGCTTGTGTCACTCTTACACTATAACTCCCCATGTATCTGACAGTTGTACATTCCCCAGTGTTACATTAGCACTATAGTATGCTCGTGGCACTCTTACACTATAACTCCCCATGTATCTGACAGTTGTACATTCCCCAGTGTCACATTAGCACTATAGTATGCTCGTGTCACTCTTACACTATAACTCCCCATGTATATGACAGTTGTACATTCCCCAGTGTCACATTAGCACTATAGTATGCTCGTGGCACTCTTACACTATAACTCCCCATGTATCTGACAGTTGTGCCTGACACAATGTCACATTAGCACTATAATATGCTCGTGGCACTCTTACACTATAACTCCCCATGTATCTGACAGTTGTACATTCCTCAGTGTTACATTAGCACTATAATATGCTCGTGGCACTCTTACACTATAACTCCCCATGTATCTGACAGTTGTACATTCCCCAGTGTCACATTAGCACTATAGTATGCTAGTGGCACTCTTACACAATAACTCCCCATGTATCTGACAGTTGTACATTCCCCAGTGTTACATTAGCACTATAGTATGCTCCTGGCACTCTTACACTATAACTCCCCATGTATCTGACAGTTGTACATTCCCCAGTGTCACATTAGCACTATAGTATGCTCTTGGCACTCTTACACTATAACTCCCCATGTATCTGACAGTTGTGCCTGACACAATGTCACATTAGCACGATAGTATGCTCGTGGCACTCTTACACTATAACTCCTCATGTATCTGACAGTTGTACATTCCCCAGTGTTACATTAGCACTATAGTATGCTCGTGGCACTCTTACACTAAAACTCCCAATGTATCTGACAGTTGTACATTCCCCAGTGTTACATTAGCACTATAGTATGCTTGTGTCACTCTTACACTATAACTCCCCCTGTATCTGACAGTTGTACATTCCTCAGTGTTACATTAGCACTATAGTATGCTCCTGGCACTCTTACACTATAACTCCCCATGTATCTGACAGTTGTGCATTCCCCAGTGTCACGTTAGCACTATAGTATGCTCGTGGCACTCTTACACTTTAACTCCCCATGTATCTGACAGTTGTACATTCCCCAGTGTTACATTAGCACTATAGTATGCTCGTGGCACTCTTACACTATAACTCCCCATGTATCTGACAGTTGTACATTCCCCAGTGTTACATTAGCACTATAGTATGCACGTGGCACTCTTACACTATAACTCCCCATGTATCTGACAGTTGTGCATTCCCCAGTGTCACATTAGCACTATAGTATGCTTGTGGCACTCTTACACTATAACTCCCCATGTATCTGACAGTTGTGCATTCCCCAGTGTCACATTAGCACTATAGTATGCTTGTGGCACTCTTACACTATAACTCCCCATGTATCTGACAGTTGTGCATTCCCCAGTGTCACATTAGCACTATAATATGCTCGTGGCACTCTTACACTATAACTCCCCATGTATCTGACAGTTGTACATTCCCCAGTGTTACATTAGCACTATAGCATGCACGTGGCACTCTTACACTATAACTCCCCATGTATCTGACAGTTGTGCATTCCCCAGTGTTACATTACCACGATAGTATCCTCGTGGCTCTCTTACACTATAACTCCCCATGTATCTGACAGTTGTACATTCCCCAGTGTTACATTAGCACTATAGTATGCTCCTGGCACTCTTACACTATAACTCCCCATGTATCTGACAGTTGTACATTCCCCAGTGTCACATTAGCACTATAGTATGCTCTTGGCACTCTTACACTATAACTCCCCATGTATCTGACAGTTGTGCCTGACACAATGTCACATTAGCACTATAGTATGCTCGTGGCACTCTTACACTATAACTCCTCATGTATCTGACAGTTGTACATTCCCCAGTGTTACATTAGCACTATAGTATGCTCGTGGCACTCTTACACTATAACTCCTCATGTATGTGACAGTTGTACATTCCCCAGTGTCACATTAGCACTATAGTATGCTCGTGTCACTCTTACACAATAATGCCCCATGAATCTGACAGTTGTACATTCCCCAGTGTTACATTAGCACGATAGTATGCTCGTGGCACTCTTACACTATAACTCCCCATGTATCTGACAGTTGTACATTCCTCAGTGTTACATTAGCACTATAATATGCTCGTGGCACTCTTACACTATAACTCCCCATGTATCTGACAGTTGTACATTCCCCAGTGTCACATTAGCACTATAGTATGCTAGTGGCACTCTTACACTATAACTCCCCATGTATCTGACAGTTGTACATTCCCCAGTGTTACATTAGCACTATAGTATGCTCCTGGCACTCTTACACTATAACTCCCCATGTATCTGACAGTTGTACATTCCCCAGTGTCACATTAGCACTATAGTATGCTCTTGGCACTCTTACACTATAACTCCCCATGTATCTGACAGTTGTGCCTGACACAATGTCACATTAGCACTATAGTATGCTCGTGGCACTCTTACACTATAACTCCTCATGTATCTGACAGTTGTACATTCCCCAGTGTTACATTAGCACTATAGTATGCTCGTGGCACTCTTACACTATAACTCCTCATGTATCTGACAGTTGTACATTCCCCAGTGTCACATTAGCACTATAGTATGCTCGTGTCACTCTTACACAATAATGCCCCATGAATCTGACAGTTGTACATTCCCCAGTGTTACATTAGCACGATAGTATGCTCGTGGCACTCTTACACTATAACTCCCCATGTATCTGATAGTTGTACATTCCCCAGTGTTATATTAGCACTACAGTATGCTCGTGGCACTCTTACACTATAACTCCCCATGTATCTGACCGTTGTACATTCCCCAGTGTTACATTAGCACTATAATATGCTCGTGGCACTCTTACACTATAACTCCCCATATATCTAACAGTTGTGCATTCCCCAGTGATACATTAGCACTATAGTATGCTCGTGGCACTCTTACACTATAACTCCCCATGTATCTGACAGTTGTGCATTCCCCAGTGTTACATTAGCACTATAATATGCTCGTGGCACTCTTACACTATAACTCCCCATTTATCTGACAGTTGTGCATTCCCCAGTGTCACATTAGCACTATAATATGCTCGTGGCACTCTTACACTATAACTCCCCATGTATCTGACAGTTGTACATTCCCCAGTGTTACATTAGCACTATAGTATGCTCGTGGCACTCTTACACTATAACTCCCCATGTATCTGACAGTTGTGCATTCCCCAGTGTTACATTAGTACTATAGTATGCTCGTGGCACTCTTACACTATAACGCCCCATGTATCTGACAGTTGTACATTCCCCAGTGTCACATTAGCACTATAGTATGCTCGTGTCACTCTTACACAATAACGCCCCATTTATCTGACAGTTGTACATTCCCCAGTGTTACATTAGCACGATAGTATGCTCGTGGCACACTTACACTATAACTCCCCATGTATCTGACAGTTGTACATTCCCCAGTGTTATATTAGCACTACAGTATGCTCGTGGCACTCTTACACTATAACTCCCCATGTATCTGACCGTTGTACATTCCCCAGTGTTACATTAGCACTATAATATGCTCGTGGCACTCTTACACTATAACTCCCCATGTATCTGACAGTTGTACATTCCCCAGTGTCACATTAGCACTATAGTATGCTCGTGTCACTCTTACACAATAACGCCCCATGTATCTGACAGTTGTACATTCCCCAGTGTCACATTAGCACTATAGTATGCTCGTGGCAGTCTTACACTATAACTCCCCATGTATCTGACAGTTGTACATTCCCCAGTGTCACATTAGCACTATAGTATGCTCGTGGCACTCTTACACTATAACTTCCCATGTATTTGACAGTTGTACATTCCCCAGTGTCACATTTGCACTATAATATGCTTGTGTCACTCTTACACTATAACTCCCCATGTATCTGACAGTTGTACATTCCCCAGTGTTACATTAGCACTATAGTATGCTCGTGGCACTCTTACACTATAACTCCCCATGTATCTGACAGTTGTACATTCCCCAGTGTTACATTAGCACTATAGTATGCTCGTGGCACTCTTACACTATAACTCCCCATGTATCTGACAGTTGTACATTCCCCAGTGTCACATTAGCACTATAGTATGCTTGTGTCACTCTTACACTATAACTCCCCATGTATCTGACAGTTGTACATTCCCCAGTGTTACATTAGCACTATAGTATGCTCGTGGCACTCTTACACTATAACTCCCCATGTATCTGACAGTTGTACATTCCCCAGTGTCACATTAGCACTATAGTATGCTCGTGTCACTCTTACACTATAACTCCCCATGTATCTGACAGTTGTACATTCCCCAGTGTCACATTAGCACTATAGTATGCTCGTGGCACTCTTACACTATAACTCCCCATGTATCTGACAGTTGTGCCTGACACAATGTCACATTAGCACTATAATATGCTCGTGGCACTCTTACACTATAACTCCCCATGTATCTGACAGTTGTACATTCCTCAGTTTTACATTAGCACTATAATATGCTCGTGGCACTCTTACACTATAACTCCCCATGTATCTGACAGTTGTACATTCCCCAGTGTCACATTAGCACTATAGTATGCTAGTGGCACTCTTACACAATAACTCCCCATGTATCTGACAGTTGTACATTCCCCAGTGTTACATTAGCACTATAGTATGCTCCTGGCACTCTTACACTATAACTCCCCATGTATCTGACAGTTGTACATTCCCCAGTGTCACATTAGCACTATAGTATGCTCTTGGCACTCTTACACTATAACTCCCCATGTATCTGACAGTTGTGCCTGACACAATGTCACATTAGCACGATAGTATGCTCGTGGCACTCTTACACTATAACTCCTCATGTATCTGACAATTGTACATTCCCCAGTGTTACATTAGCACTATAGTATGCTCGTGGCACTCTTACACTAAAACTCCCCATGTATCTGACAGTTGTACATTCCCAAGTGTTACATTAGCACTATAGTATGCTTGTGTCACTCTTACACTATAACTCCCCCTGTATCTGACAGTTGTACATTCCCCAGTGTTACATTAGCACTATAGTATGCTCCTGGCACTCTTACACTATAACTCCCCATGTATCTGACAGTTGTACATTCCCCAGTGTTATATTAGCACTACAGTATGCTCGTGGCACTCTTACACTATAACTCCCCATGTATCTGACCGTTGTACATTCCCCAGTGTTACATTAGCACTATAATATGCTCGTGGCACTCTTACACTATAACTCCCCATATATCTAACAGTTGTGCATTCCCCAGTGATACATTAGCACTATAGTATGCTCGTGGCACTCTTACACTATAACTCCCCATGTATCTGACAGTTGTGCATTCCCCAGTGTTACATTAGCACTATAATATGCTCGTGGCACTCTTACACTATAACTCCCCATGTATCTGACAGTTGTGCATTCCCCAGTGTCACATTAGCACTATAATATGCTCGTGGCACTCTTACACTATAACTCCCCATGTATCTGACAGTTGTACATTCCCCAGTGTTACATTAGCACTATAGTATGCTCGTGGCACTCTTACACTATAACTCCCCATGTATCTGACAGTTGTGCATTCCCCAGTGTTACATTAGTACTATAGTATGCTCGTGGCACTCTTACACTATAACGCCCCATGTATCTGACAGTTGTACATTCCCAGTGTCACATTAGCACTATAGTATGCTCGTGGCACTCTTACACGATAACTCCCCATGTATCTGACAGTTGTACATTCCCCAGTGTTACATTAGCACTATAGTATGCTCGTGGCACTCTTACACTATAACTCCCAATGTATCTGACAGTTGTGCATTCCCCAGTGTCACATTAGCACTAAAGTATGCTCGTGGCACTCTTACACTATAACTCCCCATGTATCTGACAGTTGTACATTCCCCAGTGTTACATTAGCACTATAGTATGCTCGTGGCACTCTTACACTATAACTCCTCATGTATCTGACAGTTGTACATTCCCCAGTGTTACATTAGCACTATAGTATGCTCGTGGCACTCTTACACTATAACTCCTCATGTATCTGACAGTTGTACATTCCCCAGTGTCACATTAGCACTATAGTATGCTCGTGTCACTCTTACACAATAACGCCCCATGTATCTGACAGTTGTACATTCCCCAGTGTTACATTAGCATGATAGTATGCTCGTGGCACACTTACACTATAACTCCCCATGTATCTGACAGTTGTACATTCCCCAGTGTTATATTAGCACTACAGTATGCTCGTGGCACTCTTACACTATAACTCCCCATGTATCTGACCGTTGTACATTCCCCAGTGTTACATTAGCACTATAATATGCTCGTGGCACTCTTACACTATAACTCCCCATGTATCTGACAGTTGTACATTCCCCAGTGTCACATTAGCACTATAGTATGCTCGTGTCACTCTTACACAATAACGCCCCATGTATCTGACAGTTGTACATTCCCCAGTGTCACATTAGCACTATAGTATGCTCGTGGCAGTCTTACACTATAACTCCCCATGTATCTGACAGTTGTACATTCCCCAGTGTCACATTAGCACTATAGTATGCTCGTGGCACTCTTACACTATAACTTCCCATGTATTTGACAGTTGTACATTCCCCAGTGTCACATTTGCACTATAATATGCTTGTGTCACTCTTACACTATAACTCCCCATGTATCTGACAGTTGTACATTCCCCAGTGTTACATTAGCACTATAGTATGCTCGTGGCACTCTTACACTATAACTCCCCATGTATCTGACAGTTGTACATTCCCCAGTGTTACATTAGCACTATAGTATGCTCGTGGCACTCTTATACTATAACTCCCGATGTATCTGACAGTTGTACATTCCCCAGTGTCACATTCGCACTATAGTATGCTTGTGTCACTCTTACACTATAACTCCCCATGTATCTGACAGTTGTACATTCCCCAGTGTTACATTAGCACTATAGTATGCTCGTGGCACTCTTACACTATAACTCCCCATGTATCTGACAGTTGTACATTCCCCAGTGTCACATTAGCACTATAGTATGCTCGTGTCACTCTTACACTATAACTCCCCATGTATCTGACAGTTGTACATTCCCCAGTGTCACATTAGCACTATAGTATGCTCGTGGCACTCTTACACTATAACTCCCCATGTATCTGACAGTTGTGCCTGACACAATGTCACATTAGCACTATAATATGCTCGTGGCACTCTTACACTATAACTCCCCATGTATCTGACAGTTGTACATTCCCCAGTGTCACATTAGCACTATAGTATGCTAGTGGCACTCTTACACTATAACTCCCCATGTATCTGACAGTTGTACATTCCCCAGTGTTACATTAGCACTATAGTATGCTCCTGGCACTCTTACACTATAACTCCCCATGTATCTGACAGTTGTACATTCCCCAGTGTCACATTAGCACTATAGTATGCTCTTGGCACTCTTACACTATAACTCCCCATGTATCTGACAGTTGTGCCTGACACAATGTCACATTAGCACGATAGTATGCTCGTGGCACTCTTACACTATAACTCCTCATGTATCTGACAGTTGTACATTCCCCAGTGTTACATTAGCACTATAGTATGCTCGTGGCACTCTTACACTATAACTCCCAATGTATCTGACAGTTGTACATTCCCCAGTGTTACATTAGCACTATAGTATGCTTGTGTCACTCTTACACTATAACTCCCCCTGTATCTGACAGTTGTACATTCCCCAGTGTTACATTAGCACTATAGTATGCTCCTGGCACTCTTACACTATAACTCCCCATGTATCTGACAGTTGTGCATTCCCCAGTGTCACGTTAGCACTATAGTATGCTCGTGGAACTCTTACACTTTAACTCCCCATGTATCTGACAGTTGTACATTCCCCAGTGTTACATTAGCACTATAGTATGCTCGTGGCACTCTTACACTATAACTCCCCATGTATCTGACAGTTGTACATTCCCCAGTGTTACATTAGCACTATAGTATGCACGTGGCACTCTTACACTATAACTCCCCATGTATCTGACAGTTGTGCATTCCCCAGTGTCACATTAGCACTATAGTATGCTTGTGGCACTCTTACACTATAACTCCCCATGTATCTGACAGTTGTGCATTCCCCAGTGTCACATTAGCACTATAGTATGCTTGTGGCACTCTTACACTATAACTCCCCATGTATCTGACAGTTGTGCATTCCCCAGTGTCACATTAGCACTATAATATGCTCGTGGCACTCTTACACTATAACTCCCCATGTATCTGACAGTTGTACATTCCCCAGTGTTACATTAGCACTATAGTATGCACGTGGCACTCTTACACTATAACTCCCCATGTATCTGACAGTTGTGCATTCCCCAGTGTCACATTAGCACTATAGTATGCTTGTGGCACTCTTACACTATAACTCCCCATGTATCTGACAGTTGTGCATTCCCCAGTGTCACATTAGCACTATAATATGCTCGTGGCACTCTTACACTATAACTCCCCATGTATCTGACAGTTGTACATTCCCCAGTGTTACATTAGCACTATAGTATGCACGTGGCACTCTTACACTATAACTCCCCATGTATCTGACAGTTGTGCATTCCCCAGTGTTACATTACCACGATAGTATCCTCGTGGCTCTCTTACACTATAACTCCCCATGTATCTGACAGTTGTACATTCCCCAGTGTTATATTAGCACTACAGTATGCTCGTGGCACTCTTACACTATAACTCCCCATGTATCTGACCGTTGTATATTCCCCAGTGTTACATTAGCACTATAATATGCTCGTGGCACTCTTACACTATAACTCCCCATGTATCTGACAGTTGTACATTCCCCAGTGTCACATTAGCACTATAGTATGCTCGTGTCACTCTTACACAATAACGCCCCATGTATCTGACAGTTGTACATTCCCCAGTGTCACATTAGCACTATAGTATGCTCGTGGCAGTCTTACACTATAACTCCCCATGTATCTGACAGTTGTACATTCCCCAGTGTCACATTAGCACTATAGTATGCTCGTGGCACTCTTACACTATAACTTCCCATGTATTTGACAGTTGTACATTCCCCAGTGTCACATTAGCACTATAATATGCTTGTGTCACTCTTACACTATAACTCCCCATGTATCTGACAGTTGTACATTCCCCAGTGTTACATTAGCACTATAGTATGCTCGTGGCACTCTTACACTATAACTCCTCATGTATCTGACAGTTGTACATTCCCCAGTGTTACATTAGCACTATAGTATGCTCGTGGCACTCTTACACTATAACTCCTCATGTATCTGACAGTTGTACATTCCCCAGTGTCACATTAGCACTATAGTATGCTCGTGTCACTTACACAATAACGCCCGATGAATCTGACAGTTGTACATTCCCCAGTGTTACATTAGCACGATAGTATGCTCGTGGCACTCTTACACTATAACTCCCCATGTATCTGACAGTTGTACATTCCCCAGTGTTATATTAGCACTACAGTATGCTCGTGGCATTCTTACACTATAACTCCCCATGTATCTGACCGTTGTACATTCCCCAGTGTTACATTAGCACTATAATATGCTCGTGGCACTCTTACACTATAACTCCCCATATATCTAACAGTTGTGCATTCCCCAGTGATACATTAGCACTATAGTATGCTCGTGGCACTCTTACACTATAACTCCCCATGTATCTGACAGTTGTGCATTCCCCAGTGTTACATTAGCACTATAATATGCTCGTGGCACTCTTACACTATAACTCCCCATGTATCTGACAGTTGTACATTCCCCAGTGTTACATTAGCACTATAGTATGCTCGTGGCACTCTTACACTATAACTCCCCATGTATCTGACAGTTGTGCATTCCCCAGTGTTACATTAGTACTATAGTATGCTCGTGGCACTCTTACACTATAACGCCCCATGTATCTGACAGTTGTACATTCCCAGTGTCACATTAGCACTATAGTATGCTCGTGGCACTCTTACACGATAACTCCCCATGTATCTGACAGTTGTACATTCCCCAGTGTTACATTAGCACTATAGTATGCTCGTGGCACTCTTACAGTATAACTCCCCATGTATCTGACAGTTGTACATTCCCCAGTGTCACATTAGCACTATAGTATGCTCGTGGCACTCTTACACTATAACTCCCAATGTATCTGACAGTTGTGCATTCCCCAGTGTCACATTAGCACTATAGTATGCTCGTGGCACTCTTACACTATAACTCCCCATGTATCTGACAGTTGTACATTCCCCAGTGTTACATTAGCACTATAGTATGCTCGTGGCACTCTAACACTGTAACTCCTCATGTATCTGACAGTTGTACATTCCCCAGTGTTACATTAGCACTATAGTATGCTCGTGGCACTCTTACACTATAACTCCTCATGTATCTGACAGTTGTACATTCCCCAGTGTCACATTAGCACTATAGTATGCTCGTGTCACTCTTACACAATAACTCCCCATGTATCTGACAGTTGTACATTCCCCAGTGTTACATTAGCACGATAGTATGCTCGTGGCACTCTTACACTATAACTCCCCATGTATCTGACAGTTGTACATTCCCCAGTGTTATATTAGCACTACAGTATGCTCGTGGCACTCTTACACTATAACTCCCCATGTATCTGACAGCTGTACATTCCCCAGTGTTATATTAGCACTACAGTATGCTCGTGGCACTCTTACACTATAACTCCCCATGTATCTGACCGTTGTATATTCCCCAGTGTTACATTAGCACTATAATATGCTCGTGGCACTCTTACACTATAACTCCCCATGTATCTGACAGTTGTACATTCCCCAGTGTCACATTAGCACTATAGTATGCTCGTGTCACTCTTACACAATAACGCCCCATGTATCTGACAGTTGTACATTCCCCAGTGTCACATTAGCACTATAGTATGCTCGTGGCAGTCTTACACTATAACTCCCCATGTATCTGACAGTTGTACATTCCCCAGTGTCACATTAGCACTATAGTATGCTCGTGGCACTCTTACACTATAACTCCCCATATATCTGACAGTTGTACATTCCCCAGTGTCACATTAGCACTATAGTATGCTCGTGGCACTCTTACACGATAACTCCCCATGTATCTGACAGTTGTGCCTGACACAATGTCACATTAGCACTATAGTATGCTCTTGGCACTCTTACACTATAACTCCCCATGTATCTGACAGTTGTACATTCCCCAGTGTTACATTAGCACTATAGTATGCTCGTGGCACTCTTACACTATAACTCCCCATGTATCTGACAGTTGTGCATTCCCCAGTGTTACATTAGTACTATAGTATGCTCGTGGCACTCTTACACTATAACGCCCCATGTATCTGACAGTTGTACATTCCCAGTGTCACATTAGCACTATAGTATGCTCGTGGCACTCTTACACGATAACTCCCCATGTATCTGACAGTTGTACATTCCCCAGTGTTACATTAGCACTATAGTATGCTCGTGGCACTCTTACACTATAACTCCCAATGTATCTGACAGTTGTGCATTCCCCAGTGTCACATTAGCACTAAAGTATGCTCGTGGCACTCTTACACTATAACTCCCCATGTATCTGACAGTTGTACATTCCCCAGTGTTACATTAGCACTATAGTATGCTCGTGGCACTCTTACACTATAACTCCTCATGTATCTGACAGTTGTACATTCCCCAGTGTTACATTAGCACTATAGTATGCTCGTGGCACTCTTACACTATAACTCCTCATGTATCTGACAGTTGTACATTCCCCAGTGTCACATTAGCACTATAGTATGCTCGTGTCACTCTTACACAATAACGCCCCATGTATCTGACAGTTGTACATTCCCCAGTGTTACATTAGCATGATAGTATGCTCGTGGCACACTTACACTATAACTCCCCATGTATCTGACAGTTGTACATTCCCCAGTGTTATATTAGCACTACAGTATGCTCGTGGCACTCTTACACTATAACTCCCCATGTATCTGACCGTTGTACATTCCCCAGTGTTACATTAGCACTATAATATGCTCGTGGCACTCTTACACTATAACTCCCCATGTATCTGACAGTTGTACATTCCCCAGTGTCACATTAGCACTATAGTATGCTCGTGTCACTCTTACACAATAACGCCCCATGTATCTGACAGTTGTACATTCCCCAGTGTCACATTAGCACTATAGTATGCTCGTGGCAGTCTTACACTATAACTCCCCATGTATCTGACAGTTGTACATTCCCCAGTGTCACATTAGCACTATAGTATGCTCGTGGCACTCTTACACTATAACTTCCCATGTATTTGACAGTTGTACATTCCCCAGTGTCACATTTGCACTATAATATGCTTGTGTCACTCTTACACTATAACTCCCCATGTATCTGACAGTTGTACATTCCCCAGTGTTACATTAGCACTATAGTATGCTCGTGGCACTCTTACACTATAACTCCCCATGTATCTGACAGTTGTACATTCCCCAGTGTTACATTAGCACTATAGTATGCTCGTGGCACTCTTATACTATAACTCCCGATGTATCTGACAGTTGTACATTCCCCAGTGTCACATTCGCACTATAGTATGCTTGTGTCACTCTTACACTATAACTCCCCATGTATCTGACAGTTGTACATTCCCCAGTGTTACATTAGCACTATAGTATGCTCGTGGCACTCTTACACTATAACTCCCCATGTATCTGACAGTTGTACATTCCCCAGTGTCACATTAGCACTATAGTATGCTCGTGTCACTCTTACACTATAACTCCCCATGTATCTGACAGTTGTACATTCCCCAGTGTCACATTAGCACTATAGTATGCTCGTGGCACTCTTACACTATAACTCCCCATGTATCTGACAGTTGTGCCTGACACAATGTCACATTAGCACTATAATATGCTCGTGGCACTCTTACACTATAACTCCCCATGTATCTGACAGTTGTACATTCCCCAGTGTCACATTAGCACTATAGTATGCTAGTGGCACTCTTACACTATAACTCCCCATGTATCTGACAGTTGTACATTCCCCAGTGTTACATTAGCACTATAGTATGCTCCTGGCACTCTTACACTATAACTCCCCATGTATCTGACAGTTGTACATTCCCCAGTGTCACATTAGCACTATAGTATGCTCTTGGCACTCTTACACTATAACTCCCCATGTATCTGACAGTTGTGCCTGACACAATGTCACATTAGCACGATAGTATGCTCGTGGCACTCTTACACTATAACTCCTCATGTATCTGACAGTTGTACATTCCCCAGTGTTACATTAGCACTATAGTATGCTCGTGGCACTCTTACACTATAACTCCCAATGTATCTGACAGTTGTACATTCCCCAGTGTTACATTAGCACTATAGTATGCTTGTGTCACTCTTACACTATAACTCCCCCTGTATCTGACAGTTGTACATTCCCCAGTGTTACATTAGCACTATAGTATGCTCCTGGCACTCTTACACGATAACTCCCCATGTATCTGACAGTTGTACATTCCCCAGTGTTACATTAGCACTATAGTATGCTCGTGGCACTCTTACAGTATAACTCCCCATGTATCTGACAGTTGTACATTCCCCAGTGTCACATTAGCACTATAGTATGCTCGTGGCACTCTTACACTATAACTCCCAATGTATCTGACAGTTGTGCATTCCCCAGTGTCACATTAGCACTATAGTATGCTCGTGGCACTCTTACACTATAACTCCCCATGTATCTGACAGTTGTACATTCCCCAGTGTTACATTAGCACTATAGTATGCTCGTGGCACTCTAACACTGTAACTCCTCATGTATCTGACAGTTGTACATTCCCCAGTGTTACATTAGCACTATAGTATGCTCGTGGCACTCTTACACTATAACTCCTCATGTATCTGACAGTTGTACATTCCCCAGTGTCACATTAGCACTATAGTATGCTCGTGTCACTCTTACACAATAACTCCCCATGTATCTGACAGTTGTACATTCCCCAGTGTTACATTAGCACGATAGTATGCTCGTGGCACTCTTACACTATAACTCCCCATGTATCTGACAGTTGTACATTCCCCAGTGTTATATTAGCACTACAGTATGCTCGTGGCACTCTTACACTATAACTCCCCATGTATCTGACAGCTGTACATTCCCCAGTGTTATATTAGCACTACAGTATGCTCGTGGCACTCTTACACTATAACTCCCCATGTATCTGACCGTTGTATATTCCCCAGTGTTACATTAGCACTATAATATGCTCGTGGCACTCTTACACTATAACTCCCCATGTATCTGACAGTTGTACATTCCCCAGTGTCACATTAGCACTATAGTATGCTCGTGTCACTCTTACACAATAACGCCCCATGTATCTGACAGTTGTACATTCCCCAGTGTCACATTAGCACTATAGTATGCTCGTGGCAGTCTTACACTATAACTCCCCATGTATCTGACAGTTGTACATTCCCCAGTGTCACATTAGCACTATAGTATGCTCGTGGCACTCTTACACTATAACTCCCCATATATCTGACAGTTGTACATTCCCCAGTGTCACATTAGCACTATAGTATGCTCGTGGCACTCTTACACGATAACTCCCCATGTATCTGACAGTTGTGCCTGACACAATGTCACATTAGCACTATAGTATGCTCTTGGCACTCTTACACTATAACTCCCCATGTATCTGACAGTTGTACATTCCCCAGTGTTACATTAGCACTATAGTATGCTCGTGGCACTCTTACACTATAACTCCCCATGTATCTGACAGTTGTACATTCCCCAGTGTTACATTAGCACTATAGTATGCTCGTGGCACTCTTACACTATAACTCCCCATGTATCTGACAGTTGTACATTCCCCAGTGTCACATTAGCACTATAGTATGCTTGTGTCACTCTTACACTATAACTCCCCATGTATCTGACAGTTGTACATTCCCCAGTGTTACATTAGCACTATAGTATGCTCGTGGCACTCTTACACTATAACTCCCCATGTATCTGACAGTTGTACATTCCCCAGTGTCACATTAGCACTATAGTATGCTCGTGTCACTCTTACACTATAACTCCCCATGTATCTGACAGTTGTACATTCCCCAGTGTCACATTAGCACTATAGTATGCTCGTGGCACTCTTACACTATAACTCCCCATGTATCTGACAGTTGTACATTCCCCAGTGTCACATTAGCACTATAGTATGCTCGTGGCACTCTTACACTATAACTCCCCATGTATCTGACAGTTGTGCCTGACACAATGTCACATTAGCACTATAATATGCTCTTGGCACTCTTACACTATAACTCCCCATGTATCTGACAGTTGTACATTCCTCAGTGTTACATTAGCACTATAGTATGCTCGTGGCACTCTTACACTATAACTCCCCATGTATCTGACAGTTGTACATTCCTCAGTGTTACATTAGCACTATAGTATGCTCGTGGCACTCTTACACTATAACTCCCCATGTATCTGACAGTTGTACATTCCCCAGTGTCACATTAGCACTATAGTATGCTAGTGGCACTCTTACACTATAACTCCCCATGTATCTGACAGTTGTACATTCCCCAGTGTTACATTAGCACTATAGTATGCTCCTGGCACTCTTACACTATAACTCCCCATGTATCTGACAGTTGTACATTCCCCAGTGTCACATTAGCACTATAGTATGCTCTTGGCACTCTTACACTATAACTCCCCATGTATCTGACAGTTGTGCCTGACACAATGTCACATTAGCACGATAGTATGCTCGTGGCACTCTTACACTATAACTCCTCATGTATCTGACAGTTGTACATTCCCCAGTGTCACATTAGCACTATAGTATGCTCGTGGAACTCTTACACTATAACTCCCCATGTATCTGACCGTTGTACATTCCCCAGTGTCACATTAGCACTATAGTATGCTCGTGGCACTCTTACACTATAACTCCCCAAGTATCTGACAGTTGTACATTCCCCAGTGTTACATTAGCACTATAGTATGCTCGTGGCACTCTTACACTATAACTCCCCATGTATCTGACAGTTGTGCCTGACACAATGTCACATTAGCACTATAATATGCTCGTGGCACTCTTACACTATAACTCCCCATGTATCTGACAGTTGTACATTCCTCAGTGTTACATTAGCACTATAATATGCTCGTGGCACTCTTACACTATAACTCCCCATGTATCTGACAGTTGTACATTCCCCAGTGTCACATTAGCACTATAGTATGCTAGTGGCACTCTTACACTATAACTCCCCATGTATCTGACAGTTGTACATTCCCCAGTGTTACATTAGCACTATAGTATGCTCCTGGCACTCTTACACTATAACTCCCCATGTATCTGACAGTTGTACATTCCCCAGTGTCACATTAGCACTATAGTATGCTCTTGGCACTCTTACACTATAACTCCCCATGTATCTGACAGTTGTGCCTGACACAATGTCACATTAGCACTACAGTATGCTCGTGGCACTCTTACACTATAACTCCCCATGTATCTGACAGTTGTACATTCCCCAGTGTTTCATTAGCACTATAGTATGCTCGTGGCACTCTTACACTATAACTCCTCATGTATCTGACAGTTGTACATTCCCCAGTGTCACATTAGCACTATAGTATGCTCGTGTCACTCTTACACAATAATGCCCCATGAATCTGACAGTTGTGCATTCCCCAGTGTTACATTACCACGATAGTATCCTCGTGGCTCTCTTACACTATAACTCCCCATGTATCTGACAGTTGTACATTCCCCAGTGTTATATTAGCACTACAGTATGCTCGTGGCACTCTTACACTATAACTCCCCATGTATCTGACCGTTGTATATTCCCCAGTGTTACATTAGCACTATAATATGCTCGTGGCACTCTTACACTATAACTCCCCATGTATCTGACAGTTGTACATTCCCCAGTGTCACATTAGCACTATAGTATGCTCGTGTCACTCTTACACAATAACGCCCCATGTATCTGACAGTTGTACATTCCCCAGTGTCACATTAGCACTATAGTATGCTCGTGGCAGTCTTACACTATAACTCCCCATGTATCTGACAGTTGTACATTCCCCAGTGTCACATTAGCACTATAGTATGCTCGTGGCACTCTTACACTATAACTTCCCATGTATTTGACAGTTGTACATTCCCCAGTGTCACATTAGCACTATAATATGCTTGTGTCACTCTTACACTATAACTCCCCATGTATCTGACAGTTGTACATTCCCCAGTGTTACATTAGCACTATAGTATGCTCGTGGCACTCTTACACTATAACTCCTCATGTATCTGACAGTTGTACATTCCCCAGTGTTACATTAGCACTATAGTATGCTCGTGGCACTCTTACACTATAAATCCTCATGTATCTGACAGTTGTACATTCCCCAGTGTCACATTAGCACTATAGTATGCTCGTGTCACTTACACAATAACGCCCCATGAATCTGACAGTTGTACATTCCCCAGTGTTACATTAGCACGATAGTATGCTCGTGGCACTCTTACACTATAACTCCCCATGTATCTGACAGTTGTACATTCCCCAGTGTTATATTAGCACTACAGTATGCTCGTGGCACTCTTACACTATAACTCCCCATGTATCTGACCGTTGTACATTCCCCAGTGTTACCTTAGCACTATAATATGCTCGTGGCACTCTTACACTATAACTCCCCATATATCTAACAGTTGTGCATTCCCCAGTGATACATTAGCACTATAGTATGCTCGTGGCACTCTTACACTATAACTCCCCATGTATCTGACAGTTGTGCATTCCCCAGTGTTACATTAGCACTATAATATGCTCGTGGCACTCTTACACTATAACGCCCCATGTATCTGACAGTTGTACATTCCCAGTGTCACATTAGCACTATAGTATGCTCGTGGCACTCTTACACGATAACTCCCCATGTATCTGACAGTTGTACATTCCCCAGTGTTACATTAGCACTATAGTATGCTCGTGGCACTCTTACAGTATAACTCCCCATGTATCTGACAGTTGTACATTCCCCAGTGTCACATTAGCACTATAGTATGCTCGTGGCACTCTTACACTATAACTCCCAATGTATCTGACAGTTGTGCATTCCCCAGTGTCACATTAGCACTATAGTATGCTCGTGGCACTCTTACACTATAACTCCCCATGTATCTGACAGTTGTACATTCCCCAGTGTTACATTAGCACTATAGTATGCTCGTGGCACTCTTACACTATAACTCCTCATGTATCTGACAGTTGTACATTCCCCAGAGTTACATTAGCACTATAGTATGCTCGTGGCACTCTTACACTATAACTCCTCATGTATCTGACAGTTGTACATTCCCCAGTGTCACATTAGCACTATAGTATGCTCGTGTCACTCTTACACAATAACGCCCCATGTATCTGACAGTTGTACATTCCCCAGTGTTACATTAGCACGATAGTATGCTCGTGGCACTCTTACACTATAACTCCCCATGTATCTGACAGTTGTACATTCCCCAGTGTTATATTAGCACTACAGTATGCTCGTGGCACTCTTACACTATAACTCCCCATGTATCTGACAGCTGTACATTCCCCAGTGTTATATTAGCACTACAGTATGCTCGTGGCACTCTTACACTATAACTCCCCATGTATCTGACCGTTGTATATTCCCCAGTGTTACATTAGCACTATAATATGCTCGTGGCACTCTTACACTATAACTCCCCATGTATCTGACAGTTGTACATTCCCCAGTGTCACATTAGCACTATAGTATGCTCGTGTCACTCTTACACAATAACGCCCCATGTATCTGACAGTTGTACATTCCCCAGTGTCACATTAGCACTATAGTATGCTCGTGGCAGTCTTACACTATAACTCCCCATGTATCTGACAGTTGTACATTCCCCAGTGTCACATTAGCACTATAGTATGCTCGTGGCACTCTTACACTATAACTTCCCATGTATTTGACAGTTGTACATTCCCCAGTGTCACATTAGCACTATAATATGCTTGTGTCACTCTTACACTATAACTCCCCATGTATCTGACAGTTGTACATTCCCCAGTGTTACATTAGCACTATAGTATGCTCGTGGCACTCTTACACTATAACTCCCCATATATCTGACAGTTGTACATTCCCCAGTGTCACATTAGCACTATAGTATGCTCGTGGCACTCTTACACGATAACTCCCCATGTATCTGACAGTTGTGCCTGACACAATGTCACATTAGCACTATAGTATGCTCGTGGCACTCTTACACTATAACTCCCCATGTATCTGACAGTTGTACATTCCCCAGTGTTACATTAGCACTATAGTATGCTCGTGGCACTCTTACACTATAACTCCCCATGTATCTGACAGTTGTACATTCCCCAGTGTTACATTAGCACTATAGTATGCTCGTGGCACTCTTACACTATAACTCCCCATGTATCTGAAAGTTGTACATTCCCCAGTGTCACATTAGCACTATAGTATGCTCGTGGCACTCTTACACTATAACTCCCCATGTATCTGACAGTTGTGCCTGACACAATGTCACATTAGCACTATAATATGCTCGTGGCACTCTTACACTATAACTCCCCATGTATCTGACAGTTGTACATTCCTCAGTGTTACATTAGCACTATAGTATGCTCGTGGCACTCTTACACTATAACTCCCCATGTATCTGACAGTTGTACATTCCCCAGTGTCACATTAGCACTATAGTATGCTAGTGGCACTCTTACACTATAACTCCCCATGTATCTGACAGTTGTACATTCCCCAGTGTTACATTAGCACTATAGTATGCTCCTGGCACTCTTACACTATAACTCCCCATGTATCTGACAGTTGTACATTCCCCAGTGTCACATTAGCACTATAGTATGCTCTTGGCACTCTTACACTATAACTCCCCATGTATCTGACAGTTGTGCCTGACACAATGTCACATTAGCACGATAGTATGCTCGTGGCACTCTTACACTATAACTCCTCATGTATCTGACAGTTGTACATTCCCCAGTGTCACATTAGCACTATAGTATGCTCGTGGAACTCTTACACTATAACTCCCCATGTATCTGACAGTTGTACATTCCCCAGTGTCACATTAGCACTATAGTATGCTCGTGGCACTCTTACACTATAACTCCCCAAGTATCTGACAGTTGTACATTCCCCAGTGTTACATTAGCACTATAGTATGCTCGTGGCACTCTTACACTATAACTCCCCATGTATCTGACAGTTGTGCCTGACACAATGTCACATTAGCACTATAATATGCTCGTGGCACTCTTACACTATAACTCCCCATGTATCTGACAGTTGTACATTCCTCAGTGTTACATTAGCACTATAATATGCTCGTGGCACTCTTACACTATAACTCCCCATGTATCTGACAGTTGTACATTCCCCAGTGTCACATTAGCACTATAGTATGCTCTTGGCACTCTTACACTATAACTCCCCATGTATCTGACAGTTGTGCCTGACACAATGTCACATTAGCACTACAGTATGCTCGTGGCACTCTTACACTATAACTCCCCATGTATCTGACAGTTATACATTCCCCAGTGTTACATTAGCACTATAGTATGCTCGTGGCACTCTTACACTATAACTCCTCATGTATCTGACAGTTGTACATTCCCCAGTGTCACATTAGCACTATAGTATGCTCGTGTCACTCTTACACAATAATGCCCCATGAATCTGACAGTTGTACATTCCCCAGTGTTACATTAGCACTACAGTATGCTCGTGGCACTCTTACACTATAACTCCCCATGTATCTGACCGTTGTACATTCCCCAGTGTTACATTAGCACTATAATATGCTCGTGGCACTCTTACACTATAACTCCCCATATATCTAACAGTTGTGCATTCCCCAGTGATACATTAGCACTATAGTATGCTCGTGGCACTCTTACACTATAACTCCCCATGTATCTGACAGTTGTGCATTCCCCAGTGTCACATTAGCACTATAATATGCTCGTGGCACTCTTACACTATAACTCCCCATGTATCTGACAGTTGTGCATTCCCCAGTGTCACATTAGCACTATAATATGCTCGTGGCACTCTTACACTATAACTCCCCATGTATCTGACAGTTGTACATTCCCCAGTGTTACATTAGCACTATAGTATGCTCGTGGCACTCTTACACTATAACTCCCCATGTATCTGACAGTTGTGCATTCCCCAGTGTTACATTAGTACTATAGTATGCTCGTGGCACTCTTACACTATAACGCCCCATGTATCTGACAGTTGCACATTCCCAGTGTCACATTAGCACTATAGTATGCTCGTGGCACTCTTACACGATAACTCCCCATGTATCTGACAGTTGTACATTCCCCAGTGTTACATTAGCACTATAGTATGCTCGTGGCACTCTTACAGTATAACTCCCCATGTATCTGACAGTTGTACATTCCCCAGTGTTACATTAGCACTATAGTATGCTCGTGGCACTCTTACACTATAACTCCCAATGTATCTGACAGTTGTGCATTCCCCAGTGTCACATTAGCACTAAAGTATGCTCGTGGCACTCTTACACTATAACTCCCCATGTATCTGACAGTTGTACATTCCCCAGTGTTACATTAGCACTATAGTATGCTCGTGGCACTCTTACACTATAACTCCTCATGTATCTGGCAGTTGTACATTCCCCAGTGTTACATTAGCACTATAGTATGCTCGTGGCACTCTTACACTATAACTCCTCATGTATCTGACAGTTGTACATTCCCCAGTGTCACATTAGCACTATAGTATGCTCGTGTCACTCTTACACAATAACGCCCCATGTATCTGACAGTTGTACATTCCCCAGTGTTACATTAGCACGATAGTATGCTCGTGGCACACTTACACTATAACTCCCCATGTATCTGACAGTTGTACATTCCCCAGTGTTATATTAGCACTACAGTATGCTCGTGGCACTCTTACACTATAACTCCCCATGTATCTGACCGTTGTACATTCCCCAGTGTTACATTAGCACTATAATATGCTCGTGGCACTCTTACACTATAACTCCCCATGTATCTGACAGTTGTACATTCCCCAGTGTCACATTAGCACTATAGTATGCTCGTGTCACTCTTACACAATAACGCCCCATGTATCTGACAGTTGTACATTCCCCAGTGTCACATTAGCACTATAGTATGCTCGTGGCAGTCTTACACTATAACTCCCCATGTATCTGACAGTTGTACATTCCCCAGTGTCACATTAGCACTATAGTATGCTCGTGGCACTCTTACACTATAACTCCCCATGTATCTGACAGTTGTACATTCCCCAGTGTTACATTAGCACTATAGTATGCTCGTGGCACTCTTACACTATAACTTCCCATGTATCTGACAGTTGTACATTCCCCAGTGTCACATTAGCACTATAGTATGCTTGTGTCACTCTTACACTATAACTCCCCATGTATCTGACAGTTGTACATTCCCCAGTGTTACATTAGCACTATAGTATGCTCGTGGCACTCTTACACTATAACTCCCCATGTATCTGACAGTTGTACATTCCCCAGTGTCACATTAGCACTATAGTATGCTCGTGTCACTCTTACACTATAACTCCCCATGTATCTGACAGTTGTACATTCCCCAGTGTCACATTAGCACTATAGTATGCTCGTGGCACTCTTACACTATAACTCCCCATGTATCTGACAGTTGTACATTCCCCAGTGTCACATTAGCACTATAGTATGCTCGTGTCACTCTTACACTATAACTCCCCATGTATCTGACAGTTGTACATTCCCCAGTGTTACATTAGCACTATAGTATGCTCGTGGCACTCTTACACTATAACTTCCCATGTATCTGACAGTTGTACATTCCCCAGTGTCACATTAGCACTATAGTATGCTTGTGTCACTCTTACACTATAACTCCCCATGTATCTGACAGTTGTACATTCCCCAGTGTTACATTAGCACTATAGTATGCTCGTGGCACTCTTACACTATAACTCCCCATGTATCTGACAGTTGTACATTCCCCAGTGTCACATTAGCACTATAGTATGCTCGTGTCACTCTTACACTATAACTCCCCATGTATCTGACAGTTGTACATTCACCAGTGTCACATTAGCACTATAGTATGCTCGTGGCACTCTTACACTATAACTCCCCATGTATCTGACAGTTGTGCCTGACACAATGTCACATTAGCACTATAATATGCTCGTGGCACTCTTACACTATAACTCCCCATGTATCTGACAGTTGTACATTCCTCAGTGTTACATTAGCACTATAATATGCTCGTGGCACTCTTACACTATAACTCCCCATGTATCTGACAGTTGTACATTCCCCAGTGTCACATTAGCACTATAGTATGCTAGTGGCACTCTTACACTATAACTCCCCATGTATCTGACAGTTGTACATTCCCCAGTGTTACATTAGCACTATAGTATGCTCCTGGCACTCTTACACTATAACTCCCCATGTATCTGACAGTTGTACATTCCCCAGTGTCACATTAGCACTATAGTATGCTCTTGGCACTCTTACACTATAACTCCCCATGTATCTGACAGTTGTGCCTGACACAATGTCACATTAGCACGATAGTATGCTCGTGGCACTCTTACACTATAACTCCTCATGTATCTGACAGTTGTACATTCCCCAGTGTTACATTAGCACTATAGTATGCTTGTGGCACTCTTACACTATAACTCCCAATGTATCTGACAGTTGTACATTCCCCAGTGTTACATTAGCACTATAGTATGCTTGTGTCACTCTTACACTATAACTCCCCCTGTATCTGACAGTTGTACATTCCCCAGTGTTACATTAGCACTATAGTATGCTCGTGGCACTCTTACACTATAACTCCCCATGTATCTGACAGTTGTGCATTCCCCAGTGTCACGTTAGCACTACAGTATGCTCGTGGCACTCTTACACTTTAACTCCCCATTTATCTGACAGTTGTACATTCCCCAGTGTTACATTAGCACTATAGTATGCTCGTGGCACTCTTACACTATAACTCCCCATGTATCTGACAGTTGTACATTCCCCAGTGTTACATTAGCACTATAGTATGCACGTGGCACTCTTACACTATAACTCCCCATGTATCTGACAGTTGTGCATTCCCCAGTGTCACATTAGCACTATAGTATGCTTGTGGCACTCTTACACTATAACTCCCCATGTATCTGACAGTTGTGCATTCCCCAGTGTCACATTAGCACTATAGTATGCTTGTGGCACTCTTACACTATAACTCCCCATGTATCTGACAGTTGTGCATTCCCCAGTGTCACATTAGCACTATAATATGCTCGTGGCACTCTTACACTATAACTCCCCATGTATCTGACAGTTGTACATTCCCCAGTGTTACATTAGCACTATAGTATGCATGTGGCACTCTTACACTATAACTCCCCATGTATCTGACAGTTGTGCATTCCCCAGTGTTACATTAGCACGATAGTATCCTCGTGGCTCTCTTACACTATAACTCCCCATGTATCTGACAGTTGTGCATTCCCCAGTGTCACATTAGCACTATAATATGCTCGTGGCACTCTTACACTATAACTCCCCATGTATCTGACAGTTGTACATTCCCCAGTGTTACATTAGCACTATAGTATGCTCGTGGCACTCTTACACTATAACTCCCCATGTATCTGACACTTGTGCATTCCCCAGTGTCACATTAGCACTATAGTATGCTCGTGGCACTCTTACACTATAACTCCCCATGTATCTGACAGTTGTGCATTCCCCAGTGTCACATTAGCACTATAATATGCTCGTGGCACTCTTACACTATAACTCCCCATGTATCTGACAGTTGTACATTCCCCAGTGTTACATTAGCACTAAAGTATGCACGTGGCACTCTTACACTATAACTCCCCATGTATCTGACAGTTGTGCCTGACACAATGTCACATTAGCACGATAGTATGCTCCTGGCACTCTTACACTATAACTCCCCATGTATCTGACAGTTGTACATTCCCCAGTGTCACATTAGCACTATAGTATGCTCGTGGAACTCTTACACTATAACTCCCCATGTATCTGACAGTTGTACATTCCCCAGTGTCACATTAGCACTATAGTATGCTCGTGGCACTCTTACACTATAACTCCCCATGTATCTGACAGTTGTACATTCCCCAGTGTTACATTAGCACTATAGTATGCTCGTGGCACTCTTACACTATAACTCCCCATGTATCTGACAGTTGTGCCTGACACAATGTCACATTAGCACGATAGTATGCTCCTGGCACTCTTACACTATAACTCCCCATGTATCTGACAGTTGTACATTCCCCAGTGTCACATTAGCACTATAGTATGCTCGTGTCACTCTTACACTATAACTCCCCATGTATCTGACAGTTGTACATTCCCCAGTGTCACATTAGCACTATAGTATGCTCGTGGCACTCTTACACTATAACTCCCCATGTATCTGACAGTTGTACATTCCCCAGTGTCACATTAGCACTATAGTATGCTCGTGGCACTCTTACACTATAACTCCTCATGTATCTGACAGTTGTACATTCCCCAGTGTCACATTAGCACTATAGTATGCTCGTGTCACTCTTACACAATAACGCCCCATGTATCTGACAGTTGTACATTCCCCAGTGTTACATTAGCACGATAGTATGCTCGTGGCACACTTACACTATAACTCCCCATGTATCTGACAGTTGTACATTCCTCAGTGTTACATTAGCACTAGAATATGCTCGTGGCACTCTTACACTATAACTCCCCATGTATCTGACAGTTGTACATTCCCCAGTGTCACATTAGCACTATAGTATGCTCTTGGCACTCTTACACTATAACTCCCCATGTATCTGACAGTTGTGCCTGACACAATGTCACATTAGCACTACAGTATGCTCGTGGCACTCTTACACTATAACTCCCCATGTATCTGACAGTTGTACATTCCCCAGTGTTACATTAGCACTATAGTATGCTCGTGGCACTCTTACACTATAACTCCTCATGTATCTGACAGTTGTACATTCCCCAGTGTCACATTAGCACTATAGTATGCTCGTGTCACTCTTACACAATAATGCCCCATGAATCTGACAGTTGTACATTCCCCAGTGTTACATTAGCACTACAGTATGCTCGTGGCACTCTTACACTATAACTCCCCATGTATCTGACCGTTGTACATTCCCCAGTGTTACATTAGCACTATAATATGCTCGTGGCACTCTTACACTATAACTCCCCATATATCTAACAGTTGTGCATTCCCCAGTGATACATTAGCACTATAGTATGCTCGTGGCACTCTTACACTATAACTCCCCATGTATCTGACAGTTGTGCATTCCCCAGTGTCACATTAGCACTATAATATGCTCGTGGCACTCTTACACTATAACTCCCCATGTATCTGACAGTTGTGCATTCCCCAGTGTCACATTAGCACTATAATATGCTCGTGGCACTCTTACACTATAACTCCCCATGTATCTGACAGTTGTACATTCCCCAGTGTTACATTAGCACTATAGTATGCTCGTGGCACTCTTACACTATAACTCCCCATGTATCTGACAGTTGTGCATTCCCCAGTGTTACATTAGTACTATAGTATGCTCGTGGCACTCTTACACTATAACGCCCCATGTATCTGACAGTTGTACATTCCCAGTGTCACATTAGCACTATAGTATGCTCGTGGCACTCTTACACGATAACTCCCCATGTATCTGACAGTTGTACATTCCCCAGTGTTACATTAGCACTATAGTATGCTCGTGGCACTCTTACAGTATAACTCCCCATGTATCTGACAGTTGTACATTCCCCAGTGTTACATTAGCACTATAGTATGCTCGTGGCACTCTTACACTATAACTCCCAATGTATCTGACAGTTGTGCATTCCCCAGTGTCACATTAGCACTAAAGTATGCTCGTGGCACTCTTACACTATAACTCCCCATGTATCTGACAGTTGTACATTCCCCAGTGTTACATTAGCACTATAGTATGCTCGTGGCACTCTTACACTATAACTCCTCATGTATCTGACAGTTGTACATTCCCCAGTGTTACATTAGCACTATAGTATGCTCGTGGCACTCTTACACTATAACTCCTCATGTATCTGACAGTTGTACATTCCCCAGTGTCACATTAGCACTATAGTATGCTCGTGTCACTCTTACACAATAACGCCCCATGTATCTGACAGTTGTACATTCCCCAGTGTTACATTAGCACGATAGTATGCTCGTGGCACACTTACACTATAACTCCCCATGTATCTGACAGTTGTACATTCCCCAGTGTTATATTAGCACTACAGTATGCTCGTGGCACTCTTACACTATAACTCCCCATGTATCTGACCGTTGTACATTCCCCAGTGTTACATTAGCACTATAATATGCTCGTGGCACTCTTACACTATAACTCCCCATGTATCTGACAGTTGTACATTCCCCAGTGTCACATTAGCACTATAGTATGCTCGTGTCACTCTTACACAATAACTCCCCATGTATCTGACAGTTGTACATTCCCCAGTGTCACATTAGCACTATAGTATGCTCGTGGCACTCTTACACTATAACTCCCCATGTATCTGACAGTTGTACATTCCCCAGTGTCATATTAGCACTATAGTATGCTCGTGGCACTCTTACACTATAACTCCCCATGTATCTGACAGTTGTACATTCCCCAGTGTTACATTAGCACTATAGTATGCTCGTGGCACTCTTACACTATAACTTCCCATGTATCTGACAGTTGTACATTCCCCAGTGTCACATTAGCACTATAGTATGCTTGTGTCACTCTTACACTATAACTCCCCATGTATCTGACAGTTGTACATTCCCCAGTGTTACATTAGCACTATAGTATGCTCGTGGCACTCTTACACTATAACTCCCCATGTATCTGACAGTTGTACATTCCCCAGTGTCACATTAGCACTATAGTATGCTCGTGTCACTCTTACACTATAACTCCCCATGTATCTGACAGTTGTACATTCCCCAGTGTCACATTAGCACTATAGTATGCTCGTGGCACTCTTACACTATAACTCCCCATGTATCTGACAGTTGTACATTCCCCAGTGTCACATTAGCACTATAGTATGCTCGTGTCACTCTTACACTATAACTCCCCATGTATCTGACAGTTGTACATTCCCCAGTGTTACATTAGCACTATAGTATGCTCGTGGCACTCTTACACTATAACTTCCCATGTATCTGACAGTTGTACATTCCCCAGTGTCACATTAGCACTATAGTATGCTTGTGTCACTCTTACACTATAACTCCCCATGTATCTGACAGTTGTACATTCCCCAGTGTTACATTAGCACTATAGTTTGCTCGTGGCACTCTTACACTATAACTCCCCATGTATCTGACAGTTGTACATTCCCCAGTGTTACATTAGCACTATAGTATGCTCGTGTCACTCTTACACTATAACTCCCCATGTATCTGACAGTTGTACATTCCCCAGTGTCACATTAGCACTATAGTATGCTCGTGGCACTCTTACACTATAACTCCCCATGTATCTGACAGTTGTGCCTGACACAATGTCACATTAGCACTATAATATGCTCGTGGCACTCTTACACTATAACTCCCCATGTATCTGACAGTTGTACATTCCTCAGTGTTACATTAGCACTATAATATGCTCGTGGCACTCTTACACTATAACTCCCCATGTATCTGACAGTTGTACATTCCCCAGTGTCACATTAGCACTATAGTATGCTAGTGGCACTCTTACACTATAACTCCCCATGTATCTGACAGTTGTACATTCCCCAGTGTTACATTAGCACTATAGTATGCTCCTGGCACTCTTACACTATAACTCCCCATGTATCTGACAGTTGTACATTCCCCAGTGTCACATTAGCACTATAGTATGCTCTTGGCACTCTTACACTATAACTCCCCATGTATCTGACAGTTGTGCCTGACACAATGTCACATTAGCACGATAGTATGCTCGTGGCACTCTTACACTATAACTCCTCATGTATCTGACAGTTGTACATTCCCCAGTGTTACATTAGCACTATAGTATGCTTGTGGCACTCTTACACTATAACTCCCAATGTATCTGACAGTTGTACATTCCCCAGTGTTACATTAGCACTATAGTATGCTTGTGTCACTCTTACACTATAACTCCCCCTGTATCTGACAGTTGTACATTCCCCAGTGTTACATTAGGACTATAGTATGCTCGTGGCACTCTTACACTATAACTCCCCATGTATCTGACAGTTGTGCATTCCCCAGTGTCACGTTAGCACTACAGTATGCTCGTGGCACTCTTACACTTTAACTCCCCATGTATCTGACAGTTGTACATTCCCCAGTGTTACATTAGCACTATAGTATGCTCGTGGCACTCTTACACTATAACTCCCCATGTATCTGACAGTTGTACATTCCCCAGTGTTACATTAGCACTATAGTATGCACGTGGCACTCTTACACTATAACTCCCCATGTATCTGACAGTTGTGCATTCCCCAGTGTCACATTAGCACTATAGTATGCTTGTGGCACTCTTACACTATAACTCCCCATGTATCTGACAGTTGTGCATTCCCCAGTGTCACATTAGCACTATAGTATGCTTGTGGCACTCTTACACTATAACTCCCCATGTATCTGACAGTTGTGCATTCCCCAGTGTCACATTAGCACTATAATATGCTCGTGGCACTCTTACACTATAACTCCCCATGTATCTGACAGTTGTACATTCCCCAGTGTTACATTAGCACTATAGTATGCATGTGGCACTCTTACACTATAACTCCCCATGTATCTGACAGTTGTGCATTCCCCAGTGTTACATTAGCACGATAGTATCCTCGTGGCTCTCTTACACTATAACTCCCCATGTATCTGACAGTTGTGCATTCCCCAGTGTCACATTAGCACTATAATATGCTCGTGGCACTCTTACACTATAACTCCCCATGTATCTGACAGTTGTACATTCCCCAGTGTTACATTAGCACTATAGTATGCTCGTGGCACTCTTACACTATAACTCCCCATGTATCTGACACTTGTGCATTCCCCAGTGTCACATTAGCACTATAGTATGCTCGTGGCACTCTTACACTATAACTCCCCATGTATCTGACAGTTGTGCATTCCCCAGTGTCACATTAGCACTATAATATGCTCGTGGCACTCTTACACTATAACTCCCCATGTATCTGACAGTTGTACATTCCCCAGTGTTACATTAGCACTAAAGTATGCACGTGGCACTCTTACACTATAACTCCCCATGTATCTGACAGTTGTGCCTGACACAATGTCACATTAGCACGATAGTATGCTCCTGGCACTCTTACACTATAACTCCCCATGTATCTGACAGTTGTACATTCCCCAGTGTCACATTAGCACTATAGTATGCTCGTGGAACTCTTACACTATAACTCCCCATGTATCTGACAGTTGTACATTCCCCAGTGTCACATTAGCACTATAGTATGCTCGTGGCACTCTTACACTATAACTCCCCATGTATCTGACAGTTGTACATTCCCCAGTGTTACATTAGCACTATAGTATGCTCGTGGCACTCTTACACTATAACTCCCCATGTATCTGACAGTTGTGCCTGACACAATGTCACATTAGCACGATAGTATGCTCCTGGCACTCTTACACTATAGTTCCCCATGTATCTGACAGTTGTACATTCCCCAGTGTCACATTAGCACTATAGTATGCTCGTGTCACTCTTACACTATAACTCCCCATGTATCTGACAGTTGTACATTCCCCAGTGTCACATTAGCACTATAGTATGCTCGTGGCACTCTTACACTATAACTCCCCATGTATCTGACAGTTGTACATTCCCCAGTGTCACATTAGCACTATAGTATGCTCGTGGCACTCTTACACTATAACTCCTCATGTATCTGACAGTTGTACATTCCCCAGTGTCACATTAGCACTATAGTATGCTCGTGTCACTCTTACACAATAACGCCCCATGTATCTGACAGTTGTACATTCCCCAGTGTTACATTAGCACGATAGTATGCTCGTGGCACACTTACACTATAACTCCCCATGTATCTGACAGTTGTACATTCCCCAGTGTTATATTAGCACTACAGTATGCTCGTGGCACTCTTACACTATAACTCCCCATGTATCTGACCGTTGTACATTCCCCAGTGTTACATTAGCACTATAATATGCTCGTGGCACTCTTACACTATAACTCCCCATGTATCTGACAGTTGTACATTCCCCAGTGTCACATTAGCACTATAGTATGCTCGTGTCACTCTTACACAATAACGCCCCATGTATCTGACAGTTGTACATTCCCCAGTGTCACATTAGCACTATAGTATGCTCGTGGCAGTCTTACACTATAACTCCCCATGTATCTGACAGTTGTACATTCCCCAGTGTCACATTAGCACTATAGTATGCTCGTGGCACTCTTACACTATAACTTCCCATGTATTTGACAGTTGTACATTCCCCAGTGTCACATTTGCACTATAATATGCTTGTGTCACTCTTACACTATAACTCCCCATGTATCTGACAGTTGTACATTCCCCAGTGTTACCTTAGCACTATAGTATGCTCGTGGCACTCTTACACTATAACTCCCCATGTATCTGACAGTTGTACATTCCCCAGTGTTACATTAGCACTATAGTATGCTCGTGGCACTCTTACACTATAACTCCCCATGTATCTGACAGTTGTACATTCCCCAGTGTTACATTAGCACTATAGTATGCTCGTGGCACTCTTACACTATAACTTCCCATGTATCTGACAGTTGTACATTCCCCAGTGTCACATTAGCACTATAGTATGCTTGTGTCACTCTTACACTATAACTCCCCATGTATCTGACAGTTGTACATTCCCCAGTGTTACATTAGCACTATAGTATGCTCGTGGCACTCTTACACTATAACTCCCCATGTATCTGACAGTTGTACATTCCCCAGTGTCACATTAGCACTATAGTATGCTCGTGTCACTCTTACACTATAACTCCCCATGTATCTGACAGTTGTACATTCCCCAGTGTCACATTAGCACTATAGTATGCTCGTGGCACTCTTACACTATAACTCCCCATGTATCTGACAGTTGTGCCTGACACAATGTCACATTAGCACTATAATATGCTCGTGGCACTCTTACACTATAACTCCCCATGTATCTGACAGTTGTACATTCCTCAGTGTTACATTAGCACTATAATATGCTCGTGGCACTCTTACACTATAACTCCCCATGTATCTGACAGTTGTACATTCCCCAGTGTCACATTAGCACTATAGTATGCTAGTGGCACTCTTACACTATAACTCCCCATGTATCTGACAGTTGTACATTCCCCAGTGTTACATTAGCACTATAGTATGCTCCTGGCACTCTTACACTATAACTCCCCATGTATCTGACAGTTGTACATTCCCCAGTGTCACATTAGCACTATAGTATGCTCTTGGCACTCTTACACTATAACTCCCCATGTATCTGACAGTTGTGCCTGACACAATGTCACATTAGCACGATAGTATGCTCGTGGCACTCTTACACTATAACTCCTCATGTATCTGACAGTTGTACATTCCCCAGTGTTACATTAGCACTATAGTATGCTCGTGGCACTCTTACACTATAACTCCCAATGTATCTGACAGTTGTACATTCCCCAGTGTTACATTAGCACTATAGTATGCTTGTGTCACTCTTACACTATAACTCCCCCTGTATCTGACAGTTGTACATTCCCCAGTGTTACATTAGCACTATAGTATGCTCGTGGCACTCTTACACTATAACTCCCCATGTATCTGACAGTTGTGCATTCCCCAGTGTCACGTTAGCACTATAGTATGCTCGTGGCACTCTTACACTTTAACTCCCCATGTATCTGACAGTTGTACATTCCCCAGTGTTACATTAGCACTATAGTATGCTCGTGGCACTCTTACACTATAACTCCCCATGTATCTGACAGTTGTACATTCCCCAGTGTTACATTAGCACTATAGTATGCACGTGGCACTCTTACACTATAACTCCCCATGTATCTGACAGTTGTGCATTCCCCAGTGTCACATTAGCACTATAGTATGCTTGTGGCACTCTTACACTATAACTCCCCATGTATCTGACAGTTGTGCATTCCCCAGTGTCACATTAGCACTATAGTATGCTTGTGGCACTCTTACACTATAACTCCCCATGTATCTGACAGTTGTGCATTCCCCAGTGTCACATTAGCACTATAATATGCTCGTGGCACTCTTACACTATAACTCCCCATGTATCTGACAGTTGTACATTCCCCAGTGTTACATTAGCACTATAGTATGCATGTGGCACTCTTACACTATAACTCCCCATGTATCTGACAGTTGTGCATTCCCCAGTGTTACATTAGCACGATAGTATCCTCGTGACTCTCTTACACTATAACTCCCCATGTATCTGACAGTTGTGCATTCCCCAGTGTCACATTAGCACTATAATATGCTCGTGGCACTCTTACACTATAACTCCCCATGTATCTGACAGTTGTACATTCCCCAGTGTTACATTAGCACTATAGTATGCTCGTGGCACTCTTACACTATAACTCCCCATGTATCTGACACTTGTGCATTCCCCAGTGTCACATTAGCACTATAGTATGCTCGTGGCACTCTAACACTATAACTCCCCATGTATCTGACAGTTGTGCATTCCCCAGTGTCACATTAGCACTATAATATGCTCGTGGCACTCTTACACTATAACTCCCCATGTATCTGACAGTTGTACATTCCCCAGTGTTACATTAGCACTAAAGTATGCACGTGGCACTCTTACACTATAACTCCCCATGTATCTGACAGTTGTGCCTGACACAATGTCACATTAGCACGATAGTATGCTCCTGGCACTCTTACACTATAACTCCCCATGTATCTGACAGTTGTAGATTCCCCAGTGTCACATTAGCACTATAGTATGCTCGTGGAACTCTTACACTATAACTCCCCATGTATCTGACAGTTGTACATTCCCCAGTGTCACATTAGCACTATAGTATGCTCGTGGCACTCTTACACTATAAATCCCCATGTATCTGACAGTTGTACATTCCCCAGTGTTACATTGGCACTATAGTATGCTCGTGGCACTCTTACACTATAACTCCCCATGTATCTGACAGTTGTGCCTGACACAATGTCACATTAGCACGATAGTATGCTCCTGGCACTCTTACACTATAACTCCCCATGTATCTGACAGTTGTACATTCCCCAGTGTCACATTAGCACTATAGTATGCTCGTGTCACTCTTACACTATAACTCCCCATGTATCTGACAGTTGTACATTCCCCAGTGTCACATTAGCACTATAGTATGCTCGTGGCACTCTTACACTATAACTCCCCATGTATCTGACAGTTGTACATTCCCCAGTGTCACATTAGCACTATAGTATGCTCGTGGCACTCTTACACTATAACTCCCCATGTATCTGACAGTTGTGCCTGACACAATGTCACATTAGCACTATAATATGCTCGTGGCACTCTTACACTATAACTCCCCATGTATCTGACAGTTGTACATTCCTCAGTGTTACATTAGCACTATAATATGCTCGTGGCACTCTTACACTATAACTCCCCATGTATCTGACAGTTGTACATTCCCCAGTGTCACATTAGCACTATAGTATGCTAGTGGCACTCTTACACTATAACTCCCCATGTATCTGACAGTTGTACATTCCCCAGTGTTACATTAGCACTATAGTATGCTCCTGGCACTCTTACACTATAACTCCCCATGTATCTGACAGTTGTACATTCCCCAGTGTCACATTAGCACTATAGTATGCTCTTGGCACTCTTACACTATAACTCCCCATGTATCTGACAGTTGTACATTCCCCAGTGTTACATTAGCACTATAGTATGTATGATAATGTATCAAATTGATAAAAGCAGTGCACTGTAGTGAGTATACCATATTCCTGGGAATGCTGTATAATGTACCATATGTATAATATTTTATCATATGATCCTGTTTATATATTACACATGAATGCACTCTACATGTGATAGAGGACTCTATTACTGGTCGTCCAGGGTCTAAACCTCACTGAGACCTGCATTAGGTCTAGTAAAGGTGAAATTCATGCCACTGTTACAATTTTTTTTAACTATCTAAGCTCTTAACACTGGGATGACTTAATTGTAGGTAATTGAATGAAAGCAGAACTATAATGGTAAAGCCCACAGCCCAGAGGTAACAGGGGTGCATCATGATTGCCCACTTTAATTGGCAGGAAGGTGAGTCTTGGTGTCGTTCCAACAGAAGTGAACCCAGCACCCATGTTCATCAGTGGTCCCTGCTCCACCAGGTAACTGGCCCTCTAATAGGGTAACAATGTATAATTTGAGGTCTGGAACCTGACACCTAAAGGAGAGGGGTGGGACCACAAACAATGGGGCCCACCGGGGATTTCCCCTGTACCCCTGTGGGCCAGGCTGACCCTGTTAAAGAGTCACCAGACGAGGGAGGCAGAGAGTATAGCTGCTCACCTACTGTCATAACACTTTGCCACCTGTAACTACAGGTATAACTTGTAAATAATACTATATATAAATACAATAGCTAAATAGGATTATACTTTATATTTAAGTACAATACTTACTGTCCACCCTGAGCTCAGCCTTGGTTGAAGCTACCCCCATTCTGTTTTCAGCCAGACATCTGTAGACCCCCATGTCTTGGGGTATGACAGCGGTGATGATGAGCTGGTGACATCCCTCCTGGTCCTCGTTGATCATATAATGGTCATCTTCTTCAATCACCTTCCCGTCTTTAAACCAGCGCACACTTGGCATCGGTTTCCCAATTACGACACAGTCAAAACTGACCGGGTAGCCATCTTGAACCTCCTGGTTTTGGAGTTCCGTAATAAATATCGGAGCTACAATATATATATATATTTAAATAACATATAATAACTGCGAAAGGCGCATCATATAAAAGCATTATAGTAACGTGTGAAAGCCCTAAAAAACAGAGGCAATGTATAAAAACAAAAGTCACACGCTCTAATGTTTTATGCAAATAATGGCGAGTATTGTGATTGATTTGTCTCTATGACGCACTGATAAATATTTAATTCATCGCCCCTCTACACACAGCACTTCACTATGAGGACTATAAATAGATTATAATTCTAAGTATCTTCATCTTTCCTTAGATTTCTCATAGACCTTCTATGTAGTTCTCGCTGCAGGTCTTCCTAAATTTGCTTGATAATTACGAGGCTGTTTGCTCAGGATTGGGTAAAGAAGGTCGACAAATAAAAAGGTTGAAAATGATTTGGTTGACACAGGAAGGTCGACATGACAAAATGGCAACAGCCGAGAAGATTGACATGTATTTAAGGTCAACAAGTTCAAAAAGTAGACACAGAAATGGTCAACACTTTTTTTTAGTTTTTCTAATCCTAATCTTCAGCTGACCCTAACCCTCCCCTTGGTGCCTAGCCCTAACCATTCCTCCTAGTGCCTAACCCTAACCATCCCTCCTAGTGCCTAACTCTAACCATTGAGGTTAGTGCCTAACCCAGTGTTGGCTAACCTTGACACTCCAGCTGTTGTGGAACTATATATCCCATCATGCCCTGCCACAGTTTTAGCATGCCCTAATAGCAAAACTGTAGCAGTGCATGCTGGGTTATGTAGTTCCATAACAGCTGGAGTGTCAAGGTTAGCCAACACTGGCCTAACCCTAACCATCCCTCCTAGTGCTTAACTCTAACCATCCCTCGTAGTGCCTAACCCTAATCTTCAGCCTACCCTAACCCTTCACTTGATGCCTAACCCTAACCGTTCCTCCAAGTGCCTAACCCTAATCATCCCTCCTAGTGCCTAACCCTATCGGGGTTAGTGCCTAACCCTAATCATCCCTCCTAGTGCCTAACCCTAACTATCGGGGTTAGTGCCTAACCCTAATCATCCCTCCTAGTGCCTAACCATCTGAGTTAGTGCCTAAGCCTAATCATCCCTCCTAGTGCCTAACCCTAACCATTGGGGTTTGTGCCTAACCCTAACCATTCCTCTTAGTGCCTAACCCTAACCATCCCTCCTATTGCCTAACCCTAACCATCCCTCCTAGTGCCTAACTCTAACCATCCCTTGTAGTGCCTAATCCTAATCTTCAGCCTGGCCCTAACTCTTCACTTGGTGCCTAACCCTAACCTTTCCTCCAAATGCCTAACCCTAATCATCCCTCCTAGTGCCTAACCCTAACAATCGGGGTTAATGCCTAACCCTAATCATCCCTCCTAGTGCCTGAGTTAGGTTAGTGCCTAACCCTAATCATCCCTGCTAGTGCCTAACCCTAACCATTGGGGTTAGTGCCTAACCATAATGATCCCTCCTAGTGCCTAACCCTAATCTTCAGCCTGACCCAAACCCTCCCCTTGGTGCCTAGCCCTAACCATTCCTCCTAGTGCCTAACAACAACCAATCCCTCCTAGTGCCTAAATCTAACCATCCCTCCTAGTGCCTACTCTAACCATCGAGGTTAGTGCCTAACCCTAACCATCGGGGTTAGTGCCTAACCCTAACCATCGGGGTTAGTGCCTAACCCTAATCATCCCTCCTAGTGCCTAACCCTCTGGTAAGTGCCTAAACCCTAAATCTAGTCTAAACGATTTAAAAAAAAAAATCATGTGTTGACCATTTTTCCGTGTTGACCTTTTGAACTGGTCAACTTTCTGATGTTGACCTTTTCATTGTCGACCTTTGCAGTTGCAGCTCCAAATATCAAATATAAAAGTTATGAGGCTCAGATAAATATTCACGTGCAAACAAGCACTTAAAACTGTACATTTGGAATGACACTAATGTGGCTGGAAGCTAAACAACATTTTTGTAGGTTAAGGGCTGTGAACATTTTTGACCAAATAATTATCTTGCATTTGGGATAGATCTGCTGTGTATCATCTGAGAGAGACTATTTTACTGTACTCCAATTGGTCAAAATTGTAATTTTCATAAGTTGAAGGGTTAAATCTATAATTAGAGAGTTGGAACCTCATCAAAATTACGTCATGGTTGAGTGATGACCCAATTGGGGCTGCAGCACCTGCATGTCACGCCAAATGTGCACGGAGCTCCCAAGCTCCTGATGTGCACGTAAGTGGGACAGAAGAAGACCGGGAATGATGGGGGTATAACATAACGGGATACATGGGGCCAGGGACCAAAGGGGGAGGGGGTGGAGTGGTAAATCATACAGTACTAAATATAAAATGTTTGCTCTATCAGCATTAAAAGCAGATTCCACCTAAAACTCACTACTTCTGTTATTTTATCACCCTGACCTGTGTCTGATGTCAGTAAAGTCATTTGTTGCTTTGCTTCAAGCCGATGCTTCTCCGTGGTCCCAGTTTCCACTTTCATTATCCGCAGCTCAATCTTTTTCAGGCCTTGGTTTAAAATATCAATTTTAACTGGGATGCCCATGGCAGAGAACATTTCTCTGAACCTTGTAGCGGCAACTGAAGCTTCTGACATAACTTCAAACTTGATGTAGATGTATCTGTCGTCTTCCCGGTAGGTTTGGTGGTCTATCGGGGGTAGTTCTCCCTCGTCGGCACTAACAAATAGTTCCTCTTCCACATCAGACATTTCAAGGGATGATTTAGATTTAAAGATCTTGTGAAGTCTCCTTCCTGCCTTTCGAAATGCATCGTCCAACTCACTACCAGAGGAGCTTTCAGTCTCACTGTCAGTAGTGAGCTTGGCTGGAGAGGGCATCTGCTTTGGGACAACTTCTGGAAGTCCATCACCCACCACCAACTTTGCGTTATGAGACACCGCACCAAACTTGTTTGAGACTTCGCATGTGTATTTCCCAGTGTCCTCAAGTTCTACAGCAGTAATAATTAAAGAGCAAGTTCCATCAGTGTAGTCGTCAATATGGTAATGACGCCCATCAGAGAGCTCCTGGTCGTCTTTTAGCCAGCGAGTGGTGATGTCCGTTTTGCTGATGGCCACACACTCAAGATGAACGGTTCCCCCTGGGTCAACAGAAAAGTCTTTAAATGTCTCTGCAAAAAGTGGGCATTCCTGTTGCTTGATCACCTTCCTTGCTTTGTATCCCTTGAAAGCAGCCTGAATTTTTACGGCTGCTTTATCCATCGCGGGGTCATCATCAAACATTTCTGCCAAGTCAGCTTCTGCCTCGGGGGCAGGCTTCTGGGTTTCCTTAACTTCGGTGGTCTCAAAGTGCTTGAAGAACTTGCTGGTAGAAAGTGTTTGAACCTTAGTTCCGTACGTAATAGTGGAATGACCAGCTTTTTTAAGATAAGAGACCAAAGACGGTGCTTTTTTAAGATAAGAGACCAAAGACGGTGTCCCAGCTCGGGACTCATCATCAGAACTTGTAAGCGAGAAATCAGCCTCACTGGTTTTGGCCACATCTTCAGAAGTGTAACCGGAAAAGTCGGCGCGTCTCTCTGAATCTTTTTTCTGTTTACGTTTAACATCTTCTTCTGGAACTTCGGAAATTGAATCCAAAGTGGGCTCCTTGCTCATTCTCCTCTTTTTGGCCAGTGCTTCCCATAGTAAATGCAGATCTCCTTCTTGAGCGGCTTCTGGTGGCAAATTCGGCTGTGAGCCATCTTCATCCTCAACTCCAAGGCCATTCCTTTCAAAAGCTACACCAAAAGCTTCTTGTATTGAGACTGGCTCCATGATCGTTGGAACTGAAAAGACATGTAAACAGATTGAGATACAGAATACTAAATGTTCATCCACAGCAGGTCCATGATGATTAAAGCAATATAATGTTTTTAGAAATATCTATTTTAGAAAATAGATCAAAGCCATTCAAACCAAATCCGAGGACATTGGGCCTAATTCAGACCCCCCAATGACCCTCTTCTGCCTATGGGTAAAATGGGTCCTACGCCATCGCACATAGTGCCCTCTAAGTTGTGGCCTAATTGACAGGCTGTGGCCATTTGGGTGGTGGGGAAGGGGTAGCACTGGGCAACGTTCCTGAAAACGGGGACATGTATTCTTGCTTCTGTAGGAGGCATTCGGTCTTTCAGTAAACACTCTTGATTGGCTCCACATGATCACATGGGTGCGCTGTGATGGGATCTCTATCCCATTTCAGCGACTATTAAAGTAATGCCTACTGTACTTAATTTTTGAAGTATAAGACATAGGGGTATATTTACTAAAGTGCGGGTTTTTAGAAGTGGAGATGTTGCCCATAGCAACCAATCAGATTCTAGCTATTATCTTCTATAAGGTGCTAGATAAATGATAAGTAGAATCTGATTGGTCGCTATGGGCAACATCTCCACTTCTAAAAACCTGCACTTTAGTAAATATACCCCATAGCATCACAAGAATGCTGGAAATCACCAAACATAGGCGATAGGACACCTATACATTTATATGAATGGCGTAAGTACTTATATCCTGCAGATATGCTTTACCCTACCTCTGCTGTCTAACAGTGTTGTAGTCTCCACATACAATATTGCAGCAAATTACAATATTTATAGCCATAGGCTATATTTTATTACTTAAAAGTTGAGGTGGGTCTTCTAGCTGTCGGAGTACACTTCACAGTATCCTATGCCAGGTAATGGGCGGACGTGCATGCTAGGACGTCCACTACAGCTGGAGAGCTCCCAGTTACTAAAGTCAATGTTACAGTATACAATAAGTACAGTATGCCATGTACAGTATATTATAAGTACAGTACGCCATGTACAGTATACTATAAGTACAGTACGCCATGTATAGTATACTATAAGTACAGTATCCCATGTGCAGTATACTATAAGTACAGTATCCCATGTGCAGTATACTATAAGTACAGTACGCCATGTGCAGTATACTATAAGTACAGTATCCCATGTGCAGTATACTATAAGTACAGTACGCCATGTATAGTATACTATAAGTACAGTATGCCATGTACAGTATATTATAAGTACAGTACGCCATGTACAGTATACTATAAGTACAGTACGCCATGTATAGTATACTATAAGTACAGTATGCCATGTACAGTATATTATAAGTACAGTATGCCATGTACAGTATATTATAAGTACAGTACGCCATGTACAGTATATTATAAGTACAGTATCCCATGTGCAGTATACTATAAGTACAGTACGCCATGTACAGTATATTATAAGTACAGTATCCCATGTGCAGTATACTATAAGTACAGTATCCCATGTGCAGTATACTATAAGTACAGTACGCCATGTATAGTATACTATAAGTACAGTATGCCATGTACAGTATATTATAAGTACAGTACGCCATGTACAGTATATTATAAGTACAGTACGCCATGTATAGTATACTATAAGTACAGTATGCCATGTACAGTATATTATAAGTACAGAATTCCATGTGCAGTATACAATAAGTACAGAATGCCATGTATAGAATACTATAAGTTAGGGGTGAGCGGGTTCGGATTTCTGAAATCCGAACCCCCCCGAGCCGAGTCCGATCCGAGTCAGGCTCGACTTTTCCCGCCTGACTCGGATCTGAAATCGAGGCAAAACGTCATCATCCCGCCTTCCGAGTCTCGCCGGTTTTGGATCCTATATAAGGTACCCGCGTCGGCGCCATTTTCTCACTCGGCTGTGGACAGTGAAGAGGGAGGGTGGGAGTTAGGGCTGTGTAGTGTAGTGTAGTGTAGTGCTGCTGTTGTCCACTACTTCAAAGTCCATAGGGGCTGGCTGTGTTGTGCTGTGCTGCTGTTGTTAATAGGGGCTGTGTCCACTACTTAAAAGTCCATAGGGGCTGGCTGGACTGTGTTGTGCAGTCAGTTCTCCATAGGGGCTGTGTCCACTCCAAAGTCCTGTGCAGTGTCCCAGTCCTAAAGGGGTGCTGTAGTGTTGTCCAGGGGGTGCTCTGTCCATCAGGGGTGCTCCCCACAAGTGCTAAAAAAATAATATATTTTCTGTGTTTGTGAATTGTGTGCGCAGTAGCCGCACGTGCATCAACAAAGTAGTGCCAAGCGTGCGCCTGTGTCATAAGTAAAGGGCCGGCTGGCTTGACCGTTAAAGGGTGCTGTAACCCCCAAAGTACACTCCAGTCCAAACTAAAAAAAAAATTATTTTCTGTGTTTGTGAATTGTGTGCCCAGTAGCCGCACGTGCATCAACAAAGTAGTGCCAAGCGTGCGCCTGTGTCATAAGTAAAGGGCCGGCTGGCTTGACCGTTAAGGGTGCTGTAACCCCCGAGAGTACACTCCAGTCCAAACCAAAAAAAATATATTTTCTGTGTTTGTGAATTGTGTGCGCAGTAGCCGCACGTGCATCAACAAAGTAGTGCCAAGCGTGCGCCTGTGTCATAAGTAAAGGGCCGGATGGCTTGACCGTTAAGGGTGCTGTAACCCCTGAAAGTACACTCCAGTCCAAACCAAAAAAAAAATTATTTTCTGTGTTTGTGAATTGTGTGCGCAGTAGCCGCACGTGTATCAACAAATTAGTGCCAAACGTGCGCCTGTGTCATAAGTAAAGGGCCGGCTGGCTTGACCGTTAAAGGGTGCTGTAACCCCCAAAGTACACTCCAGTCCAAACTAAAAAAAAAATATTTTCTGTGTTTGTGAATTGTGTGCGCAGTAGCCGCACGTGCATCAACAAAGTAGTGCCAAGCGTGCGCCTGTGTCATAAGTAAAGGGCCGGCTGGCTTGACCGTTAAAGGGTGCTGTAACCCCCAAAGTACACTCCAGTCCAAACCAAAAAAATATATATTTTCTGTGTTTGTGAATTGTGTGCGCAGTAGCCGCACGTGCATCAACAAAGTAGTGCCAAGCGTGCACCTGTGTCATAAGTAAAGGGCCGGCTGGCTTGACCGTTAAAGGGTGCTGTAACCCCCAAAGTACACTCCAGTCCAAACCAAAAAAATATATATTTTCTGTGTTTGTGAATTGTGTGCGCAGTAGCCACACGTGCATCAACAAAGTAGTGCCAAGCGTGCACCTGTGTCATAAGTAAAGGGCCGGCTGGCTTGACCGTTAAAGCCCTCCTCCCACTAAAAAAATCAAAAGAGTTAAGCTGGCAAAAGCACAGCGAAGAACTGTGCTTTCTAAGAAGATATCACAAATACCCAAGGAGAGTCCAAGTGTGGTGGTGGTTGCGATGCCTGACCTTCCCAGCACTGGACGGGAAGAGGTGGCTCTTTCCACCATTTGCACGCCCCCTGCAAGTGCTGAAAGGAGCACCCACAGTCCACTTGCTGATATGCAAATTGAAGATGTCACTGTTGAAGTACAACAGGATGAGGATACTGGTGTAGCTGGCGCTGAGGAGGAAGTTGGCGAGGAGGATTCTGATGGTGATGTGGTTTGTTTAAATCAGGCTCCGGGGGAGACAGTTGTTGTCCGTGGGATGAAAAAGCCCATCACGGTCATGCCTGGGCAGAAGACCAAACATTCCACCTCTTTGGTCTGGCAATATTTCTATCCAAATCCGGACAACAACTGTCTTGCCATATGTACCTTATGTAAAGGTGGAATAAGTAGGGGTAGGGACGTTAACCACCTAGGAACATCCTCCCTTATACGGCACCTGCAGCGCGTTCATAATAAGTTACTGTCAAGTTCAGAAACTTTGGCTAAGACCGTAAGCAGTCCAGGGACACCTAAATCCCGTTGTCCTGTTGTATCCAAGCGCCTGCAAACCACACCGTCAACTCCCTCCTCGTCAATTTCCTCCTTAGTCAGGATCGGAAGTACTCCTGCAGGCCATGTCACTGGCATGACTGACTCTCCTATCCCGGATTCCTCCGGAGGATCCTGCATTGCTACGCCTCCTGCTGCCGCTGCTGCTGTTGCTGCTGCTGGGAGTCGTTCATCATCCCAGAGAGGAAGTAGGAACACCACTACTTTTACTAAACAATTGACCCTCCAACAGTCCTTAGCGAGGAGGATGAAGTACGACAGCAGTCATCCTGAAGCAAAACGTATAACTGAGGCCTTGACTGCTATGTTGGTGTTAGACGTGCGTCCGGTATCCGCCATTAGTGCAGTGGGATTTAGACAATTGTTGGAGGTAGTGTGTCCCCGGTTCCAAATCCCGTCTAGATTCCACTTCACTAGGCAGGCGATACCGAGACTGTACAGAAACGTCAGAAAAAGTGTCCTCAGTGTCCTGAAAAATGCCGTTGTACCCAATGTCCACTTAACCACGGACATGTGGACAAGTGGAACAGGGCAGACTAAGGACTATATGACTGTGACAGCCCACTGGGTAGATGTATCACCTTACGCAGCAACAGCAGCAGCGTCACCAGTAGCAGCATCTCAGAAACGCCAGCTCGTTCCAAGGTAGGCTACGCTGTGTATCACCGGTTTCAGTAAGAGGCACACCGCCGACAACCTCTTAGAGAAACTGAGGGAAATCATCGCCCAGTGGCTTACCCCACTTAGACTCTCCTGGGGATTTGTGATATCTGACAACGCCACCAATATTGTGCGGGCATTACATCTGGGCAAATTCCAGCACGTCCCATGTTTTGCTCACACAATAAACTTGGTGGTGCAGAATTTTCTGAAAACCGACAGGGGCGTGCAGGAGACGCTTTAGGTGGCCCGAAAAATTTCAGCCCACTTTCGCCATTCAGCGACTGCGTGCCGAAGACTGGAGCGCCAGCAAACACTCTTGAACCTGCCCCGCCATCACCTGAAGCAAGAGGTTGTGACGCGGTGGAACTCAACCCTCTATATGCTTCAGAGGATGGAGGAGCAGCAAAAGGCCATGCAAGCCTATACATGGACCTATGACATAGGCAAAGGAGGGGGTATGCACCTGACTCAAGCGCAGTGGAGAATGATTTCCGTGTTGTGCAAGGTTCTCCAGCCCTTCGAACTTGCCACACGTGAAGTCAGTTCAGACACTGCCAGCTTGAGTCAGGTCATTCCCCTCATCAGGCTTTTGCAGAAGCAGCTGGAGAAAGTGAAGGAGGAGCTAAGATGGAGCGATTCCGCTCGGCATGTGGGACTTGTGGATGAAGCCCTTCATTCGCTTTGCCAGGATTCCAGGGTGGTCAATCTGTTGAAATCAGACCACTACATTTTGGCCACCGTGCTCGATCCTAGGTTTAAAGCCTATGTGGTGTCTCTCTTTCCGGCCGACACAAGCCTGCAAAGGTGCAAAGACCTGCTGGTGAACACACTGTCAGCTGAAGCGGAACGTGACACGTCAACAGCTCCTTCTTCATTTTCTCCCGCAACTGGGGCTGCCAGGAAAAAACTTAGCTATCCTAAGCAACCCGCTGGCGGTGATGCAGGGCAGGCAGGACCAAGTTTGGACATCTGGTCCGGACTGAAGGACCTGGCAACAATTTCTGACATGTCTACTGTCACTGCATATGATACTGTCACCATTGACAGAATGGTGGAGGATTACATCGGTGACAGCATCCAAGTAGGCATGTCAGACAGTCCATACCTGTACTGGCAGGAAAAAGAGGCAATTTGGAGGCCCCTGTACAAACTGGCTCTATTTTACCTGAGTTGCCCCCCCTCCAGTGTGTACTCCGAAAGAGTGTTTAGTGCAGCCGGGAACCTTGTCAGCGAAAGGCGTAGGAGGTTGCTTCCACAGAATGTGGAGAAGATGATGTTCATCAAAATGAATTATCAGCTCTTCCAGGGAGACCAGCCTCCAGAACGTACAGAGGGACCTGTGGTGGTGGATTCAAGTGGGGACGAGTTAATACTTTGTGAGGATGAGGATGTACACACTGAAGAGGGTGAGGAATCGGTGGATGAGGAGGATGAGGATGACATCTTGCCTCCGTAGAGCCAGTTTGTGCAGGGACACATTAATTGCCAGCTTGTTTTGTGGGGGCCCAAACGAACCAATCATTTCAGCCACAGTTGTGTGGCAGACCCTGGCGCTGAAATGATTGGTTTGTTAAAGTGTGCATGTCCTGTTTATACAACATAAGGGTGGGTGGGAGGGCCCAAGGACAATTCCATCTTGCACCTCCTTTTTTTCTTTGCATTATGTACAGTTTGGGGCCTAGTTTTTCAAACTGCCATCCTGTCTGCCACTGCAGTATCACGCCTAGATGGGTCACGTGTTTGTGCCGCCCACTCGTGTCGCTTAGCATAGTCATCCAGCTACCTCGGTGCAACCTTTTGGACATAAAAACACTATTGTGAGGTGTGAGGTGTTCAGAATAGACTGGAAATGAGTGGAAATTAAGGTTATTGAGGTTAATAATAGCATAGGAGCAGAAAAACCTACAAATTCTGTGATTTTAGCTGTTTTTATGCTTTTTTAAAAAAAAATACAGATCCAAAACACAAAACCCAGAACCCAAAACACGGAAGGGTGGTTTTGGCAAAACCAATCCAGATCCAAAACACGAAGAAAGATCCAGATCCAAAACCAAAACACGAAAAGTGGCCGGTGCACACCCCTACTATAAGTACAGTATGCCATGTACAGTATATTATAAGCACAGAATGCCATGTATAGTATACTATATGTACAGTATGCCATGTACAGTATACTATAAGTACCAGGACCGTAGCTAGGGTAGTGCGGCCGGTGCCATGGCACAGGGCAGGGGGCGCTGTTTGGGCCTGTCAAATTTCTATTTATTATCATTCTTGCTTGTAGCTTCCTATTACTTCATCCCCAGCATCTCCTGGTCTCTCCTATCTCTTCCCTGGCCCTTCCCCATGAAGCCATGGCCCTTTTTTGGGTGCATTATGTCCCTTTAAAAAATGAGGGGGGTGCTCTTTCTGGCACAGGGCACCAAAAAGTCTAGTTACAGCTCTGATAATTACAGTATGCCATGTATATTATACCATAAGTACAGTATCCCATGTGCAGTATACTATAAGTACAGTATCCCATGTGCAGTATACTATAAGTACAGAATGCCATGTACAGTATGCTATAAGTACAGTATGCCATGTATAGTATACTATAAGTACAGTATGCCATGTATATTATACCATAAGTACAGTATACTATGTGCAGTATACTATAAGTACAGAATGCCATGTACAGTATACTATAAGTACAGTACGCCATGTGCAGTATACTATAAGTACAGTATGCCATGTACAGTATAAGTACAGTATGCCATGTGCAGTATACTATAAGTACAGAATGCCATGTACAGTATACTATAAGTACAGTATGCCATGTGCAGTATACTATAAGTACAGTACGCCATGTACAGTATACTATAAGTACAGTATCCCATGTGCAGTATACTATAAGTACAGTACGCCATGTACAGTATACTATAAGTACAGTACGCCATGTATAGTATACTATAAGTACAGTATGCCATGTGCAGTATACTATAAGTACAGAATGCCATGTATAGTATACGATAAGTACAGTATGCCATGTACAGCATAAGTACAGTATGCCATGTGCAGTATACTATAAGTACAGAATGCCATGTACAGTATACTATAAGTACAGAATGCCATGTATAGTATACTATAAGTACAGTATGCCATGTACAGTATAAGTACAGTATGCCATGTGCAGTATACTATAAGTGCAGAATGCCATGTACAGTATACGATAAGTACAGAATGCCATGTATAGTATACCATAAGTACAGTATGCCATGTGCAGTATACTATAAGTACAGAATGCCATGTACAGTATACTATAAGTACAGTATACTATGTGCAGTATACTATAAGTACAGAATGCCATGTACAGTATACTATAAGTACAGTACGCCATGTGCAGTATACTATAAGTACAGTATGCCATGTACAGTATAAGTACAGTATGCCATGTGCAGTATACTATAAGTACAGAATGCCATGTACAGTATACGATAAGTACAGAATGCCATGTATAGTATACTATAAGTACAGTATGCCATGTACAGTATACTATAAGTACAGAATGCCATGTATAGTATACTATAAGTACAGTATGCCATGTATATAGTATACTATACCATGTATATAGTATACTATACAGTACGCCATGTATAGTATACTATAAGTACAGAATGCCATGTACAGAATACTATAAGTACAGAATGCCATGTATAGTATACTATAAGTACAGTTTGCCATGTACAGTATAAGTACAGTATGCCATGTGCAGTATACTATAAGTACAGAATGCCATGTACAGTATACGATAAGTACAGAATGCCATGTACAGTATACTATAAGTACAGTATACTATGTGCAGTATACTATAAGTATAGCATGCCATGTACAGTATACCATAAGTACAGTATGCCATGTATAGTATACTATAAGTACAGTACGCCATGTATAGTATACTATAAGTACAGAATGCCATGTGCAGTATACTATAAGTACAGAATGCCATGTATAGTATACTATAAGTACAGTACGCCATGTATAGTATACTATAAGTACAGAATGCCATGTATAGTATACTATAAGTACAGTATGCCATGTACAGTATAAGTACAGTGTGCCATGTGCAGTATACGATAAGTACAGAATGCCATGTACAGTATTCGATAAGTACAGAATGCCATGTACAGTATACGATAAGTACAGAATGCCATGTATCTCGCATGTTGGACAAAAGCCAGATTAAGGCTCTGCTGGTAAACACCTATAACATAAAGATTATTTCATGTATGTGCATTTATAGAAATCTATTGTCACGCAGGTTTTTAATCAAAGTGCATTAAGTGTCAAACTTTTATCCAAATAAACTGAATGGCAACATCTAGTCCTGTCCATTTTGGATCCATACCAAATACAGGCGCTATGCAGGGTACTGGCTGCTGGGTTTTCAGTTTTAGATCAGCAGTTAGGATACGGCTTGAATATAGTAACTGATATATTCAAAGAATCGCTACCCTAATATACAAGTCTGCTTGCATGAAAAGACTACCAATAACTTTCACAAATACATATGTAAAAGTTGCTGGAGGGTAACAACAGCTGCAGGCGCAGTGATTGGAATGTTTTACCCACTGTACAGTAACTTGAATTTTTGGTTTAGCAAGTCCTTTGCTCATGTCCCTATATAAGTTGATCCAGATTTGTGGCAATTAAACAATCTACTTAAAAATAAAAAAAAGGACGTACACCCTAATGATACGGTCGCCTAGGTCTTAGCGCCTAATGAAGTTGCACAGGAATATGTTCCTTGGTCATCAGACACACTATGAATTATCAGAATTTGTTTTTTATCCTGTGAAATGAACTCATATTGTTTACCCGGATGCAGCAGTTCTTTCTCCTTTGTCCAGGTGACCTCACGCGTTTCTTTGGAAAGCTCGCACTCCAGACGAATGGTTTCTCCCTCACTGGCGGTTTTGTTTTCCAGTTGTTGTTTTACAGTCACGGAGTCCTCTGTAATGGAAACACACAGTTACCATATTCAGAAAGCCTACAGTATGCGCAGGTATAATAAACACAGGAAACAAATAAAAACTCACTGACAAAACAAAGTAAACCACAAGCCCCCATACCTTAGAGCCATCAATATTTACCCTATATGTTCATTTTCAGTAACCAAAATCAGGATTACAAGTAAATCTGTAAATGCTGCCTAATTTGTTAGTTGATAACAGAGACAATGTCATATTTTTGATGTAGAAATAAGCAGCTAAACAATCGGAAATCTACAAATGAATAAATAGACTTTACAGTTGAGTTTTTGATTCTGAGATGAATGATAAGGTGCGTATCCACTAATAGACTTGGAAACGACTGTACAATTGCAACATTAGAAATTATAGATTTTTTTCTTGTCAAAGGAAAAAGGCATTGGGTAAAAATGCTAAGAACATGGCGACCGGCTATCTGATTGGTGGGGCATCCGGCAATTGTCCTACACCTGTAAAAGTCTTCTCTTTGTATGTACATTTACTAGTGCTGCTACTACTACTATTCATCTAGTAATTGTAACAAGTGCCGAAACAGACTGGAAGTGGCTACATTGATCACTTTGCACAGCGATACAGTGGAGAGAGATAAAGTACCAACCAATCAGCTCCTAAATGTCACTTTTCAAACACAGCCTGCAAAATGACAGTCAGGAGCTGATTGGTTGGCACTTTATCTCTTTTCACGGCTTAGTACATCTCCCCCTATGTCTTTTAGCCATTGCTGTATTTTTAATGCCCTGCTTTCAGAGGTGCATTAATTACCAGTTTCCTTCATTTGAATATTAATTTATAAATCTATGCGCAGCGCTAGAAGTAAATCCTGTTTAATCGGGTGAGCGTATTATACACCTGACGTGAATCCCAAAGTAACATTCATATTAACATGACTATGTGTAAATTTAAAACTAGGGGCCATATTCAATTAGACTGCGAAAACGACGTCATTTTCGCCGTTTTGACTTTTCCCCATATTCAATTCCAAAGACTTTTCGCAGGTGCGAAAAGTCTTTGCCAAAAACTGGGGATAACTTTTCACCTGTGAATAGGTGGCGAAAAAAAAGTGCAGAATTGGGGTTTTGGGGTGCAGACTTAAAAAAAATACCCTGTACCTCTTGGAATGTCCCCTAAAAGTAATCTGTGTAAAAAAAAATTTAAAAAGTACCATAGGACACCCCAAAAAAAGTGGTTTCGTTTTGGTGGCGAAAAAAAAAAATTGGGGGACAAACTTAAAAACTAGCAAAATAGACTCAGGGGGGGTCCCCAAGTATGCGGCAGGTGTTTTTTACAAAGCGGTTGGTTGCGGCAGGTGGATTTTTGAAGAATTTTTAAAGTTCACTTTAGGGAGTTAAAAATATGCTTGCACCCATTTTCATGTACCCCAAATTTGATGGGACTAGTTGATTTCCCCCCAAAATTTAGCTAAATGCTATTCTTCATCCCCTTTTAAAATACGCATAAAAGCACTTGCCGATACCGTTTAAAAACCCCAAATACCTTTAGCAGGCCAATTTGTCCCCCATGTCAGACCATCTTTTAGGGGGTGACAGGCTGATTTCCCCAAAGTACCAGGACTTTTCGATACTTACCTTTTGGCCGGATCCCGTTTTCGCCGATTCCTAATTGAATACGGGGATACGCGGGCACGCGCCCGAGACTTTATCCCCAGGAAAACCTGCAACGACGGCGAAAAGTCCGACCTCGGATTTTCGCTTCTAATTGAATATGGCCCCAGTATGTGAAAAAACCCTTTCATCAAAAAAATATCACTTGCCAACAGGTTCCATGAATTATATGCAAATAAAAAAAAGAACTGAGATACCTATTTTAGGATATTTGTTTTTGAAAATCATTCTTTTGTATCCACCCCTTGGTCGGCCAGCTAACGATCCGACCTTAGGGACGCAACATACGTGTGCATCATTTGCATATCCGGCCCCTTTTTCTATACGACCGTGCGGCCGCTTCGACCGACTCTGAATGAGGTCCTGAGACCCACAGGAATACTGGAGGCAGCCATGGTAAAATGTATCTATATCCTGCTTTCTCATGAATATGGTTTCGGAACAAAAAATGTCTGTCTGCCCTCCCCTCCCGGTGCCCTGAACATGTTGGTTCCCTTTGTGATCCAGGCCAAATGGTCTTTTATGTACGAATTCCTTCAAAGATAAAGACATAGGTATCAGTGATACTCTACCTATGAATATACTTCATATCGATTAACAAACAATATTGCACACAAATGTAATTTTCATTCGTTGAGCACTGAGAAAAAAAGGTAAAGCTTAAAAGACAACACTGCGTAAAAGCCTTGCCCTTTGCACTTGCGAAAAGCTACAAGACGCAGCCCGTTGGACGTCGAAGGCTCCAGTGAAAGCAACACAGAGGTTTAAGTAAAAGAACACAAAGAGCAAATATAAGATTCTGCTCCATCACATTTTCAGCTTCTCGGCCCATTGTATCAATGAAACAAACAAGCCATGCGAGCGAGAATGTCTACATAGGACCTTGCAGCTCAAGGTTGCGAAGCCACGTGTTCTCACCTAGCTGTACCGTTTGTGGTAAGTGAACCGGTTCCCCAATACCGACTTTGTTTATGGAGGAAATGCGGAATCGGTAGGGCTGGCCCGGTTTGAGATTCTGCACAACATAGTCCATACTTTGAATTATTTCCAAGTTGCACTGATCCCAGTCTCCACCTGGGGCTTTCATGTCAACATTGTATCCAAAGATGGGAGCTCCACCATCACTCAAGGGTGTGAACCAAGACAGGATCAAGGAGCTGCTGGTCTTACTTACAATCTCTGGGTCTTCTGGGGGATCGGGGAGGGCTAAAGGTACAACAGAGTCCCAGTAAGGTCATTTCTTTTTCCAGGAAATAATGAGTCATTTACATAGACTGGAAGAAGTTCTTCAACTTCAAAAATACTTTCTACATCAAAAACATCTTGATGACCTTATAGTACTACAACTCATTCTCTGAGATTGGGGTGCAAGATGCCCTTTTATGAGTAAACCTTGATAAATAATATTGTAAGCAAGCAACTCATATTAAATTGGCAAGCTGGACACAAAGGCAGCCGTTGACTTACCTAGAATCACCAATTTTGCTGTAGCAACTACATCTCTTGAAGCGAATACCACTTCTCCAGAGTGATATTGCTGGGTGTCTTTAAGAATTAGTTTATACTGGTTCTCATCTACGGTCATGGACCAGTGCTCATCTGGCTGGATGGGTAATCCATTAAAATACCAGTCGACCTCATTTACTGGCACGGCTTCACTTAACACACAGCTAAATGCTGCCTTGTTTCCTAGAATGACTTCAGTGTCAGCTGGAGGCTTCAGAACTTCCAGGCGCCACCCTGGATTCAAACACACATATTGTAGTATACTAAACTCTAATGCAAACCTCTTATATATAAAGCAAAATCAAGCGTATTTATCACTGTGTGTCTTCATTTTTCATTGATCTACAGTATATGTGACACATCAAGCATGCCTTGTTTTCAATAGAGATGAGGGAAGTGGCGACAGGCTTCCTTGGCGGAACCGGACATTTTTGCTGAAGCACAGAGTTCCGTCTTTTACTTCCGCTTTGCCAATACGTGGATTGGCATTCCACTTTGAATGTGCAATTCTGCATTTTACCAAATTTAGAAGTTATAAATAGAGACGGGACAAGGATAGAGTAATTTCATTCTGCTCCGTCATCTGGTTGGGGTAGAACAAGGAAAAACCTTCAGGCAGAACAGAAAATTAAGGGGGAATTCCAGAGAAAACAAAGACGATCGGAGGAACTCTGTGCGGTACACATAAGGCCAAAGTTCTGCAATTAAGCCGCTATCAAATACAGAAGGCGGCAAATATTTGTGGAACAGTATTGTTAATTTCACTCATCTCTAATTTTTGTCAATTATTATATTTTATAACAACCTATCAATTTAATACACAATTTACCTAAAATCAGAATTTACAGTTACTTTGTGCTCACAATTTTTTTCTTTATAGATTTTAAGAATGTTTTTTTGATTCCAGAGAAATTCCTCTGTCCCCAACATGATCTCCTGCTAATACCTGGCTACAGGCTGCCTGACAGGAAGAAAGTAAATGTTTGGGAATATGCTATGAAACATCTTAGGGAAAATATGTAAATAATTCACTCCACCAGTGGAACAAAGACATGACGGTCTATGTCAATTCAAAAAGTCCCCATCTGCTCCTTGAAAGTTATCTCCTATCCTTATTGTACACCCAATTAAAAGGAAAATAAACTATAAGTTATAAACCCCAGAGAAAAAAAACACATATATTTGAGCTCTTCAAATTCAGCTCTATTCGCTTGTTGGTCGACTTGTACTTAACTCTCAGAACCACTTATATTACACTTCATATAAGCAACTTATACAATTTTTTCCACCTAAAGTATATTCTCCTGATTTCAGTGGCGGAACTTGACTCTCTGGAGACTCTATCGCCGTCTTCCTGACAGCGCTAGGGCACCCAATTATGTCAGTGTTCCATGAAAGATAACACTGTTGAAAACTTGTGTCTTTCAATGATGAAGGATCATATTTATTATAATATACGTTCTGCCCCCAAAAATCTGCATATTGCAGATTCTTTGTTCGTTCAAATGTATTAATTTGAATCTCTGGAACACGGGCTCCGGTGAGAGTCGATTCCTCACATAAGTAAGAAGTAAAATCATTACATATATGATCCCCTTACTGACGCTTTCAGACAACGGGTGGGGTTACTGCGCATGGGCAATGTGTAAAAGGTTCTGGTAGGCATCAGGATCTCCTACAGCCCCACCAGAGAGGGATTGCAAGATCCCTCTCCCACAGGGTTGCTCCAATGACGGTAGTAGGCTAATACCATATGGAGATATAATATCTATAGATTGTAAGCTTGCGAGCAGGGCCTTCCTACCTATATATCTGTCTGTTATTACCCAGTTTTGCTCTATTAATGTTTCCCCTTGTAAAGCGCAACGGAATATGCTGCGCTATATAAGAAACTGTTAATAAATAAATAAGATGGTGTTAGCCTACGGCAGGAACATCTGCAAATACCGTCCATAGAGTGAGTTCTGGCAGGAGATAACGTGTAGTAGGAGAGTGTACCTTTGCACACCCCAAAGACCTGGCACAAGTTTCAGAGTTGATGATGATGAGGATGACGGCCAAAAGATTCCTGTTACTCATAATACAGCTGCACAAAAGTAAGTGCATGGACTCATTGTTGTGTGCTATTATACATTAAATTCTAAACCTGCCTCTAGAGTAATCCTTAAGGAGAATTTGGCCACTGGGGGGCGCTGTCCTGTTGAGGATGTGTAATATGTCACCCAGCAATCATTCAAATGCTTACAAACATGGTAAAAGTGCATCAATGCAGATAAATAAGGGCACAAACTCTGATTTACTGGTCATTAGTAAAAAAAAAAATCCAATTAATCCAATAAATCCAATTCCTGAACAATCGTGGAAACCCACAAAGCCGCAATTTCAATCCAATTTGGTCACCTATTGATTTCTAACTTATTCACTGCCTGTAGTGCAATCGTATAACCTACAGGTGTCACTGTTGTCACATCTGTAATTTTCTATGGTCCAGGTGACCTAGTGGGAGGGATTTGAGGCCTAGTTGTGTGAACAATAGGAATAGATACTCCAATCGCTCCTGTTGTGTTGGGTAGATGAACCTTGGGTGTGCGTCCATTCAGGTCACATGACTTTGACCGTTGCAACCCTTTGAAAAAGGTCACGTTTCGACAACAATTAAAGACATTTCTATGGACATTTATCTGAAAAAAATTTTTTTTAATTTTTAATTTTTAACATGTTGGAATAAACATTGGAATGTTAACAGCTTATTCCGGGGTGGAAGCTGTGGACTAACTATTGACGATTTTTTTTTGCTCTAACCAGACTACATAGCGTATAATGCAATGGATAATAAGCAGCTACTGTGTTTGTACTACAGAGGATCCACCAAGTACTGTATGCGGTTTGTGCGTCCCTTCAAAGGAAGCAGCCATTGACGAGGGTGGTGCTTCTCTATCACACATCATTGCACAGCTTGTGTGAGTAGCGTGGTGTAGGCTACACATTGCTCTATTCACAGATAAGCACAGAGCCAGTAACTGACATGCCGCGGCCTCAGGCCTTACCTCGGACACTCAGGAAAGCTGAAGAAACCACATCACCAGCCATAAAAGTCACTCGGCAACTGTCCTGGGCTGTGAGGTTCTTCAGCAAGAGAAGGTGCCGACGGCCATTCTCAAAGAAAACCATCTCAACGTTCTCGGACGTTTTTGCCGGCTCATCATCAATTAGCCAGTTGTAGTTGTAGCATTCGGGCTTAGATAGGTAACACTCAAAAAGGGCCTCACCTCCCTCCACCACATCAATGTTCTCCAGCCCTTGCAATATTTTATTCTTGGCTATTGGAAAACACAAACAAGACCTTTGTAAAACCGGATCCAAGAATGACCGTCTCAAATCGTCAACTACCACCAAACACGACAAACTGAACTTGTCAGGTTACTTTACTATACTGTCCTTGGCCTGTTGTGTGTAATATACCCCGGGCTGTAAATTACCAGGATGTTACAAGCCATTTAGGCGTTCTGTGATCATATAGAGTCAAGGAAGGGAAATATTGCAGGCTACAGGTTTATATATGATAGTAGAACTTGTTGATAATGCTAAATGTCTTGCTAATATGCAATACAGGTTGAGTCTCCCATATCCATATATTCCGAAATAAGGAATATTTTCTGCATGACTGAGATAGTGAAAACTTTGATTTTTGATGGTTCAATGCACACAAACTTTGTTTAAGGCACATAATTATTAAAAATAAAGTATAAAATGACCTGTAGACTGTGTGTATAAGGTGTATATGACACATAAATGAATTTCATGTATTTACACAAACTTTGTTTGAGCCACAAAATTATTGAAAATATTGTATAAAATTACCTTCAGGCTGTGTGTATAATGTGGATATAAATCATAAATGCATTATGTGTTTAGATTTGGGCCGTATACCTAAGACATTTCAATATGGTATGCAATTATTCCAAAATACGGAATATTCCGATATCCAAAATACCTCTGGTCCCAAGCATTTTGGATATGGGAGACTCAACCTGTAGTAATAATAACATTCACTATAATCTTCCAAATAATTATTGTGGTGATGACATCACTATCCATTGATTATAGCCAATGATATCACTGAGCGCTACTATCATACCTATAAATCACTTTAATATTATATATCTAATAAGTATGTATGTAACAGAATGCTGAAAGGCTAAAAACAGCCGTAAATCAATTACTGTAAAACGTGATAGAATATATGTAAACATTTTGTATAACTTGATTTACAAATCACAGGTACAATACCAAACACCATCAAATAATGTATTGTTTACCTTTTATTTATAAAAAGTCAGATTTTTTAAATAAAATATATGTAGTGATTATTGGTTTTGTTTCTACCACTTATTAACATAAGGTTGTGGAACCTGATTTTTGAGATGTGATCCCCAAAATGGAATTCTAAAAAAATATAAATTTAAAAAGTATAAATCAGATGTTGATTGTAGGATTATCCCCATTAATTAAAAGAAACAAAAAACAAAATAACTTTGAACCATATTTTGTAATTTTGTTTTATGGCCTATAGGTGTCACTGTTTCCCCCGTTTGTCCTAATATTTCCTAGACTGTAACATTGGACCAGTTTGCACTCAAGTAAAAATAAAAAAATAAAATAAAGAGGAAATCTGTAGACAATAAATATACAATTGAACTTTTCATTTTATACGTGTGAGCAAAGCATAATTATATTTTATTATGTTAGATGAAATACCCCTTTAAATTCATCCTCAATTATTATTGAATGTGACTCTCCAGCTGTTTGAGAACTAAAAATCCCAGCATGGCAAAAAGGGTGCTTTATACTATTAATAATTAAAAAAAAAAAAAGTTCTGGTTAACCAATACTGAATTATTCATTCAATCATTTAGTAATAATAACATTAACCAACAATAAATCTTGCACACAAAAAAAAACCATCTGTACCAATTAGGGAGCATGAATTGGTTTTTAAATTAAAATCCCTGCAAATCAGTGACATTTTAACTTGTTGGAAATGAGCTGTCAAATTCTTTTGCAGAATGATTGCAACACACAATGACATTTTTTTTTTGGGGGGGGGGGTGGGTTGGTTACTTCCGTAGTTGCAGAAATACCAACTGGTCTGTCTTTGGATGGTCGCACCTTCAAAATCTGCACCAGCCCTATGGCAGGTGGAGGTTGTCCGTCCGTGTATGCTCAACTAAATGAACATTGGCATCGCATGCGGGTGCAAATCAGGACCTGCGTCCCTTAGTAAATGTAACGCACATTATTTACTTAGACACACCAAGCAAATCAAGTAACACAATATCGTTATTGTTTGGAGACTTGCAGTGTTGATTTAGGATTTTTTTTTACGGAATACATGCACAGTATTGTAATTAAAACAGCATGCATGTTAATTCAAATGTGCAGAAAGAACAGGTCTCACAAAGTAAAAATAAAAAAGTAGAAAATATGTAAAGTAGGATTAAGCTATTATACATTCACGGTATGTATGATGCTTAATAAAGGGGAGAAAACTTCTCAAATATTAACAGTTCATTTCAAGGCTATGAATAAATTAAAGTTTTGGAAGTGACATTATGGAACTATTTAGGATTTTTTTTTTAATACAGATTACCCACAGTATGCATCTCTGCCAATCAAAAACTATAGCCAACAGACACCACTGTATAGGCCACTGTAGCGTTCAGTCTCCAGAATGAAACCTTTGCACAGGTGAAGTGAAATACAGTAACCCCCCCCCCCCCAAAAAAAAATAAAAAATGTTAGGAATGTTCTAAATAAGATTGCAAATAAGTAACCCAATGATTACTTCGTGAGTTAAAGAAAACCACACACTTTATGCAGGTAATAATTCATTACTATACAATCTACTTGTGGCACCCCTTGCAACCAGAGATTGTATGCTTAGAACTTGGTGTCCATCTTTTGGAAAAGAACAAATACAAAAAGCGTCAAGAAGATTAGAGCCAGTTTGAGCCCTCTAAAGACTACTGCCTTCCACAAGTCAATATAAATAAATGAAGCAATACACTGGTAGGAATAAGGAGGTAGTCTTCCGTGTTCGATGGAAGACCTCACCTTCAACATCAAGCATGGCGACAACCCTAGTGCCTTCAGCTTCACACACATAGAAGCCAGAGTCCTCGGGAACCACAGACTTAATAGTCAGTTTGGCCACATTCCAGTCTTGCTCGATAATGAGTCTCTTTCCGTCGGCACACAGTTCTACATCGTTTTTCTTCCACGCGGCCTGCACTGGCCTAGAGTATTGGCAAATGAATTCTGCTGTGTCATCTTCATCAATGGCGAGGTCATTCATGGGACTGACCACCTCAATAGTTGGATCTGTCAACCAACATGTCAGAGGGGACATGCATTAAATGGCCTTGATGAAAATTACATTTTTATTTTCTTAATGCACTTGAAGCAATGGCAAAAGCATAACGGGAAATGGGTGGGGGTGTGGGAGGGTTAGATTAAGCTTTGATTAGTGATTGTAGCCATGTGACAGCCGTAAGTTCTATAAACGCCCAATTTACTAAATTTCCAAGGACTAAGTGTTGTTTGAAAAATATCTGTTACATGTGCAAGAATTGGATCTCTACAGCAATTGTCCAGTTTCTTGTACTATTTGTACCTACATCCACATCGCCATTACATACACCTGGATAAGCCTATTTTTAGACCTAACTAGAACTAACCCCTTTATCCTTCCCCATATCAATAACCTCCTAACAGCATTCCACCCCCTTCAGCATTCTCTGTACTGTAAATAATTTGTAGTCCCTCAAATCATTAATACCCCGGGAATTATATATCCATCCCTACAGCATTATGCAACCTGTAATCATGAATACCACCCTCAATCAATAATCATTTATAAACTACTGCGATAATTTTCACTCCTATCATCATATACTCCTCAATCATATATCCCTCTGCAATTATTTATACCTAAACTATAACCATTTATACTCCTGTGACCAAATACCCCACTGTAACAGTATCCTCCAAAAACACTCTCCACCTGCCAAGCCTTGCTACATTTATTCTCTTATCCTATAGTTATGTGGCTGCCCTCTCAGAAGCCAAGACTCTCATCTTCTCCTAATTCTCCAACCCTCATCAGCTCTCTGACACCTTCAAAATCCTTCTCTGCCCCCCACCATTCTCTAGTCCAACTCCACCTATTTACCTTCATAATAGAATCTATCAGATGGGAAATATCTTCCCACAAGACCATTCCTACCCCGTCCCTAATCCTCCACCTTCTTCTTCCTCTAGCTCCACATTCTTGTGCTTCTTTCTCCCCACCACCAGGTAAGAGCTTTCCCCCCTCAACTCAACCAACTCTCTCTCTTCCATAATGCCTGGCTCCACCTCACCCACCTCAACAACCTCTCTCTCTCTACTGGCATATTCCCCTCGTCCTTAAAAAATACCCTCATGTTCCCCATTTTCAAAAACCCTCTCTCGACTTGCTCAAGTCTTCACCCTTCCCCGCTATGGATGATACTGTACCACCATATCTTTAGCTCCTAAAATTTGCTGCCTGGCTGTCACTCTTTAATCCTCTCCCCATATTCTGTCCCTCACCAACTGTTGATTCTATTTGTGAGACAGTGCCAGGATTAGACCCTTCCTCTCTCTTCAGAAGTCAATTCAATCTCCTTACCCTCACCTGCCAAGCTCTTACCCTCTCCTACTTACATCTCCAACCGAATTTCCCTCCACACTCCCTCCTGACCACTTTGGTCAGATTGTGTATGCTCTCCCTGTCACCATCAGACTCTACCCCAACATCCATTCCAACAAATGTTACCTGAAAACTCACCCATACACTCAAACCTACTGGTACGCCACCCCATGCTGCCTTACCTCATGTCTCCCTCGTACCACCAATCCTACCTCTATATTTATATAGGTCAGCAAATAACACTTCTTTGGGCCAAGAAAAGTTTAGGAGCCACCAAAGAACAAACTTAAGTGTTGGCTCAAAAAGAAGTCTTCAAATTTGCTCTGTCACTTCCCCTTTTTCGCTTATTTAAATTTTAGGCTTGGAAAGAGATAGGGGCTGGTTCTGAGTCACTCACAGCCGATGTCGGACGCAGTGGAGCCATTTTTTTCTTCTCTGCAAACATCCAAGTTGCACTGCACACGCGTCTAGAGTGGCAGTTCCGATTGCGGTGCCTAAGAGATGTGCAGACTCACAAATGTTTAAAAAATGTAGTGGGCATTCCTGGGGTGATAGGAAGGTGGCTAAGTGGATACAGGGAGAAGACTCATTGTATGGGCGTATTAAGGGAGTGTCACGGTGATCGTGATAGTGTACACAGACACAGACTAGTTCACCTAGGAGGCCATATTCAGATGGATCATTTGTGCCTTTACAATGGTGGGCATTTAAAGAGGCACCAAGTGGCATTTGAGCAACTCAGAACACTGAAAGTGGGCCTCTCAGACCCTGCACATTCGGACGCATGGCGGTACAACTGCAGATGTGACTGCGACAACCGACGCACACACGGGCGCGGTTGTGCATGACTCAGAACCAGGCCCATAATTACATGACATTTGTCATCCAATCCCAACCCAGTTACATTTGCATTGACGAGGTCATTCATGATACACTCTAACGCTCCACATTCCATATTGGACAAGGCTGCCATATATGTGTAATTAAAAGGACAACTTCGCATGCACAAACAATTCAAAATAGGGTATAAAAGGCCTAAATAGTGGAATTTCATGCTGCAATGCTCTGCACCCGCCTTTCATAGTGCGATTATAAGGGATAAAATGACATTTAAATTAACATTAAAACTGAGCATGGTGATTTGCACAGGAATGTAATTTGTACTATCTTTCACATTAAGCATTATCACATTTTTGTCTGCAGATATACTGAGATCTTGCTTTATTTTATTTTTTAGTTTAATAAGATTTCTTAGGTGCAAGGTTTTGGCAACAATGAAAACTCAGGTGCCTAATGAAAAGCTTCATTACAAAATCTTAATCATTATGTAGCTTCAAATAATGTAAATATCTGGCGCTTTATAGGAGAAAGCAGAATATGAATAGTGTTACTGAGAGACGTGTTATTAGATTACGTGATTAGATAATCACTAGTGTTTTACCTCTAGGAACATCCTCAGAACAACGAAAGACACATTTATCACTGAGTTACAGAACAGTCTCTAATACACAAGATTCCAATACATTTCTCTGGGGAAGAGTTTTATTGACGACATTCTCTATGGATGAGCCTTTCGGAGCTTTAGTAACTCAAATACTTTGCAGAAATTGGCAATTATACGTATTCATTATAGTCAGGTTCTGGATTATGCATTTTGAAAGTAACAATCAACAAGGAGGAAAAGCTCTGAATAAGTGTCCTGGAGCTCATATGTACAGTTGATCTATTTTCCATTCACTCCTATAATGATCTTTGAATAGACCCCACTCTATTTCCCCCATACCAGTGCAACGGGTTGGGTATGGATTGCCGGCAGTCAGGATGTGGCTGGTCAGAATACCGACAGCTGCACCCGACAGTCAGAATCCTGATACCCATAGGTAAGAATGCTAACACTAACCATAACCCCTACTATAACACTACCTCCCCGGTGCCTAAACCTAAACCCCCCCCCCCTAGTGCAGGTCCGGCTTATGCACTTGTTACCTGCGCGCGGATCTGAAAATGGGGGTGTGGTCTAATTACCATAGACCACACCCCTTAAATGTTATTTGGGGGCGTGGCCGTATGGCATGCCTCCCGTTAACGTCAGTAGCTGGGCTGCCCCCAGCCCTCTTCCTGCACTGAATGGATGCCGCACGCATGCATGCTGCATCCATTCCTCTTCTCCAGGGCCAGTAGCGCGGTGGAGGTGCCCAACCTGTGGGTGGAACAGTGGGACTATCCCACTGAAATCGGGAATGGTTAGGAGGGGTGCGCCCTCTATGTGGTGGCGCCCCTATTCGACTTCACTGGTCGAAGGTGCCTCGAGCCGGCCCTGCCGTAGTGCCTAAACCTAACCTCCCCCTCCGGCTCCAGGTGGAGTAGTGCCCTGTGCAGTTAGTAGTGCATGCGCCGAAGCCACGCCCATCTGAAAAGCGGCGTGACCTAGACCATGTCCCTAGATGACGTAATTTTGAGGGTGTGCCCGTACTGCACGCCTCCCATTTTACATCCGGCTGGGGGCGAGCCCAGCACTCCGGCAGCAGCTGGGCTTGCCCCCAGCCATCTCCCTGCATTGAATGGACACCGCGTGTGGCAATCCATTCAGTTTCACCGGCACCGCTGCTCTCTGCTTAGCAAGGTAGAGCTGCAGCTGTGCGTGTCGGCGACCTCCCGCGGGACACTACGGCCCGCTGGTGGAAGAGTGACCGAAAATTGGGACGGCTAGGAGAACTGCACCTCCAAGGGGTGGTGCCCCTCTTCAGCCACACTGGTAACACGGCCCTAGAGCCGGCCCCTGTATACATGGTATAACATCACAATGACACCTTCTAGCTGGATTTACTTCTAAGGCCCGTATTCAATTTCAGCTGAGCCACGATACTTTTTCACCTCTCGAACTTTTCGACTACTTTGCCTGTTTTGTAGGCGGAAAAGTATTGCGCGCGTGCCCGCGTATCGCCGTATTCAATTTGAAAGTAGGTGAAAACAGGACCCGGCGAAACTTAAACAGGCGGAAAGTACTGTCAGATTTGGGGAAATCAGCCTGACACCCCCCAAAAGATGCACTGACATGGGGGTTCCCTATGGTACCCCCCGATTTGGCTTGCTGAAGGTATTTGGTGTTTTTAAACGGGCTCAATAGCTGCTAAATGGCGTTTTTGTATAAGTGATGCAGAATAGTATTCAGGAGTAATTTCTGCAGAAAATAACTTATCCCAGGAAATTTGGGGTACTTGAAAATGGGGGTCAGCATATTTAAAAGTTGTTAAAGCTAAGTTTAAAAAATCGTGAAAAATCCACCTTCCGTAAGCCCCTGCAATGAAAAAAACACCTGGGGCATACTTGGGGACCCCCCCCCCAGAGTCAAGTTCGCTAGTTTTTAATTTTGTCCCCCAACATTTTTTTTTTTCGCCCCCAAATTCAAAGTGATTTTTCGGGGTGTTCTGAAGTCTCACTGAAATATGTTTTGACACAGTTTTCCCGCAACGTTACACCCCAAAACCCCAATTCTGCACTTTTTTCCACCTGCTATTCATAGGCGAAACTTTTCCGCCTATTACATTGCATTGACTTTTCTCCTAGGCGAAAAGTCTTCCAAATTGAATACGGAGTAAAATCAAAACAGACGAAAATGTCGTCATCGGCAATAAGTTTTCGCCAAAAACACGTGAAAACGGCTTTTCGCTCCAAACTGAATACGGCCTAAATCTGAATGAGAGCCTATACTTTTTTTTATTCATTTTTCACAATTTGCATTTAATATTATAATTATCATTGTTTTTTTTTTGTACAAATATTTGTTTGAAATACATATTTTTGCAATATTTTTGAATGCACAATAAATGTTTTTTTTTTCTTTTTTGTTTTAAAGGTTATGAATATTTAAAAGGGAAATTTCCCCGGCCTGTATACCTGATATTTTTATTTTTACAGTCCCTAGTAAGCCACTAATTTAAGACATAATACATAAAAAAAAGATGAGTCTGATCTCTGGCACCTCGTCTCTCCCTTCTCCTGTGTAGTGCGCCACCTGTCACTGCGCCAGTTCTGGCCTACGGGCCTATCTATCAATTAATTTTTGCAGGAAGTCCCTTGAAAACATCTGTAATTGGGGTGTGGGTGCCCATAAATATTGTAAATATTAAATATCCGCGAGATGTATGTACTTGTATTGGAGACATCTGCTGCAGTTCTCAGTTTTCGATTGCAAAAATTAGCCCCCATACAGTAGGTTTATATGGGGGCTGCTTTTTGCCTGAATTTTACTAGTGCATTCTGGAGCGTGGCCCCGCTAACTAACGCCACAGTAGTGCGCCGGGGTCCCGAAAACAGAAGTGAAGTGAAAGCCCTGAACCTGTTTGTGCTGTTTGTTACATCCAGGAGATACCTACAGTCATTTCTTATTCCCTGAATCCTTATATTTATATATATGTTACTGTCAATTTCTGCAGAGATGGAAATCTGTCGCATTAAGGACCTGACTCAGAGCCGCTCGCAAGCGGCCCGATAGTATGCGTACACGCATGCGCACGCTTCGTTCTGCGCGTGCGCAAACTACTCTGTGCGATCGCAGCCCGCTCGCTCGCCCAGCAAAGACAGCCCAGTGCGATGAGTGACAGGAGAGGCCGTTTGTGGGTGGTAACAGGGGCAGGACACTAATAACGGGGGGTTGGAGATGTGAACGCAGGCGTGCCTGGGTGTTTCAACGCCGTTTTTAAGGCAGCGTCACAGTACACGTCACATGCCTGTTTTTTACACTGAAGTCCTCGTAGTGATTGCGGCAGGGTAAGGCAACCACAAGCGCTGCGATCGCATCCGATGGTGCTCGATGTACCAATGTTTTAAAACACTTCCTGGAGATGACGTGCGCTAGTGGGCATCTCTACATACGCTAATGGGTGTCTGCATACACAGAGCGATCGCTCGCACCGGCCAAGTGGGTGTGCTTATGCCTTGGCGACCGATCGCTTCCCATTTTGTCACAAATTTGCATACGCTGGATGCGAGCGATCGCATCTAGCGAGCGGCTCTGAATCAGGTCCTAAGTCCGGCCACATCCCCTCTTCCCAAAACAATTCGATTTATTCCACAAAGGTAAAACACTAGCAGATGGCGGCTCTGTTATGCTCGTGTTAGTCTTTTTAAATACCTTTAATTAACAGTTTAGCGGAAGAAATGAGAGACCCGACTTTGAAGGAGACCACGCCAGAGTCGTTGGTCCCGAGGTTTTTTAACGTTAGGGTGTGGATGTTCCCTCCGTGCACCGAGATCTCATTGACGGGGCTGTTCTGCAGGGGAGTACCGTCCAGCCACCACTGCACGCTTCGGACATCCTGGCTGGACAGCTGGCAGGAGAAAGCGGCCGTCTCCCCCGCAAAGACATCCGTGTTCTTTAAACCAGACACTATCTCTACGTTACTCTCTGGTGACGGGTTTCAAGATCAAAAAAGAAAAATAAATGAGACACTGCACTGACTTTTACTAACACGCTAGGTTACCAAAGGGTAGATAATATTGTGGAGGGGGGGTATTAAGCCATTTCTGGTCTCCAAGACATTACACATCCTCATTAGAGGATTACTACCTAGAACATTCAGTTACGCCCCCTGAGATCCTGGAGCAATTCTTTATTAGGAGAGGAGCTGATCAGATGATAGATTATTATACAAACATCATCATTCTTTGCCTATACCATACACAGTGTGTACCATGTACATAATACAACATACCTTCCTCTAGTACAGGGGTCTTCAAACTTGGCCCGCCAGCTGCTGTGGAACTACACATCCCAGCATGCACTGCACATAGTTTTAGCATGCTGTTATATCAAAAAGGTGGCAGTGCATGCTGGGATGTGTAGTTCCACAGCAGCTGGCGGGCCAAGTTTGAAGACCCCTGCTCTAGTATATAGAAGCATTGCAACCATACTGTATCTGTCTGTCCGACACACAATACAAAACAGAAAACACAGAACTCGCTGACACTAATATGAATTGACTATGCATCAGCAGAGAACTTTAATGCATTGGTTTATATACATGTCCCCCTTTAACTTTTATTAAATATATTACCGAATTGTACAGAATTTTGAACATATTTTTTTACCTCCTTGCTGCCCGCACTTTGGTACCTAGATGTACGCCCTGCAAATAGATGGATGTCCATCTCTAAATGAGACCCTGAATTAATACATAGCTGTAAATAGGTTAGGAAGAATTTTAACATATGTCACTTTAACCAGAAGACTTTGGATAATGTCATGACTATAGCTTTTAAATAAATTGGGGCATATAAAAAATATGTGGGGTTTCTGTTTAATAATGGTTTTTTTTTGTTAAAGATACCTCTCACCTGCATCACAGATCAGATCGTCTCCTGTGATTTTACTGAAAAAAAATGTTATGTCCTAAATTTTGTTTATTCTTTTAAAATGAATAGTCGTGTAATACAAACTCCCTGTTCTTTCAAAGTAAAACATCACTTGAAAAGGGCAAATGTGAAGCGAAAATATCAACCAATCAGACTATTGTTCTCATTCATGAAATTGTACTGAACAGAATAAAGCTGATTGCTGATTGGTTGGCACACATTTGCAATCTGGAGGCATGTTAGTAATCTCCCCGGCCTCTATATATCATGCTGTATGCCCTTATGATAACTAGGGGTATATTTACTAAAGTGCAGGTTTTTAGAAGTGGAGATGTTGCCCATAGCAACCAGATTCTAGAAGACAACTGCTAGAATCCGATTGGTTGCCATGGGCAACATCTCCAGTTCTAAAAATCTGCAGTTTTATAAATATACCCCCTATAGTGATCTGACAGGAACAAACAGTATAGCGGCGTGCCAGCTCTTGGTGTTTGAAGCGCAACGGACACATGAAAAGCATGCAGGCTACACACAGTATGTCATACTGTATATACGTATGTTACTGATTGTAAATGTCACAGGAGTGTGTAAGGGCTGGCATACTAGTGCCCTTATTGCCCTCCTAAGATCAGAGGCCTATATGCCAGCTTTATATAATCCATCCACTGTGGCTGTCCCCGGTATGAACTAAATGAAAAGCTTTCTGTGCCGCTCGGCTGAGTCTCAGCTTCTGCTCTGAAGGGGCACTTGGGCACAAATAGTTGCCCTAAACTTGCCACTGTCCTGGGTCATAAATGCTACAAATTAACTTACATAGCTCATACTTCTTGTGGCGTATAATAATGGTGCTCCAGCCAATCAGCTCCTTACTGTCATCTGAAAAATGACAGTTGGGAGCTGATTGGCTGGAGCACCATTTATCATACACAATGAGATTTATCACTTGTTGTGAGTGATACAACTCCTTGATAAATGAGGCCCTACAAGTTAGGAGTACAGACATTCCTCACTTAACGACCGAGTTCCGTTCCTAAGACTAGGTCATTAAACGAACTGGGGGTCTATTTACTAAGCAGTGTTAGGAGAAGTGAAAAGTGAAGAGTGAAAAGTAATAAGGTGCCAGTCAATCAGCTCCTAACTGCCATCTCACAGGCTGTGTTTGAAAAATGACAGTTGGGAGCTGATTGGCTGGCACCTTATCACTTTTCAGGGTCTCCCCCGGTTACCGGGCTCCCACTCTGCTCTAACGGGGAGAGCAGAGGCGGGAGCCGGTACCAGTAGTCAGCTGTGTGGTCTAAACAGACCGCAAGCTGATTGCTGTAAAAAAAAAGAAAAAAAAAATTGAAACATATTTTTTTACTTACCTGAATCCAGGGACCGGTGATCGGGCCTCCGGTGATGGCTCCTCTCTGGTCAGCTGGTCTCCCACAGTGCACTGCGGCCCGGTCATCAGGTGATCAGGCCCTAGTGCAGTATGGGAGATCACCTGATCGGGAAGCCCGGAGAAGATCACCGGAGGCCAGGAGGATGCAGGTAAGTGTAATGAAGGGAGGGTGGGGTCGCGGAGGGGGAGGTGGGGGTCGCAGGGGTCCGCGATCGCGGGGGGCGGGGCTTAGCGTCGGTGGGGGTAGCAGCGATGGTGGGTCGGCGCATGCGCGGGCTCTTAGTCGCTGTATTTTTTCCGAAAATACCGCGACTAGAGTGCGGATGGGATCCGCAGGGACAGAGCTTTATCGCAAGCTCTGTCCCTGCAAGAGATTTATAGTAAATCCCTGTGATATTGCCTGAATTCGCAATGCGAATTCACTCGGTAATATCACACTACAATCCGCATTCAATATGCGGATTGTAGTAAATAGAGCCCATGGTCACTAAACGAGGAGCTATATATACTTAATAAAAGTAATCATTTTTATTTATTCTGACTAAAGAAAAGGTCTGAAGGAAACTCAAACTTGATACTGTAACTGTTTTACTTTGCATAACTTACATACTGTACAGTACAATTAAAGTTATAAAAAAAAAAAAGACATTCAGAGTAACATTTTAGTCATTGTACTATGGGTTCCATCTGGTCAGAGTGCTGGTCGTAAGTCCGAACGGTTGTCAAGCGAGTGGGTTGATAAGTGAGGAATGTCCGTATATACAACTTTGCACTTTGGCAAAAACCATGTTTCACTGTAAGGAAGGGCGGCAGAACTAAAATTTAGAGTTGGGAGGGACATGTCCTAGCTCAACTCTAAACCCCAGTGTAAATCTGCCCAGTACCTGTGCTACATGCAGCAGCAGCCGGTATATCACCTACATGCAAAAACACACTGCGTGTGCGCCCCCTCTCACTGCAATGTGGTTCTTTCAGGTGCAAACTTTTATACCGAATTTTCTCCTAGCAGTAACCGGAAGGGGTACCGGTGAGAAGACTTGAGTTTCAAAAGCTAACGGTGATTATTAACGCTTTAGGCAAACACATCTGCACAACAGATGTCTGAGGCGATAACCGCACTGTGTGACATCGCAGACAGGTGCAGGACATGCAAACCTAAATCCCAGCATTTGTAGTTATGTACAGACAGGATACAACAAATGATAAGGGAATACATTTTGCTGTTTAAAGTGCATGACAAGGTTTTGGGGAAGTGAAGGGGAACTCCGCCTGCACAATATATTTTCCCAATACCCAACAGCTGTCGATGAAACTGGCTGGACACCTGCAGCAGAGAACATTCAATGCCTGAAGCATCACTGTAAACATTCCCTTGCTGTGGGCCTGAAGGAGATGGTCACAAGCTGGGGGTCCCAGGAATGGGGGGGGGGGGGGGAGTGGTGGGTTTCCATAAATATAACTTGCAGACAGAGTTCTTCTTTAAGGTTTGTTTACACGATCAAACGCAACTCAGAGACCCCTTTAATGGTCATCCTCCCCAACCCTAAATCTACTGCCCCCAGATCACTGTCTGTTACCTTGCACGAACACGGAGGCGGTGGTCTGCGCAGTATCGGTGCTGCAGGTGTACGGGCCGCAGTCTTCCAGGTCCACGTTGCGAATGACTAGTTCAACTAAAGTGCCATTTTGTCTCATCTCATACTTATCACTGGCCTGGAGAACCAGCGCCCCTTTCCTCCATTCCACGGGGGCTCCTTCCTTGGAGACCTCACACTGTAACACTGCTGTTCCCCCTTCCTCGGGTTCAAGGTTCTGCAGCTGTCGTGTGAAAACTACTGGCAGGGCTGAAATACAGCATCATGTATAGCAGAGAATGAACATAAACAGCACACAGTAAGGTCACTGCATTTATACTGGGCAGCAGAGATGGGCCTATACTGGGCAGCAGAGATGGGCCTATTCTGGGCAGCAGAGATGGGCCTATTCTGGGCAGCAAGGGCAACCCTATACTGGGCAGCAGAGACAGTCCTATAATGGGCAGCAGAGATGGGCCTATACTGGGCAGCAGAGACAGTCCTATACTGGGCAGCAGAGACGGGTCTATTCTGGGCAGCAGAGATGGGCCTATTCTGGGCAGCAGAGACAGTCCTATACTGGGCAGCAGAGATGGGCCTATTTTGGGCAGCAGAGATGGGCCTATACTGGGCAGCAGAGATGGGCCTATACTGGTCAGCAAGGGCAACCCTATACTGGGCAGCAGAGATGGGCCTATACTGGGCAGCAGAGATGGGCCTATACTGGGCAGCAGAGATGGGCCTATACTGGGCAGCAGAGATGGGCCTATACTGGGCAGCAGAGATGGGCCTATACTGGGCAGCAGAGATGGGCCTATACTGGGCAGCAGAGATGGGCCTATTCTGGGCAGCAGAGATGGGCCTATTCTGGGCAGCAAGGGCAACCCTATACTGGGCAGCAGAGATGGGCCTATAATGGGCAGCACAGATGGGCCTATACTGGGCAGCAGAGATGGCCCTATACTGGGCAGCAGAGACGGCCCTATACTGGGCAGCAGAGATGGGCCTATACTGGGCAGCAGAGATGGGCCTAAGCTGGGCAGCAGAGATGGGCCTAAGCTGGGCAGCAGAGATGGGCCTATACTGGGCAGCAGAGATGGGCCTATACTGGGCAGCAGAGATGGGCCTATACTGGGCAGCAGAGATGGGCCTATACTGGGCAGCAGAGACAGACCTATAATGGGCAGCAGAGATGGGCCTAGAATGGGCAGCAGAGATGGGCCTATTCTGGGCAGCAAGGGCAACCCTATACTGGGCAGCAGAGACAGTCCTATAATGGGCAGCAGAGATTACCCTATACTGGGCAGCAGAGATGGGCCTATACTGGGCAGCAGAGATGGGCCAATACTGGGCAGCAGAGATGGGCCTATACTGGTCAGCAAGGGCAACCCTATACTGGGCAGCAGAGACAATCCGATAATGGACAGCAGAGATGGGCCTATACTGGGCAGCAGAGATGGGCCTATACTGGGCAGCAAGGGCAACCCTATACTGGGCAGCAAGGGCAACCCCATATTGGGCAGTAGAGATGGGCCTATACTGGGCAGCAGAGATGGACCTATACTGGGCAGCAGAGATGGGCCTATACTGGGCAGCAGAGATGGGCCTATACTGGGCAGCAAGGGCAACCCTATACTGGGCAGCAGAGACAATCCTATAATGGGCAGCAGAGATAGGCCTATACTGGGCAGCAGAGATGGGCCTATACTGGGCAGCAAGGGCAACCCTATACTGGGCAGCAAGGGCAACCCCATACTGGGCAGTAGAGATGGCCCTATACTGGGCAGCAGAGTCTTATACAGGGCAGAAAGGGCAACCCTATACTGGGCAGCAGAGATGGCCTTATACTGGGCAGCAAGGGCAACCCTATACTGGGCAGCAGAGATAGTCTTATACTGGGCAGCAAGGGCAACCCTATACTGGGCAGCAGAGATGGGCTTACACTGGAAAGCGGCCCCCATAGGTAGTAGCAGAAAATAAGTGGTTTAGAGGGTGGAGCAGGGCTGCGTGGCTACTAAGCCAAAGAAGGCGGTCACTTAGGGCACCAGAGTACGGGGAAAATAAAACTCTGAATAATACGTCACTCATACTCCGGGCGTGATTCAGAGATGGACGCTTATGCAATCCCAGCTGTGAATCCACACGGAACACAGTTGCAAATATATGTTAAAGCATCTAAAGCTTACCCGGGCATAGTGATGCCCGCTGCTGCCTTTCTAACATCTGTCCAAGGTCACAATCCTGTGCAAGCAACCAGTACCAGTCACGCAACATCTACGGCAAGCCTGACCATCCGCAAACACTGCAGCTGTCCTCGCACGCAGAGAGCTCTCATGCCACCAATGCAATAGGAATGGATAATTTTACGCACGCCCGTGAAACGGCATTAAACGGTCAGACGCCTGCAATATTTTTAACCACCCTCGTCAAGTCCCCCAACCGCTGACTACCTGTCATTCACATAGCATGTGAATCCTCTGTGCGAACGCAATCGCAAAACAATCGCAGTGCGACTTACGGTATATGAATGCGCAATGGCAAACAATCACTTGATCTGAGTAAATATCGCCATTGCTCTGTCTCTGAATCTTTATTCTCGTCGTGATGGCGCGGAGAGGCAACAGCTAGCATCTTCTTACCTGTGGAACTACTAAGGCTTCTACGTCCCTATGTTGGCGTTGGGCTATGATGTCACAGCCCAGCGCCAAACTCACAGGAGAAGACGCTTCCTCTCACTCTACACAAACTAGAGTATGAAACTGGCGCAAAACAATGTCCATGAAAGGGGGCAAATTAGAGTGGGAGATATTTAGAACACCTTTGTCAGGGACTGGTACCCATGGTGTTTTCTAGGTGCCCACCAGTTAAAATACAAAGTTGTTTTACTACAATCCAGTTCCTTACCTGTAACGTGCAGCGTGGTCGATGTTTTCTCACTTCCTGCGGTGCAGGAATATTCCCCAGAATCCTCCAGTGTGATGCTCTTAATGAGCAAAGTGTGAAGCGTTTCTCTCACGCTGATCTCGTGCTTTCCCCCGTGTCTGATCACCACGGAACCTTTCCTCCACTCTGCCGCGACGTTGGGTTTGGAGAGCTCGCAGCTTAGCGCAGCTGCCCCCGTCTCCTCAGCATCAACTGGCTGCAGCGGCTTGGAAAATTTCAGAACTGCGGCTGGGAAACAGATAGCATCGTGTGGTGCGATTATTACAGGCGGGAATGGAATAATGGTTATTTTTAGGTGTAAAACAGAAGGGAGTTCAAAGTCACTAAGATTTAATTTTGCTGGCAGAAGAAAGCATGAGTCTGTGGACCTGATTCAGACCTGCTCGTTAGCAAGCGATCGCTCGTTGCTGGCGATGTTTGCAAATGTGCGCATGCGTATAGTTCGCAGTGTGCGTGCACAAACTAGTACGGTCGATCGGGATACGCTTGCTCGCCCTGCAAAGACAGACCAGTTGAATGAGTGACAGGAGAGGCCGTTTGTGGGTGGTAACAGGGGCTGGGGAGTGGAGTTGCGGGCGCAGGCGTGCCTGAGTGTTTCAATGCCGTTTCAGAGGCGTGCATAATTAACAGCCAGCGTTATAGGGCACGTCACTTGCTAGAAATATACACTGAAGTGCTCGCAGTGCTTGCGGCAGGCTATAGTATTCCTCAATCTCTGCGATTGCATCCGATGGTGCTCGATGTACCAATGGTTTCCTGCTCTTCCTGGAGATGACGTACGCAAGTGGGCGGCTAAAGACAGGCTGGTGGGTGTCTATAAACACAAAGTGATCGCTCGCCAAGACATAGTGGGCGTGCTAATGCCTTGCCGCGCGAGAGGCTGCCTTGACATCACTTAGCTGAATTTCTATACGCTGGAAGCGAGCGGCCGCATCTTATGAGCGGGTCTGAATGAGCTCCTGTAAGCGGAGTTCTTTTGTATGTGGCAGAGGTTCCAAAACTCTGCTAAAACAAACAATCTAGGTTTTAATGATGAGGGTGAGTCAAGAATTATCCACACTCCAGTTATATTAAAACTTCTGTTGTCCGCAGTCTTAGCAATGCTTTCTGTACTAGGTTGCTGTCTCTCCCAGTCATTGCTGTGCAGGTTTGAACGTGTTACATGAGTTCATTTGTAACTGCTGTGCAAGAAAAAATGGCTGCCCGACTTGTGATTTGCACGAAAGAAGAGCAGCGTGCAGTGATTCGTTTTTTGTGGTCTGAGGGTGCGTCTAGTGCCGAAATTTATCTAAGACATTGTGCACAGTATGGAGAAATTGTTATGTCGCATAGAAGTTAGTGTGAATGGATAGAGACGTTCAAAGAAGGTTGCACAAGTGTCATCCATGAAAGAGGAGCCGGACGCCCGCCTGCAACTGATTCTGATAAATAGAAGATGAAAACCCTAAGAGGATGAAAATTCACATCTGATTAAGAGGTGAAGACAGCGGTGCATTCGTGGCTTGCAGCTCAGCCTAAAACATTTTGTGAGTGATTACGAAAGCTTGTTGACAGATGGACAAAGTGCATTGAAAAGCAGGGAGATTATGTCGAAAAATAATGTATTTGTCTTTTCTGAAAGCTGATTAAGATAAGTTCTACAGCCAGAGTGTGGATAATTTTTGACTCGCCCTCGTATATGCATGCTGGAGCCTAGATGGATATATCAAATTTACTGAGGTACTAATTAAGTCACCTGTGCTCAAGCATAGATATCCTTAAAAACTGGATAGTAATAGCGGAGTTTGGGAACCTCTGGTATAGGGCACAGGTTCTCAAACTCGGCCCTCAGGATCCCAAACAACAGTGCATGTTTTCCAGGTCTCCTCACAGAATCACAAACTGGATAACTACAGTGTAGCTCCACATGTGAATCTTTTAAAATGTGTCAGTGAGTAATGATTACACCTGTGCACCTGCTGGGTGAGCTGGGAATCGTGACTTGTGTGGGCTCCTGAAGCCTGAGTTTGAGAACCACTGGAATAGGGAATAGAATATTGTGAAGGAAATGTTTGACTCCAAGTTGCAGACAAATGTCACATGATATATGGGACGATGGGCCTGACTGAGACTCGTACGCTATGACGATGTTTTCGCAGTTGCGTGATAATTTGCACCGTAGTTGCTTGCAGCGACTATTTACTTGCAGCAAAATTGGCAGTTTGGGAGTAGGACAGCGTAAGGCAGCTGCAATCTGACTGAGCCAATTTAAACCCTGAGGTTATGGTAGCTGTATACCTCTAAGAGTTATGTCATGTTAGTATCAGACATTTAGAGTTAGCCCATAGGGATCCTGGGGGGTGTGTCCTTGCTGGTATATTAGGATTGATCACCAAAGAGTCAGCCTCTTTGATTCTGGAAATCCTGCCCGCCCTCCCTGGTTTGCGAGTTTGTTTGCTGTGTGTGTTGTGGCAGAAAGAACGGCAGTGTGCTTTTATTCGTTATGATGAGACGCAAGCTGAATAAGGATAAGACTATTTAAGAGTCCTTAGTTTTTTGTAATTGGTTAGAATTTTGGTCGACTGTTGCTAGGTAGATTAGTTTGGGAGATTTATTTGGTTGGTTGGTTGTTTTCTGACCATGTGTGAGCTCATGGGAGTGGCTATATGTTGGCTTTATAAGGCTGGTGTACGCCCAGCAACTTCCTTTCTGGACGGTGTTTGTCCCTCCCTCCCTCCCTCCCCTATCTATTTCTTATGCTCTATATTGTGTTGTGTACTTACTAACACTATGTTATATTATCATGTTGGGAGGGAAGGTGCTACAAACTAGCGGCCATGTAAGGTGTAAGAAAAAGCTGTGGAGCACATTTCCTTTGAAGGGTCGTAGTATGGCCTACCTCTGCGGGAGGACTTTGGGCGTCCCTCTCTGCGGACACGCTCGTACTATGCAATATTATAGGGGTTGTGAGTCTTCACAGCTCAGTTTACAATGACCACGGGGGGGTTTCAGTTGATCCCTAATATTGGTTAAGTAACGCTCACCTTACAATGACCACAGGGGGGGGCGTTTCAGTCGCTCCCTAATATTGGTTATGTAACATATGGCTGGAGCTGAGTGTTGTAGCATCCTTCTTTGCCTTCAATAAAAGCAGTCTGTGTCCGTGTCTTTATTTTAGTATAAGTTAGTTGTAAGTTGGTATATTGTTTTTAATTGCAATAAAGTTATGGACGCCTTAACAAGTTAGATGGGTGCGCTCTCCTGGTTCAAATATAAGCCAAATCGTCCCTACAGAGAAATGACACAGCCCGTCCGGGCGTGCTTTTTCTGGAGAGTTAAACACCAACGAGTGATGTGTTTGGTCTGCGAGTGTCCGGTCTTTGTTGTCCGCCACCAAACTAACTGTAAGCTCAATTAATTTCAATTGGAAAGATCTATTCAATTAAGCCCTAATTCGATATTTAATTAATATTAATAATTTCATGTCAAATAAAATTTGACCTTTAATTTTAAAGCTAACTCTCGTTTCCGTGTGTTTATATTAGATATGCAAAAAATACGCATACGGCGGCAACAAATTCAGTTGTGTCGAGATCGCATTGGGGTAGTCTCACCCTGCAACTATTATCCCGCACGAAAGGAATATGGCTCGGGCGTCTCAATTTCCACGGACCATGGCCTCATTCAGAGGTGCGACAATGGAATGATCTGTGACCGATGCTGAGAGCTGCAGGTGGGCGTCTTAGTACATCTCCCGGTGACTGCGATATTTGCATATATTCGCATTCGCAGCGGCATTCACATTCGCAGCAGCCGCGGTATTAGCGTACGACTTTGAATTAGGCCCAATGTCCTCTACAGAAAGGCACCAGGCTGCAGGCCGGGTACTTTTATAGAGACAATAGGAAATGTATCATATGGATATAATACTCGCCCGGTACGGTGACATGAGTGTGCTGTACTGTAGGGTAAGAAATTAGAACTACATTGGAAATTCAGGTAAAACCAAGTGTTAAATGAACCATATCACTGAACAAAACAATCAATCAGTCATCTGTGGCCTAGATTAACATTTAACCCTCCAAAAATACAGCGGATGCACTTTTGCGTGTGAGCTGCGACCTGTTTTAATAAGTGAACGGCAACTGCGCTTTTTGAGCAGCGGCCACAGATCCATTCGGACTTTGGCAGATTTCTTGTGGCTGCGTTTCGCCTATGTCAGCTCAATGAGGGTGAAACGCGTTGATAAGATGAACGGAACCTTCCACCAGTACATACTGGTTTTTTTTTCATGCACTATTCACCTTTAACATCTAATTCAGCTACAGACGTATTCTGTCCCACTCTGAAACTGACGACACCTGAATCTTCCGGGGAAACCTTTCTAAGAGTCAGGGTGTGAATTTTCCCCCGGTGGACGGCGATCTCGTTCATCTCATTGCTCTGTAGTGGGACTCCGGCCAGACACCAGTGGACGTCGGGGGCATTTTCCTTAGATACCTTGCACTTAAATATAGCGTCTTCCCCTTCCTCTACCGACACGTTCTGCAGCTGATCCACAATGAAAGGTTCCGGTTCTGAGAGAACATAATAATAGAAAGGATTACGTCCCCCATACAGCACTTTATAAAATGAAATAGCTGATTGATACGAGAGGTCACTTATCACATTACAATTTATTTGTATCTGATTTCATTGATTAATCATTGAGGGTCACACGTCTTCTATTTTACTTGTTACCTGTCTTGGCCCAAAATCAATACGACGTCACGTGAAGGAATAAACGTTCCCCCGTTACCTTTTACAACGACAGATGCCACCGACTTCTGGTCCCCGGTGTCACATGTGTATTCCGCTGCATCCGTCTGCTGTAGTTTGTGTATATGGAGTTCTACCACGCGCCCAGACTGCTTCATGTCATATTTGGCCCCTGGTTTAAGGGCCACTCCAGCCTTCTGCCAAATCACAGGGGCGTCGGGCTTGGAGATCTCCGCCGTCAGCGTCACAGAACCGCTCTCCTCTCCCTGCTCGTTCTGTAGGTGGCGCGTGATCAGCGCGGGGATTGCTGAGGAATCACAATGGGTTGCATTACGCAGAGGAAACAGTTTTGTGCCAGGATCAGCTGGCAGAGCATTGCACCCATCAGGTCTTGGCGGTATCGAATGCAGTGACCCCCTTGGCTGCCTGTTGTAAGAAAATAGGGGTCTCGTCTCCTACACACAGTGAGGGTGGCTGCGTTATGATCAATGTACTAGAAAACCGTGGCATGAGGCACCGTGTTGCCTGCACCGTGCTGCCTGCAGGCAGTTGAGGCAGACGGAGAAAGCTACTATCCATTCCACATATGAAAGTGATATTACACTGACTTACATCTCAGGTCACATGCTTGGAATGTGGGATGGACTGCCACAGAAATATGGCAGCAGACAATCGCTAACTCCTGAAGGACCTTGTAAATAAACAGAATGTTCCAGTAATTTAGGAACAGTGAAACATACAACGGATTGGGACTATAGCTGAGATTGTTCTCCTTAAAGGGACTGGACTAAAATAACAAAATGTAATGTGGCCGGAGGTCACGGAATAGACTGAACAGGTGTAACATTCTCCTGTATCCATCAAATCATGAACTGCGGCCTGGGGCGCCTCGCCGTTTTCCCTCGGTCGGCCCATCACATTAAATGCAGCTGTTTAGTACATGGGATGGGCCAAGGGCTTTAAATTAGGGGTGTGCACCGGACACTTTTCGTGTTTTGTGTTTTGGTTTTGGATCTGGATCTTTCTTCGTGTTTTGGATCTGGATTGGTTTTGCCAAAACCACCCTTCCGTGTTTTGGGTTCTGGGTTTTGTGTTTTGGATCTGGATTTTTTCTTAAAAAATAAAAAAAAAACGCTAAAATCACATAAATGGGCCTTTTTTTGTTCCTACGCTATTAATAACCCCAATAACATTAATTTCCACTCATTTCCACTCTATTCTGAACACCTCACACCTCACAATATTGTTTTTAGGCCAAAAGGTTGTACCGAGGAAGCTGGATGACTATGCTAAGCGACACAAGGGGGCGGCACAAACACGTGGCCCATCTAGGAGTGGCACTGCAGTGGCAGACAGGAAGCCAATCAGCGTTATGGTGCCCATTTGCATGTAGCACGAACCCGGGAGATCCGTGCTACATGCATCTGTGTGATTGGCACAGAGCAATGACAGGTCCGTGAGACCCGTCTGTGCTGCTGTGGTAAAAAAAAAAAAAAAAACCTGTGTAAAAAAAAGAAAAAAATGGCGTGCACCCCCCCAAAAAAGAGCAACCAGCCCCGGGCATTAGTAACCCAGTGCTGGGTGTGCTTAAATACAGGGGACAAACGACGTAGGGGTCCCCTGTACTTAAGCACAACCAGCACCGGGCTAGTCAGAACCAGCGCTGGTTGCCAAAATACGGGGGACAAACGACGTAGGGGTCCCCTGTATTCTGCGCAACCAGCTCTGGGCTCTGATCCGGTCCTGGTTCTGGAAATATAGGGGACAAAAAATGAGTAGGGTTCCCCTGTATGTTCCAGAACCAGCACTGGACTTTTTCTAGCGGGGGGCTGATGCCACAGCCAGGGGAGCCCTTTCACCGGGCCCCCCAGCCGCAGCATCAACCCTGACCGCTAGTCAGCCCAGGCCGGGGATCCCTGGAGAGCTGGGGACCCCCCCAATAAAGGGGTCACCCTCTCCAGGGCACCCCAGGCCCAGGCTGATAGCCCGGGGCTATCCCCGCCACCCCTGGTGGCGGTGGGTGGCGGGTTGATTGTGTGGTGTGGTGTAAATAAAGAATATCAAACATTGTCTTTACAAGTAGAACTGCAAGTCCCAGCTAGCCTGCCCCGCATGCTGGTACTTGGAGAACCACAAGTACCAGCATGCAGGGCATTAAGGGCCCACTAGTACCTGTAGTTCACCTGTAAAAAAAATGTTTAAAAAAACACAGGACACACACACCGTGACAGTATAAGTTTATTAAACATACATACACACACACACATGTACACATACTCACCTATGTAACCTGTAGCATCGGTCCACTTGTCCGGTAAAGTATCCCTAGGGGACCTGTGAAAAAAAACATACTCACCATCTCCTATGCGAGGTTCTGTCCTCTTCGTTCCAAAGTAGGCATCCCCGGACTTGGCAAAAAAAAAAAACGAAAACGCGATCCACGAACTTAGTACCGTTCTATAGAACGGTACTTCCCGAATGAGAGCTTAGCGGCGGGGTATCACCATGGAAACCCCGCTGCTAAGCGTTCATTGGCTGAGAGAGGTCATCTCCCGTCTCTCAGCCAATGAACGGCTCCCTCCATTGTAGTCAATGGTGGGAACCGCAGGGTAAACTTTAATAACCTTGCGGCTCCCAGCATTGACTACAATGGAGGGAGCCGTTCATTGGCTGAGAGAGACGGGAGATGGCCTCTCTCAGCCAATGAACGCTTAGCAGCGGGGTTTCCATGGTGATACCCCGCCGCTAAGCTCTCATTCGGGAAGTACCGTTCTATAGAACGGTACTAAGTTCGTGGATCGCGTTTTCGTTTTTTTTTTTTGCCAAGTCCGGGGATGCCTACTTTGGAACGAAGAGGACAGAACCTCGCATAGGAGATGGTGAGTATGTTTTTTTTCACAGGTCCCCTATGGATACTTTACCGGACAAGTGGACCGATGCTACAGGGTTACATAGGTGAGTATGTGTACATGTGTGTGTGTGTGTGTGTGTATGTATGTTTAATAAACTTATACTGTCACGGTGTGTGTGTCCTGTGTTTTTTTTAAACATTTTTTTACAGGTGAACTACAGGTACTAGTGGGCCCTTAATGCCCTGCATGCTGGTACTTGTGGTTCTCCAAGTACCAGCATGCGGGGCAGGCTTGCTGGGACTTGCAGTTCTACTTGTAAAGACAATGTTTGATATTCTTTATTTACACCACACCACACAATCAACCCGCCACCCACCGCCACCAGGGGTGGCGGGGATAGCCCGGGGCTATCAGCATGGGCCTGGGGAGCCCTGGAGAGGGTGACCCCTTTATTGGGGGGGTCCCCAGCTCTCCAGGGATCCCCGGCCTGGGCTGACTAGCGGTCAGGGCTGATGCTGCGGCTGGGGGGCCCGGTGAAAGGGCTCCCCTGGCTGTGGCATCAGCCCCCCGCTAGAAAAAGTCCAGTGCTGGTTCTGGAACATACAGGGGAACCCTACTCATTTTTTTCCCCTGTATTTCCAGAACCAGGACCAGATCAGAGCCCAGAGCTGGTTGCGCAGAATACGGGGGACCCCTACGTCGTTTGTCCCCCGTATTTTGGCAACCAGCTCTGGTTCTGACTAGCCCGGTGCTGGTTGTGTTTAAGTACAGGGGACCCCTATGTCGTTTGTCCCCTGTATTTAAGCACACCCAGCACTGGGTCACTAATGCCCGGGGCTGGTTGCTCTTTTTTTGGGGGGGGGGCACGCCATTTTTTTCTCTTTTTACACAGGTTTTTTTTTTTTTTTTTACCACAGCAGCACAGACGGGTCTCACGGACCCGTTAGTGCTCTGTGTCAATGACACAGATGCAAGTAGCACGGATCTCCTGGTCCGTGCGTGCATCTGTGTCATTGAAATACACAGCAGCACAGACGGGTCTCACTGACCCATCTGTGCTCTGTGTCACTGTCAATCACACAGATGCATGTAGCACGGATCTCACGAGTCCGTGCTACATGCAAATGAGCACCATAATGCTGATTGGCTGAGAGCCGTGACAGACGGCTCTGTCAGCCAATCAGCACTTTGCCCATTAAAGGCAAAGGCATTTTTTTTTAAATGGCCGCTCGAGGCAAAACCTCGAGATCCGACAGCAGATCTCGAGGTTTTGCCTCGGGAGAGGGATCCGGGGCAGACAGGGAGATCCGAGCTTGGGCTCAGATCGCCCCGGATCCCCGAAGTTCGGGTGGGTTCGGTTCTCAGGGAACCGAACCCGCTCATCCCTACTTTAAATCATAATAAAGTAAAATAAGGCAGATTCCAGTTTCCATATTGGTCACTGACAGTTTATATGAGGAAAGTTGTCAGTATTGGCGCTGTCCCCATGCATTCCGCTCTCTCACCTGTCACGTGCACAGCTGAAGTAACCTGCTGGTCTCCGCTGTCACAGGTGTAGTCTCCCGAGTCCGCCGGCTGCGTCTGTTTTATGATCAGTTCCACAGTTTTGCCCATCTGCCTCATCTCATACTTGTCGCTGGACCTGATCTGCACGGCCCCCTTCTTCCACTCCACCTGGGCGTTGGGCTTTGAGATTTGCGCTCGCACGGTGACCGTAGAACCCTCCTCGCAGTTCTGATTTTCAGGTTTCTGTTCGAAAACCACTGGGACAGCTGCACAAAGGCAAAGAGAGAGAGTCCGCACTGGAGGGCAAAATAAAAAGGGAACATTCACCCCGTCGTCCCCACCTGAGATGGGGAGAGAATGATTCGCCAACAAGGCTGGATGAAGGGTCTTGCTGTGAGAGGGGGGGGGGGAAGGGGATTTATATACAAAGTATTAATGCTTTACTGGTCCTTTAAGAAAATTAGTTTCTTGTTAAAAACAATTCTAGATTGTAAAGTTACCGTAACATCTAACTGCAGTTATGGCAAAAGCTTTTCTTGTGTCCTTTGCCCCTTTGTGATTCACTACCCTAAAAAAAATGGCATGGGCCTAATTCTGAGTCGGCTGTGAAGTGCCGACATATGCGGACTTCTGCAGCTTCCAGATTTACGGCATTATGCTAACATGACTAACAGTCCATCAGTGCGACTATCCCGCCGTCTTCATGCTTATAGCTGCTCCGCCATACCCGTAACCGTATCGGCACTTACGGCCACCCTGTACTAGGTTCAAAAGATCTCTCTGAAAAAGGTGCCCCATCTCACCCGCACACCTCAAGCGAGCACTGAAGTCTGGCTACACTCCCATGACACGCCAATGAGACCGATCTCGTCTGCGCAGTAGCCGCCTAGAAATGGTCAGAGTGATCCGGCCGTACACAGAGCACAACATCCACTACCGTATCCTCCGTTAAGGTGTGTATGCATGTGCAGTCTGCTATCACTTCCTGTGTCACATGCGCAGTCTGCTATCACTTCCCTGTGTCACATGCGCAGTCAGCTATCACTTCCTGTGTCACATGCGCAGTCTGCTATCACTTCCTGTGGCACATGCGCAGTCTGTTAACACTTCCTGTGGCACATGGGCAGTCTACTATCACTTCCTGTGTCACATGCGCAGTCTGCTATCACTTCCTGTGTCACATGCTATCACTTCCTGTGGCACATGCTATCACTTCCTGTGTCACATGCGCAGTCTGTTATCACTTCCTGTGGCACATGCGCAATCTGCTATCACTTCCTGTAGCACATGCGCAGTCTATCACTTCCCTGTGTCACATGCGCAGTCTGCTATCACTTCCCTGTGTCACATGCGCAGTCTGCTATCACTTCCCTGTGTCACATGCGCAGTCTGCTATCACTTCCCTGTGGCACATGCGCAGTCTGCTATCACTTCCTGTGGCACATGCGCAGTCTGCTATCACTTCCCTGTGGCACATGCGCAGTCTGCTATCACTTCCTGTGGCACATGCGCAGTCTGCTATCACTTCCCTGTGTCACATGCGCAGTCTGCTATCACTTCCCTGTGTCACATGCGCAGTCTGCTATCACTTCCCTGTGGCACATGCGCAGTCTGCTATCACTTCCTGAGTCACATGCGCAGTCTGCTATCACTTCCTGTGTCACATGCGCAGTATCACTTCCTGTGTCACATGCGCAGTGTTATCACTTCCTGTGGCACATGCGCAGTCTGCTATCACTTCCTGTGGCACATGCGCAGTCTGCTATCACTTCCTGAGTCACATGCGCAGTCTGCTATCACTTCCTGTGTCACATGCGCAGTATCACTTCCTGTGTCACATGCGCAGTATCACTTCCTGTGTCACATGCGCAGTCTGCTATCACTTCCTGTTTCACATGCGCAGTCTGCTATCCCTTCCTGTGACACATGCGCAGTCTGCTATCACTACCTGTGTCACATGCGCAGTCTGCTATCACTACCTGTGTCACATGCGCAGTCTGCTATCACTTCCCTGTGTCACATGCGCAGTCTGCTATCACTTCCCTGTGTCACATGCGCAGTCTGCTATCACTTCCTGAGTCACATGGGCAGTCTGCTATCACTTCCTGTGTCACATGCGCAGTCTGCTATCACTTCCTGTGTCACATGCTATCACTTCCTGTGGCACATGCTATCACTTCCTGTGTCACATGCGCAGTCTGTTATCACTTCCTGTGGCACATGCGCAATCTGCTATCACTTCCTGTAGCACATGCGCAGTCTATCACTTCCCTGTGTCACATGCGCAGTCTGCTATCACTTCCCTGTGTCACATGCGCAGTCTGCTATCACTTCCCTGTGGCACATGCGCAGTCTGCTATCACTTCCTGTGGCACATGCGCAGTCTGCTATCACTTCCCTGTGGCACATGCGCAGTCTGCTATCACTTCCTGTGGCACATGCGCAGTCTGCTATCACTTCCCTGTGTCACATGCGCAGTCTGCTATCCCTTCCTGTGTCACATGTGCAGTCTGCTATCCCTTCCTGTGGCACATGCGCAGTCTGCTATCACTTCCTGAGTCAAATGCGCAGTCTGCTATCACTTCCTGTGTCACATGCGCAGTATCACTTCCTGTGTCACATGCGCAGTGTTATCACTTCCTGTGGCACATGCGCAGTCTGCTATCACTTCCTGAGTCACATGCGCAGTCTGCTATCACTTCCTGTGTCATATGCGCAGTATCACTTCCTGTGTCACATGCGCAGTATCACTTCCTGTGTCACATGCGCAGTGTTATCACTTCCTGTGTCACATGCGCAGTCTGCTATCACTTCCTGTGTCACATGCACAGTCTGCTATCCCTTCCTGTGGCACATGCGCAGTCTGCTATCACTTCCTGTGACACATGCGCAGTCTGCTATCACTACCTGTGTCACATGCGCAGTCTGCTATCACTTCCCTGTGTCACATGCGCAGTCTGCTATCACTTCCCTGTGTCACATGCGCAGTCTGCTATCACTTCCTGAGTCACATGCGCAGTCTGCTATCACTTCCCTGTGTCACATGCGCAGTCTGCTATCACTTCCTGTGTCACATGCGCAGTCTGCTATCACTTCCTGAATCACATGCGCAGTCTGCTATCACTTCCTGTGTCACATGCGCAGTCTGCTATCCCTTCCTGTGTCACATGCGCAGTCTGCTATCACTTCCCTGTGTCACATGCGCAGTCTGCTATCACTTCCCTGTGTCACATGCGCAGTCTGCTATCACTTCCTGTGGCACATGCGCAGTCTGCTATCACTTCCCTGTGTCACATGCGCAGTCTGCTATCACTTCCCTGTGTCACATGCGCAGTCTGCTATCCCTTCCTGTGGCACATGCGCAGTCTGCTATCACTTCCTGTGGCACATGCGCAGTCTGCTATCACTTCCCTGTGTCACATGCGCAGTCTGCTATCCCTTCCTGTGTCACATGCGCAGTCTGCTATCACTTCCTGAGTCACATGCGCAGTCTGCTATCACTTCCTGTGTCACATGCGCAGTATCACTTCCTGTGTCACATGCGCAGTGTTATCACTTCCTGTGGCACATGCGCAGTCTGCTATCACTTCCTGTGTCACATGTGCAGTCTGCTATCACTTCCTGTGACACATGCGCAGTCTGCTATCACTTCCTGTGTCACATGCGCAGTCTGCTATCACTTCCCTGTGTCACATGCGCAGTCTGCTATCACTTCCCTGTGTCACATGCGCAGTCTGCTATCACTTCCTGAGTCACATGCGCAGTCTGCTATCACTTCCTGTGTCACATGCGCAGTCTGCTATCACTTCCCTGTGTCACATGTGCAGTCTGCTATCACTTCCCTGTGTCACATGCGCAGTCTGCTATCACTTCCTGTGTCACATGCGCAGTCTGCTATCACTTCCTGTGTCACATGCGCAGTCTGCTATCACTTCCTGTGTCACATGCGCAGTCAGCTATCACTTCCTGTGTCACATGCGCAGTCTGCTATCACTTCCTGTGGCACATGCGCAGTCTGCTATCACTTCCTGTGGCACATGCGCAGTCTGCTATCACTTCCTGAATCACATGCGCAGTCTGCTATCACTTCCTGTGTCACATGCGCAGTCTGTTATCACTTCCTGTGTCACATGCGCAGTCTGCTATCACTTCCTGAGTCACATGCGCAGTCTGCTATCACTTCCTGTGTCACATGCGCAGTCTGCTATCACTTCCCTGTGTCACATGTGCAGTCTGCTATCACTTCCCTGTGTCACATGCGCAGTCTGCTATCACTTCCTGTGTCACATGCGCAGTCTGCTATCACTTCCTGTGTCGCATGCGCAGTCTGTTATCACTTCCTGTGGCACATGCGCAGTCTGTTATCACTTCCTGTGTCACATGCGCAGTCTGCTATCACTTCCTGTGGCACATGCGCAGTCTGCTATCACTTCCCTGTGTCGCATGCGCAGTCTGTTATCACTTCCTGTGTCACATGCGCAGTCTGTTATCACTTCCTGTGTCACATGCGCAGTCTGTTATCACTTCCTGTGGCACATGTATATTAGGCACAGTCATTATTTACATATAATATCATTATTATTATTATCAACATTACTAGTATAGATGGATTTTCCCGCGGGACGCTGTGTACCTGTGACCGTTACTTTGGCCTTCGTTTCCTGGTTGCCGGTGTCGCAGATGTACACGCCGGAATCTCCAGGCGCCACGTGGTGGATCTGCAGAAGCTGAACGGTACCTTGGTCCAGGAAAGTGTGCTTGGGGCTGGGAGAGATCTGCTCTGCGCCTTTCCTCCAGACCAGGGGCACACCGGGCTGCGATAACTCGCACTGTAGTACGACTGTCGCATCTTCTTCCACCGACACATCTGTCAGTCCTCTGGTGAAGACCGGGAGCTGGGCTGCAATAATAAATAGAATTTCCTGCGATAAAGCTGAGACATTGCACTGTATCACTGTAGTAAGTAGCATTTGTCCTGTCTGTAGCAAATGATTTGTGCAAAGATTCTAAGTGAACCATGAAATCCTGGCATACAGTATCAACACTCACTTGTTGTTCATATCTAGATTTTTATTTTGCTGTAATATTATTATTATTTTTTATTTTTTACTTTCAATTGACAGAATAATCAGGAAAGTTGTGGAGAAGCCTTAGACGTTGTTTTATACTCTTTTACCTTTGACGGTGAGATTGGCCGTAGAGGTGTAGGGACCGACTCTAAACGTGACAGCTCCCGAGTCATCCAGCGTCACGCTGCTCAGCTTCAGCATGTGCACCTTCCCTCTCTCCTCCGAAATCTCATTCACCTCGTTGCTCTCCAGAGTGACCCCCTGCAGCTTCCATTCTACATCCTTGGCGTTCGCGTGGGAGACTTCGCACTTGAACAGGGCGTCTTCCCCAGCAAATACCGCCAGGTCTTTAAGACCGGCGACAATTGCGACATCCGGTTCTGAATTATAAGGAGAGCGATTGATTTTTTTTAGTTTTACATCCCGTTATCAGCGATCCAGCTAAGATCCATGGAACCTGTGTATTAATGACTTTACACATACAGTACTGCAATGACCCCCATACAACTCGATTTACATGGTTCCAGGGGACCGGTATGAAATACCCGACGCTGGAAGACTGGCAGTGAAGATCCCGACAGGTAAGTATTTTCACTATTCACTAACCTAGGGGTGCCTAACCCTAATCTCCCCCCCAAGTGCCTAACTCTATACCCCCCTGTAAGTGCCTAAACCTAACCCGCCCTTTCCCCGCAGCCTAAACCTAAGTCTCCCAGGAAAGTGCCTAACCCTAACCTCCCCCCAGGGGTGCCTAACCCTAAACCCCCCTTCCCCTAGATTAATCCAAACCCTCCCGGGGGGGGCTGCCTAACCCTAAGTCCCCCCCGGGAGCCCCTAACCTAACCCCTCCCCGCCCGGCTGTCCGCGCCCGGTTTACCTTCGATCGGTATGCTGGGCGTCGGATTCCCGGCATAGGTAAAATGACAGGCGTCGGGATTTCGACACCTGTCATTAGACCCTTGCCAGGATTAGACAGTTGGGATGCCGACGTTCGGCATTTAGAACGTCGGCATCCCGACTGCATACCGGTTCCAGGGTAATGTGACTTCATTTGAAAACACATATATCGATCAATAATGCATATACTGCTTTCATAGAACGCTGTCCATCTCCATTTTTGTGGTAAAGTAATAGACATAAAATATGAACTTCATAACGTTATAAGCCTCAGCAATAACTAATTTTAAACAAATGGATAGAAATACAAGTAATTAGTGAACCTATAATTAGCGTTATAGTAATTGGTGTCAGACTTGCAGGCGCGGAATTCCCTGATATAAATGACTTACGTCACTATGTAATTACCTGTCACAGTGAGCGTTGCTGAGGTTTTCTTGCTACGGGCGACACACACGTATTCTCCAGCATCTTCCAGCTCCAGGTTGTGTATAATCAGCTTGCGCACTGCGCCATCTTGCTGCATTTCATACTTGTGGTTGGCCTGTAGTTTCTCAGCTCCTCTCCTCCATTCTACGTTGGCCATCTTGGTGGAGACCTCACAGCGGAGACAAGCGCTTCCACCCTCCTCTGCTTCCACGTTGTGCAAATCTTGCACAAAATGGAGGACTGCAATGCAATAGTTGGAGACGCATTAGATAATTACTAAGCATACGTCGATGACCAACTTACATGGCTATCTTCACTATTAATAAAAGGGTGCAGTATACTCAATTTCAAAGGGTTTTTTTTTCTGATTTCAGTAAATGTTTAGTATAAATCCTCCAGAATAAGAACCATGAATCCCATGACAATATTAGGAGCTGTCATGCTAATTTCTATGATGAGATTACAGGATTCATTCGCAGCAGCCTCTAATGAACTTTCAGGCTGGGCGGTCTGTGCATTTGTGTTGGAGATTATGGGCCTGATTCAGACCCACTCGCGAGCGCTATGCGCTCGCAAGCGGGTCGATGGTGGCCCAGTGCGCATGCGCACGACGGAGCCGGCTCCGTCGTGCGCATACGCGAAACCCGGATAGCGACGGCCAAACCGTCGCTCCGGGTCTCGTACCAAAGTGGGCGTGCTGTCGATGTTGAGTGACAGCACGCCCCCTTTGGTGGGCGGGCCAGGGGAGTGGCTGCCCAAACAGAGGCGTTCCCATGTGAACGCCTCCGTTTGGGGACGGCCCCACTGACATCACGAGTGATGTCAGTGGGAGAGATTTTGGCTCTGTTAGAGCCGAAATCACTCTGGGGCTTGCGGCACCGAGACCCTACCACAAGGGTCTCGTCGCAAGCCCGATGGTCTTGCCCATCGCGACCATCTTTCTGGCCACTCGCTATAGCTGTGGGTGGTCACCCACAGCTATGCGAGTGTCCAGGAGGCCGCTCTAAAAAACAAGAAGGCCGGCCCTGAGCGTTCGGCTCTGAATCAGGGCCTGTAATCACTCCAACATGGTCCCACCATCGACATTTGCGGTAGCCTAGGGTCTACACTAGCTACTGTCTTCTAATCCAACTTTCTACCACACAATTGCTGTTCTACTGTCACTGGTGCAAAAGCCGACAAACATGAAACGAATGATCGGGAGCCACCAGCAATGTCACTCACCATTCACTTTGACGGTGGCGGTGGTCTGCTGGTCTCCTGTATCGCAGGTGTAATCCGCTGCGTCTTCCCCTTCAGCATCAAAGATGACAAGCTCGGCCACGGCACCCTCCTGTCTCGTTTCGTACTTGGCACAAGGGAACAACGCTACAGTCCCTTTCCTCCATTCCACCGGGACATTAGGCTTGGACGTCTCACAGCGCAGCGTCACCGTAACCCCGTCTTCTACTACTGTATTCTTCACCGGCTTCGTAAACACTATGGGTAGAGCTACAACACAACATGGCAGCCCGTGAGGAAACCAAATACGCATATTGTATACAAGCATTAATAAAATTTGGAATATCAATCAATATTTCTGTTTGTGAAAACAGTGACCGCTGGATAAAATCTTCCTGTGGTTGCCATTATTCACAACAGTCTACTCTACTTATATTATATTACACTTTTTGTAAAAACAATTCAGCGTGTAAAATGTGATCATTTAATGCCTTTATGCTAATTTACATATTATAAGTTATTATGCATTCTGCTATTAAATTCCGAAAAGCGGTTTATACCAAGCACCAATAGGAGGTACTGTGTCTGGTTGATTTCTGGTGAGGTAGAAGCAGGGTGAATTAGGTTTGGGGTTTTGGTTGAATCCCAGACACGTAGCTCCCTGGCTTCCCCACTTCCTCTCCTCTTACCTCACCTTCCTCACCATGAGATACTTCAACATCGTCATTGATAATCCCACAGATTCTCCTGCTTCTAAACTAGTCATCCCCTCTTCCTCCGTGAACCTTAATGTTCCTCCTCCACTTCTCACTTCTCTTGACCACCGTTGTGACTTTTCCAACTTCCCCCTTCCTTTCTCTGCCCGAAACCTCATCTCCTTCTCTCTCCCTCGTTCCACCACCCCTCTCGCCCAAGATGATCCTCAATCAGACTCTTTTTCCATATCCCTTGACCCTTTCCTGTCCACCATCTACACCCACTCCATCCCAATAAGGTTCTTTCCCTCTATAACTCCACCCTTACTTATTTTTCTCTGATGGCTACTCTCAATCTCTGACCCAACCCTAGAACTCTAGAATGACCGGCTTCCTTCAGAGATGTTTCCACACTGGAATAGCATTGAAGGAAATCTCATTCACTCTTTGACGTCCTTCACTTCAGCTTCACGCTTCCTCTTACAGCTCCACTCATTCTCACTCCAAAAATTCCTATGTCAAACCTCTCATCTCCTCCCAATACTCTAGCCTTGCCACATCTGTACCACCTTCAGTTCCCTCCTCTGCCCGCTCTTGTTCCCTTACGGCCCTTGAATTTGCTACTTACTTTTCCTCTAAAATCTCTTCTACCCAGGGCTATTTTTCAGGCGGGATGGACCAGAACGCCGTTCCTGAAGTTCTTTTGAAAAATAAAGTCATCAGGAAAGGCGATCCGGTACCTGCCTGCCAGCCTTGAGTATCGAGATTCGGTTGGCAGTGGTGTGGATTAGCGCGGGGCTGCGAGCCACTCGCAGCTCGCGGACCGGCTGCCAATCAGGAGTTGCCGCTGCGGCCGGTACGCACCTAAATAGACACGGTGATAAAAGTATAATGGTAGCTGCAATACTCTGGATAAGTGCACAGATGATTTACTCATTTCTAACATTGTAACTGATTTTGTTCCTGTTGCTGGAACTAATTATAAGAATCAGAAATTCTACCTCCAGCCCTGCCTTTACATCTCCAGCCATCCGAGAACCCTTACTCTACCCACTGACACTCCCCCCCCACCTACAGACCTATTATATGTTGGTTAGATGTGTCTATAATGGAGCAGTCATCTTAGACACTATGGGCTCAATTCAATTCAATGCAAATTGAATAGCACCGGGAATGAGCTCCCGAAGCTATACAATCCAGAGCGCTGCTAAGCCTGACTAAGGAAGCGCAGAAATCCGACAAAAGTACAGGCGCGATGCTGTTTTCTGCCCTGAGCGCGGCGAAAACAGTACCGTGCCGGGAAGTTTAGTCGGAGAATGCTTGTGCTCACGACTAAACACCCTGTTTAAGGCGCGAGGGGCAGGAGAACGTGCATTGCCCAACATCACAGCGCGCAGAATTGAATAGCTGTAGCAAGGGGGAAGTGGGGCTGGATGCTGGAAGCGCCCAGGCTGTAGCAGGGGGGAGGTGGGGCTGGATGCTGCAAGCGCCCAGGCTATAGCAGGGGGAGGTGGGGCTGGATGCTGGAAGCGCCCAGGCTATAGCAGGGGGGAGGTGTGGCTGGATGCTGAAAGCGCCCAGGCTGTAGCAGGGGGGAGGTGGGGCTGGATGCTGGAAGCGCCCAGGCTATAGCAGGGGGGAGGTGAAGCTGGATGCTGGAAGCGCCCAGGCTGTAGCAGGGGGGAGGTGGGGCTGGATGCTGGAAGCGCCAAGGCTGTAGCAGGGGCTGGATGCTGGAAGCGCCAAGGCTGTAGCAGGGGGGAGGTGGGGCTGGATGCAGGAAGCGCCCAGGCTGTAGCAGGGGGGAGGTGGGGCTGGATGCTGTAAGCACCCAGGCTGTAGCAGCGGGGAGGTGGGTCTGGATGCTGTAAGCGCTCAGGCTGTAGCAGCGGGGAGGTGGGTCTGGATGCTGTAAGCGCCCAAGCTGTAGCAGGGGGGAGGTGGGGCTGGATGCTGGAAGCGCCCAGGCTGTAGCAGGGGGGAGGTGGGGCTGGATGCTGGAAGCTCCCAGGCTGTAGCAGGGGGGAGGTGGGGCAGGATGCTGGAAGCGCCCAGGCTGTAGCAGCGGGGAGGTGGGGCTGGATGCTGGAAGCGCCCAGGCTGTAGCAGCGGGGAGGTGGGGCTGGATGCTGGAAGCGCCCAGGCTGTAGCAGCGGGGAGGTGGGGCTGGATGCTGGAAGCGCCCAGGCTGTAGCAGCGGGGAGGTGGGGCTGGATGCTGGAAGCGCCCAGGCTGTAGCAGGGGGGAGGTGGGGCTGGATGCTGGAAGCGCCCAGGCTGTAGCAGGGTGGAGATGGGGCTGGATGATGGAAGCACCCAGGTTGCTGCAGGGGGGAGGTGGAGGAGGCTGGAAGAGCCTAAGCTGCTTCAGGGAGGTGGAGGAGGCAGGAATAGGAAGCGCCCAGATACACAGAGACCACGTGACACAGAGGAGCCAAGCTCCGCCCCCTCCTCTCCAGGGACAGCAGTGCCAGTCAGACAGTGTCAGGGAGGAGTTACTGCTTTCCTTCCCCTGCACACAGCTGCTGCTCTCTGTCACAGTAAGTGAGAGCCTGGCTGATGGCTGCCTTATCTCTCCTTCCAGGAAATGTCTGCAGGTAACAAAGGAGAATAAAAAATTATGTGTTACCCAAACCCTCCCTCCACGTGTTCCTCTATGTGTATAATATGTAAATGTATGTATGTATGTATACTATGTATGTGTATAGGGGATAGGTGCGGGATGTCAGTGCACGGGATCCCGGCGGACAAAATCCCAACGCCGGCATCCCAACAGGGTCAGGATATTAACACTTGTTGGTAGGTATCCTAATCCTTCCCTTCTTCTTACCCTAACACTCCATCCCCGATGCCTAAACCTAACATCGGCCCCAGTGCCTAAATCTAACCTCCCCCTAATTTTAACCTCCCCCCCAGTGCATAAACCTAACCTCCCCCCAGTGCCTAAACCTAACATCCCCCTAAACCTAACCCTCCCCCACAGTGCCTAAACCTAACCTCCCCCCCTGTGCCTAAACCTAACCTCCCCCTAAACCTAACCCTCCCCCCCAGTGCCTAAACCTAACCTCCCCCCCAGTGCCTAAACCTAACCTCCCCCTAAACCTAACCTCCCCCCCAGTGCCTAAACCTAACCTCCCCCTAAACCTAACCCTCCCCCCCAGTGCCTAAACCTGACTTCCCCCTAAACCTAACCCTCCCCCCAAGTGCCTAAACCTAACCTCCCCCCAGTGCCTAAACCTAACCTCCCACCAGTGCCTAAACCTAACCCTCCCCCCCAGTGCCTAAACCTAACCTCCCCCTAAACCTAACCTCCCCCCAGTGCCTAAACCTAACCTCCCCCCAGTGCCTAAACCTAACCTCCCCTAAACCTAACCTCCCCCCAGTGCCTAAACCTAACCTCCCCCCAGTGCCTAAACCTAACCTCCACCTAAACCTATCATCCCACCAGTGCCTAAACCTAACCTCCCCCCAGTGCCTAAACCTAACCTCCCCCCAGTGCCTAAACCTAACCTCCACCTAAACCTATCATCCCACCAGTGCCTAAACCTAACCTCCCCCCAGTGCCTAAACCTAACCTCCCCCCCAGTGCCTAAACCTAACCTCCCCCTAAACCTAACCCTCCCCCCAGTGCCTAAACCTAACCTCCCCCCCAGTGCCTAAACCTAACCTCCCCCTAAACCTAACCTCTCCCCAGTACCTAAACCTAACCTCCCCCCCAGTGCCTAAACCTAACCTCCCCCTAAACCTAACCCTCCCCCCAGTGCCTAAACCTGACTTCCCCCTAAACCTAACCCTCCCCCCAAGTGCCTAAACCTAACCTCCCCTCAGTGCCTAAACCTAACCTCCCCCTAAACCTAACCTCCCCCAGTGCCTAAACCTAACCTCCCCCTAAACCTAACCTCCCCCCAGTGCCTAAACCTAACCTCCCCCCCAGTGCCTAAACCTAACCTCCACCTAAACCTATCCTCCCACCAGTGCCTAAACCTAACCTCCCCCCAGTGCCTAAACCTAACCTCCCACCAGTGCCTAAACCTAACCCTCCCCCCCAGTGCCTAAACCTAACCTCCCCCTAAACCTAACCTCCCCCCAGTGCCTAAACCTAACCTCTCCCTAAACCTAACCTCCCCCCAGTGCCTAAACCTAACTTCCCCCCAGTGCCTTAACCTAACCTCCCCCCAGTGCCTAAACCTAACCTCCCCCCCAGTGCCTAAACCTAACCTCCCCCCCAGTGCCTAAACCTAACCTCCACCTAAACCTATCATCCCACCAGTGCCTAAACCTAACCTCCCCCCAGTGCCTAAACCTAACCTCCCCCTAAACCTAACCCTCCCCCCAGTGCCTAACCCCTATCCCTAACCCTACCCCCAACTTACCTTTGGGATGTCGGCGGTCGGATTATGGTGCCAGGATTCTGACAGGCGCCGGTATTCTAAGCATGCGGCATCCCCTGTGCCGGGATACTGAACGTATCCCTCTGTATAGTACTATGTACAAGTGTGTATGTGTAGTCTAGGTATATGCATGTATGCTCTGTATGTGTATACTATGTATGTGTACACTAGGTATATGCATGTATGCTCTGTATGTGTATACTATGTATATGTACACTATGTATATGCATGTATGCTCTGTATGTGTATATACTATGTATATGCATGTATGCTCTGTATGTGTATACTATGTATGTGTACACTATGAATATGCATGTATGCTCTGTATGTGTATACTATGTATGTGTATACTATGTATATGTACACTATGTATATGCATGTATGCTCTGTATGTGTATACTATGTATGTGTACACTATGTGTATGCATATATGCTCTGTATGTGTAATACTATGTCTGTGTACACTATGTATATGCATGTATGCTCTGTATGTGCATACTATATATATGTACACTAGGTATATGCATGTATGCTCTGTATGTGTATACTATATATATGTACACTATGTATATGCATGTATGCTCTGTATGTGTACACTATGTATATGCATGTATGCTCTGTATGTGTATACTATGTATGTGTACACTATATATATGCATGTATGCTCTGTATGTGTATACTATGTATGTGTACACTATGTATATGCATGTATGCTCTGTATGTGTACACAATGTATATGCATGTATGCTCTGTATGTGTAATACTATGTCTGTGTACACTAGGTATATGCATGTATGCTCTGTATGTGTATACTATGTATATGTACACTATGTATATGCATGTATGCTCTGTATGTGTATACTATATATATGCATGTATGCTCTGTATGTGTATACTATGTATGTGTACACTATATATATGCATGTATGCTCTGTATGTGTATACTATGTATGTGTACACTAGGTATATGCATGTATGCTCTGTATGTGCATACTATGTATATGTACACTATGTATATGCATGTATGCTCTGTATGTGTATACTATGTATGTGTATACTATATATATACATGTATGCTCTGTATGTGTATACTATGTATGTGTACACTATGTATATGAATGTATGCTCTGTATGTGTACACTATGTATATGCATGTATGCTCTGTATGTGTATACTATGTATATGTACACTATATATATGCATGTATGCTCTGTATGTGTATACTATGTATGTGTACACTAGGTATATGCATGTATGCTCTGTATGTGTATACTATGTATGTGTACACTATGTATATGCATGTATGCTCTGTATGTGTACACTATGTATATGCATGTATGCTCTGTATGTGTAATACTATGTCTGTGTACACTATGTATATGCATGTATGCTCTGTATGTGTATACTATATATATGTACACTAGGTATATGCATGTATGCTCTGTATGTGTATACTATGTATATGCATGTATGCTCTGTATGTGTATACTATGTATATGTACACTAGGTATATGCATGCATGCTCTGTATGTGTATACTATGTATATGTACACTATGTATATGCATGTATGCTCTGTATGTGTATACTATGTATATGTATATGCATGCTCTGTATGTGTATACTATGTATATGTACACTATGTATATGCATGTATGCTCTGTATGTGTATACTATGTATATGTACATTATGTATTGTATATGCATGTATGCTCTGTATGTGTATACTATGTATATGTACACTAGGGATATGCATGTATGCTCTGTATGTGTATACTATGTATATGTACACTATGTATATGCATGTATGCTCTGTATGTGTATACTATGTATATGTACACTAGGTATATGCATGTATGCTCTGTATGTGTATACTATGTATATGTACACTATGTATATGCAATGCATGTATGCTCTGTATGTGTATACTATGTATATGTACACTAGGTATATGCATGTATGCTCTGTATGTGTATACTATGTATATGTACACTAGGGATATGCATGTATGCTCTGTATGTGTATACTATGTATATGTACACTATGTATATGCATGTATGCTCTGTATGTGTATATACTATATATATGTACACTAGGTATATGCATGTATGCTCTGTATGTGTATACTATGTATATGTACACTATGTATGCTCTGTATGTGTAATACTATGTCTGTGTACACTATGTATGCTCTGTATGTGTATACTATATATATGTACACTAGGTATATGCATGTATGCTCTGTATGTGTATACTATGTATATGTATATGTATGCTCTGTATGTGTATACTATGTATATGTACACTAGGTATATGCATGCATGCTCTGTATGTGTATACTATGTATATGTATATGCATGCTCTGTATGTGTATACTATGTATATGTACACTAGGTATATGCATGTATGCTCTGTATGTGTATACTATGTATATGTACACTATGTATATGCATGTATGCTCTGTATGTGTATACTATGTATATGTACACTAGGTATAGGTAATTTTTACTATATCAAAATAAGTACCGTGTGTGTATATAGGAAGGCGGCACTAGCAGACTTGGAGTCCACAAAGTCCCAGCCGCAACATGCTGCTACTGCCGGTAAGCGTCTCCCCTGTTCCCCGGTAGTACTTGTAAAGTGCTTCTTCTATTAATTGTTTATAGTACACAGATAACTGAAGAAGAACTTACAAGTGCTGCCGGGGAACAGAGGAGAGACGCTTCCCGGCAGTAGCAGCAGCAGCCGCGGCGAGAACAGTGCATCCGGACCCGGAAGCCTGAGGAGGGAGCGACGGAGAGCCGGTAAGTGCATCCCGCTGCAACACAAGCTGCCGCCTAAACGGCCATCTGTGAGCGCTTCCGGGGGCTGAACGCCGTCTGGAGATGGCGCACATTTAAATCTAAGATTTTCACTGTTTGATGAATACAGTAATTCGACATCCACATATTACTATATAATAGTAATTACAGTATAATATTACTATATGGGGAGTGTGGAAATTAACGGTGACTGACTTACCAGGGAGATATAAGTCATATCACCTGCGTTAAGTTCTCTAATGAATACAAGACATACATAAATATGTTAAAAAAAAAAGACCCCTATAGGTTCCGTCATCACAATGTAGGGAATAAATGTAGGGAATAAATGTAGGGAATAAATTAATGTTTCCTTATATATAGAAGATACTAATGGTCCTTTGTGTAATGCTACTTATACAGCTGGTAGTTTGATTAGACAATGTTTAATTAAACTGTCTTAAAATTTGATACGTTTCATCCAGCAGGATAATTGGATTTGCGGTTAGCCGCTTATGACACAGTGGTCTGGTGGTTGGTTCTCCAGGAGGGGGGAAGGGGCGTTTGTAACCAAATCACACTGGAATGTAACCAATGCGGCTGCAATGATACAATCACTTCCGTGCAGCTTGGTCCTCACTATGTGGGGCAGATCCAACAGCTCATTTTCCAGGTCAAACCCCCACAACATGTGTGATCAGTGTACGGGATGGGTCTGTCTCAGGCCAGAGACCGGCTAGGGACACCCATGCTGATTAGTCTGTGCCAGGTCTAGCTGCAGATGGATTTGGATTTACCTTTCACCGTTAGGTATGCTTTAGTCTCCTGGTCCCCAGTATCACAGCTGTACTCTCCCGTGTCCTCCAGCTTCAGGTCGTGTATCAACAGTTCCGCCACGCGCTCTCTCTGCCGCATTTCGTACTTGCCGCCACGTTGCAGCCCCAATCCGGCTTTTCTCCATTCTAACGCAGCGCCGGCCTTGGAGGTTTCACATTGCAGAGTCACAGTGTCCGCCTCCCGGGCCTCGGTGTTCTGCAGCGGCCGTGTGAAGGTGACGGGCAAAGCTAGAGAAATCATATAGGATAGTTATACATAACCATGTTACTGCTTACTGTAGGTCTATGTTGGGGAAGCCACAGTTTCTCAAAAGGGCCCCACATTAACCACTCAGCGCACACTGAAATGAACTTTAAAAAAAAAATGGGGAAGCACAGAATTTGCAAGTCCTACAATCGGCACATATTAATCCAGCATTAATACACAACAGTCCCCAGACCTGATGCATTTCGCCAAAAACATTTCAGACAGCAAATACTCTCTACAAAGTCAGCGCTCCAGACAGAAGCGTCTTAGGGCCTGATTTAGAGGCACTCGCTATTTGCGTGCACTTGCTCTGAATCAGGGCGGATTTAAAAAAAAAAAAAAAAATCCGCCTCCAGGCCGCTCGCATAGCTGTAGGTGACCACCCACTGCTTGTGCAGGCTGCCTGGCGATGGTCGCAATTATCGCGACCATCGGGCTTGCGACGAGACCCTTGTGGTAGGGTCTTGTCCACCGCAAGCCCCTATTAGAGCAGGAAGTTCACTACTGACATCACGTGTGATGTCAGTAGGGCCGCCCACAAACGGCAGGTGTTCCTTCGGGAACGCCTCCGTTTGAGCAGCCACCCCCCCCAACCCGCCTACAAAACGGGGCGAGCTGTCGATCAACATCGACAGCCGCCCCGTTTTGCTGCGAGCCCCGAGCAAGTGAAGTTCTCACTCGCTCCGGGGCTCGCGCACTATGCGCTCGCGAGCGGGTCTGAATCAGGCCCTTAGTTTTGTCAAAGGGTTGTGGAGTCTTAATTTATTATCATTTTACTGGTGATACTTTTAAACCACCAATTTTATCATCGGAATCATCTTGGGGACATACTGTATGCTACTATATTATTTATGAATAAGTCAATATGTCACCAGCTAGAAAACACATTATTTTACTGTAGCGTCTATAATTTATATTCAAGATAGGATAATAGCAATATTCCATAGGCTCAGCCACAGGTTTTTCTTTTTTAAAGAGTCGCAAATTGAGCGCTTCACACAATTTATTCTTTTAAGAAAAGCCGCTTAATAAAGTAAACCTACTACTACTATCTCTAAACGTTACTACTACTATCTCTGAGCGTTACTACTACTATCTCTGAGCGTTACTACTACTATCTCTGAGCGTTACTACTATCTCTGAGTGTTACTACTATCTCTGAGCGTTACTACTACTATCTCTGAGCGTTACTACTACTATATCTGAGCGTTACTACTATCTCTGAGTGTTACTACTATCTCTGAGCGTTACTACTACTATCTCTAAACGTTACTACTACTATCTCTGAGCGTTACTACTACTATCTCTGAGCATTACTACTACTATCTCTGAGCGTTACTACTATCTCTGAGTGTTACTACTATCTCTGAGCGTTACTACTACTATCTCTAAACGTTACTACTACTATCTCTGAGCGTTACTACTACTATCTCTGAGCATTACTACTACTATCTCTGAGCGTTACTACTATCTCTGAGCGTTACTACTACTATCTCTGAGCGTTACTACTACTATCTCTGAGCGTTACTATTACTATCTCTGAGCGTTACTACTATCTCTGAGCGTTACTACTACTATCTCTGAGCGTTACTACTACTATCTCTGAGCGTTACTACTACTATCTCTGAGCGTTACTACTACTATCTCTGAGCTTACTACTACTATCTCTGAGCGTTACTACTACTATCTCTGAGCATTACTACTACTATCTCTGAGCGTTACTACTACTATCTCTGAACGTTACTACTACTATCTCTGAGCTTACTACTACTATCTCTGAGCGTTACTACTACTATCTCTGAGCGTTACTACTACTATCTCTGAGCGTTACTACTACTATCTCTAAACGTTACTACTACTATCTGAGCGTTACTACTACTATCTCTGAGCGTTACTACTACTATCTCTGAGCGTTACTACTACTATCTCTAAACGTTACTACTACTATCTCTGAGCATTACTACTACTATCTCTAAACGTTACTACTACTATCTCTGAGCGTTACTACTATCTCTGAGCGTTACTACTACTATCTCTGAGCGTTACTACTACTATCTCTGAGCGTTACTACTACTATCTCTGAGCATTACTACTACTATCTCTGAGCATTACTACTACTATCTCTGAGCGTTACTATTACTATCTCTGAGCGTTACTACTACTATCTCTGAGTGTTACTACTATCTCTGAGCGTTACTACTACTATCTCTAAACGTTACTACTACTATCTCTGAGCGTTACTACTACTATCTCTGAGCGTTACTACTACTATCTCTGAGCTTACTACTACTATCTCTGAGCGTTACTACTACTATCTCTGAGCATTACTACTACTATCTCTGAGCGTTACTACTACTATCTCTGAGCGTTACTACTACTATCTCTGAGCTTACTACTACTATCTCTGAGCGTTACTACTACTATCTCTGAGCGTTACTACTACTATCTCTAAACGTTACTACTACTATCTGAGCGTTACTACTACTATCTCTGAGCGTTACTACTACTATCTCTGAGCGTTACTACTACTATCTCTGAGCGTTACTATTACTATCTCTAAACGTTACTACTACTATCTCTGAGCGTTACTACTACTATCTCTGAGCGTTACTACTACTATCTCTGAGCGTTACTACTACTATCTCTGAGCGTTACTACTACTATCTCTAAACGTTACTACTACTATCTCTGAGCGTTACTACTATCTCTGAGCGTTACTACTACTATCTCTGAGCGTTACTACTACTATCTCTGAGCGTTACTACTACTATCTCTAAACGTTACTACTACTATCTCTGAGCGTTACTACTACTATCTCTGAGCGTTACTACTACTATCTCTGAGCTTACTACTACTATCTCTGAGCATTACTACTACTATGTCTGAGCTTACTACTACTATCTCTGAACGTTACTACTACTATCTCTGAGCTTACTACTACTATCTCTGAGCGTTACTACTACTATCTCTGAGCGTTACTACTACTATCTCTGAGCGTTACTACTACTATCTCTAAACGTTACTACTACTATCTGAGCGTTACTACTACTATCTCTGAGCGTTACTACTACTATCTCTGAGCGTTACTACTACTAGCTCTAAACGTTACTACTACTATCTCTGAGCATTACTACTACTATCTCTAAACGTTACTACTACTATCTCTGAGCGTTACTACTATCTCTGAGCGTTACTACTACTATCTCTGAGCGTTACTACTACTATCTCTGAGCATTACTACTACTATCTCTGAGCATTACTACTACTATCTCTGAGCGTTACTATTACTATCTCTGAGCGTTACTACTACTATCTCTAAACGTTACTACTACTATCTCTGAGCGTTACTACTACTATCTCTGAGCTTACTACTACTATCTCTGAGCGTTACTACTACTATCTCTGAGCTTACTACTACTATCTCTGAGCGTTACTACTACTATCTCTGAGCGTTACTACTACTATCTCTGAGCGTTACTACTACTATCTCTGAGCTTACTACTACTATCTCTGAGCGTTACTACTACTATCTCTGAGCTTACTACTACTATCTCTGAGCGTTACTACTACTATCTCTGAGCTTACTACTACTATCTCTGAGCGTTACTACTACTATCTCTGAGCGTTACTATTACTATCTCTAAACGTTACTACTACTATCTCTGAGCGTTACTACTACTATCTCTGAGCGTTACTACTACTATCTCTGAGCGTTACTACTACTATCTCTGAGCTTACTACTACTATCTCTGAGCGTTACTACTACTATCTCTGAGCGTTACTTTTACTATCTCTAAACGTTACTACTACTATCTCTGAGCGTTACTACTACTATCTCTGAGCGTTACTACTACTATCTCTGAGCGTTACTACTACTATCTCTGAGCGTTACTACTACTATCTCTGAGCGTTACTACTACTATCTCTAAACGTTACTACTACTATCTCTGAGCGTTACTACTATCTCTGAGCATTACTACTACTATCTCTGAGCGTTACTACTACTATCTCTGAGCGTTACTACTACTATCTCTAAACGTTACTACTACTATCTCTGAGCGTTACTACTACTATCTCTGAGTGTTACTACTATCTCTGAGCGTTACTACTACTATCTCTGAGCGTTACTACTACTATCTCTAAACGTTACTACTACTATCTCTGAGCGTTACTACTACTATCTCTGAGCGTTACTACTACTATCTCTGAGCTTACTACTACTATCTCTGAGCGTTACTACTACTATGTCTGAGCTTACTACTACTATCTCTGAACGTTACTACTACTATCTCTGAGCTTACTACTACTATCTCTGAGCGTTACTACTACTATCTCTGAGCGTTACTACTTCTATCTCTAAACGTTACTACTACTATCTGAGCGTTACTACTACTATCTCTGAGCGTTACTACTACTATCTCTGAGCGTTACTACTACTATCTCTAAACGTTACTACTACTATCTCTGAGCATTACTACTACTATCTCTAAACGTTACTACTACTATCTCTGAGCGTTACTACTATCTCTGAGCGTTACTACTACTATCTCTGAGCGTTACTCCTACTATCTCTGAGCATTACTACTACTATCTCTGAGCGTTACTATTACTATCTCTGAGCGTTACTACTACTATCTCTAAACGTTACTACTACTATCTCTGAGCGTTACTACTACTATCTCTGAGCGTTACTACTACTATCTCTGAGCTTACTACTACTATCTCTGAGCGTTACTACTACTATCTCTGAGCTTACTACTACTATCTCTGAGCGTTACTACTACTATCTCTGAGCTTACTACTACTATCTCTGAGCGTTACTACTACTATCTCTGAGCTTACTACTACTATCTCTGAGCGTTACTACTACTATCTCTGAGCGTTACTACTACTATCTCTAAACGTTACTACTACTATCTGAGCGTTACTACTACTATCTCTGAGCGTTACTACTACTATCTCTGAGCGTTACTACTACTATCTCTAAACGTTACTACTACTATCTCTGAGCGTTACTATTACTATCTCTAAACGTTACTACTACTATCTCTGAGCGTTACTACTACTATCTCTAAACGTTACTACTACTATCTCTGAGCGTTACTATTACTATCTCTAAACGTTACTACTACTATCTCTGAGCGTTACTACTACTATCTCTGAGCGTTACTACTACTATCTCTGAGCGTTACTACTACTATCTCTGAGCGTTACTACTACTATCTCTAAACGTTACTACTACTATCTCTGAGCGTTACTACTATCTCTGAGCGTTACTACTACTATCTCTGAGCGTTACTACTACTATCTCTGAGCGTTACTACTACTATCTCTAAACGTTACTACTACTATCTCTGAGCGTTACTACTGCACTCTGCGTTACAGAGTGAAAAGTGATAAGAAAGTGATAAGGTGCCAGCCAATCAGCTCCCAACTGTCATTTTTCAAACACAGCCTGTGAGATGACAGTTGGGAGCTGATTGGCTGGCACCTTATTACTTTCTTATCACTTTTCACTCTGTCTCTTATCACTGCTTAGTACATAGACCCCCCAAGCTTTAATACATATGCCCCTTAATCTCCAACACTCGGCATATACAGTATACATGGTAACATTGCGAATCGCTGTGATACTATGAGGGAACGTAACCTGGTGCTCGTGTGTCAGGGGGAAATGAAGGTCTCACACGTCTTTGTATTATGATTTTTTATTTACATTAACCTTCTCAAAAGACAACAATTGTAATAATAAAACACATTGTTATCAATGAAATCTGTAATCAAGCTACAATTACATGCGTAAATCACATGTAACTGGCCTTATTGAAAAAAGCAACAATAGTCAATTGTTATCCATAATATATCACAGTGAATTAGGAAGTGTGTGTTTGCTCTGACTAATATTGTTTGACGCTCATTTCATAAATGTTGGTTTCATTATTCCAGCTCACAAGTAGATAGGCTGGAAACCACTTTAACATAGAAAAATAAACCTATCACAACAAAAAATAAACTGAAAATCACGTTATTTTCACCTAGACGGTAGGATTTATTTATAGGAGTGGAGTTTCCATTTAAGTACCCAAGGAGGAAGCAGGATTTTTACCTTGTACTTGAAGGTGGCCGGTTGTCCTGGCCTCTCCGCAGACACAGGTGTAGTCTCCGCCATCCGCTACGCCGACATCCAGGATGATGAGCATAACGGTAGTTCCTTCCTGTTGCGGGAAGAGCTTGTCACTAGGCCGAAGGATCTCGTCTCCTTTGCGCCACACCACGGGCGCGTCTGGCTTGTTCACCTCGCATTGCAGCGTGGCCTTTTCACCTTCCGTGACTTTAACAGTTTTCAGTTCCTCTTTAAATGACAAAGGGAGGGCTGGAAGGGTCACAAAATCATGGTTTCCATGTGTTAATGAAGGGCGACTGAGCAGGAAATGTACATGGTCACGTGTGAAGCATGAAGGCGACACGGAACGTTCCCCTGGATCTGGTAAATAACAAATTTCTAACAAATTCTGGAGCATGTACACCCTACAGGATCACTACTAGCTAATGCATCTCTCGCGTATGCCCCAATGTCCTTAGAGGGTGATGATATACTGTAGGGCGGAAAAAGACATTTTTATAACTGTTCAGCAAAATACGTATTCACGCCATTCCAGCCAAATATAGGCCTGAAATGTTCCGAGTCCTGTCACAACTCCAGCGCACAACAGAATGAATAGTCACCATACCAGCTGTAGTCATAGACTATAAATTCCATAAAATGCGAATTGCAGAATGGCGCTGCACATAAATTTTAAGCAAAAGTAACATCGAAGACTGTTTCACCGGAATTTAACACGCCTGCAAACCGACCTGTTCCATTGCAAAATTTGATACATCTTCCTCGATACATTTACAGTATTTGAAGAACAATTGTCATTCCCGATCTCAAACCAAGAGTGATGAGTTTATAGAAAAAAAAAACCATCATTACCATTCACTGACAGCTCCACCGTCGTCGCTGTATTGCCACACCTACACGTATACCGCCCGGCGTCCTTTACATTAACATTACAGATGATGAGTTGGGCGGCTGGTCCATCCTGTTCGATGCTGATCCTGTCTCCGGGACTCAGCTGGTCATCTCCTCTCGCCCACTCCACCGAGAGGTTGGGCTTGTTGAGCTGGCAGCGCAGAAACGCGGTCTCCCCTTCCGTAACTTCCAGACTTTTCAGCTGCTCTTTAAAGGTAACCGGCAGAGCTGGAAATTGGATGCAGCGTTTGGACAGAGAAGAAACATATTGCCAAAAGTTTTGTTACCAAAATATTCTAGCTTCTATCCCCAATTTTATCATTTTGTTTTTGCCATGTTGTTTTTCCATTCCTCGCGCATACAGAAATATTGAGAGATCAGCAATATTTCTGTTAAACATTTTTTACATTTTCAATACCTAAATAATATTAAACGCTCATACACAATTTATTACACCACAAAACTGCAAAGCTCATGGAAACCAACCAACGCTTGTGCTAATTAGCTATAAAAACTTTCTGAATAAACCAAACCAAAAGTTTGGTTTTTGGAAACCCAAAGTAAAACATCAAATTACCGTTGACGGTTAATGAAGCCGTTGTCTCCTGGCCATCACACAAACAGGTGTACTGGTCTGCGTCCGTCAGTTCCAGATCACTTATCTGGAGCTCCGCTCTGCAACTCTCCTGCCTCATGTCGTACTTGTCGCTGGGCCACAGGGCCGACACACCCTTCTTCCACTGCACTGATGCCGATGGTTTTGTCACCTTACAGTGCAATACCGCCACCCCCCCTTCCAGACCCTCAACGTTGGTCAGCTTGGCACTGAATTGTGCGGGCAACTCTAAAGAAAAGAAAAAAAAAAAGGACTGAGCAGAGACGGAACTCCTGCAAGAGCCTTGGTGGTCATGATGAGGGAGCCTCATATTTCTCTCACGGAATAAAATAATAAAATATCTTTGGACGAATCTTTACCATTGACTGTTAAGGTCGCTGTAGTCGCCTCCTCACCACACAAGCAGGTGTAGTTCCCAAAGTCCTTCAGGTCTAGGTCTCTGATGATCAGCTGAGCGTTAAGGCCCTCCCGACACATTTTGTACTTTTCGCCAGGTTTCAGGGACTTCTCTCCTTTCTTCCATTCCACTTGTGCGTTGGGCTTGGTAAGCTGGCACTGGAAAATGGCTTCCTGGCCCTCAGTTTCTTGTTTATTTCTCAGCCCCTCATTAAAAAATGCAGGTAACTCTGAGAAAAGTAATAAAGATAATGTGTTGGCAAAAACCACAAGGACCTATTGACTATTCAATCAAGGCCATGGTGCTGAGACGTCATGATGATGGTGATGACCCAACAATGAGCCAATCAACGAACAATGTAGCGCACTGTAATTTTATGAAGCGATATTCGGAACTTCCATGTAACAATGTGAGCCCTATCGATGCCAACTGAGATATTTGGAAATATTTTTAATATTGACGTTTCCCCATAGATGTTGCATTACTGTAGCCATCTCCTCTGGTTCTCTATTAAGGAAACTGATTGGCTCAAATGGAAAATATGTTTATGTGTCCATTTTTACTAGAGGGCCATCTGCTCTGGGCCTACCAATTCACGTGGTCCACCGTCATACTTCCTAATAATGACGTCTTGAGTGAATACACACTTGAGGCTTCTTTCTCAGTACCTTAGTAAGATAAGAGACTTCAAAGAACTATAAGTCGTAACCTCAACCTTAGAATCTAAATACTACGCTTTTTATATTTCTAGCATCCGCTTAAGTTCAAAATCTGAGCCCACCTCTAGTTTTATGCCTAGAGCTAGAGTCCTAGGTCCTAGACCAAGCTTTATTTCACCCCCAACCATAAACCCAGTTCCATCTCTAAACCTACCCTGAAATATCTCTGATCTTGAGCCTCAAAAACAAAGTAATTGCCCCCTACACAATCAATTTGTATCAATAGAAACATGTTTGCACTCATGAGAGCTTATGGTTTTTGGATATGGTTGCAATTTTCACTTGTGTTTTGCAAAGGAGATCAGTGGACCACTTACGTTATATGGCCCATATAATGACTTAAAGCTTCCAGGACTGTATGTGCCTACCTGAAGAGACTGGCAAGGAGACACGTGTGTTCTACATCATCATACTGTACATATTGAGGGGGCTTTTGTGTCATTAAGCAGATGGAATGAATGTGCAATAATTATACATAGAACTATACTTACCCTGTACTGTTAGCTTTGCGGTGCTTTGCTGGTCTCCGCATATGGAAGTGTAGTTCCCTGCATCTTTAAGGTCCAGATTGTAGATCGTCAGCTCTGCGGCGGCTCCCTCTTGGGACATGACGTACTTGTCACTGGCTCTGATGGCTGCCTTGTCCTTCTGCCAGGACACATTCGCACCCGGCTTACTCAGCTCACAGCGCAAAGTGACGGCTTTGCCCTCAGTCGCCAACTCATTCTTCAGTTCCTCCAGGAAAACAATAGGAAGCGCTGCAAAGTGCGGAGGGAACAAACTGGCTTAGCAACGGCATCTGTGCTCTGCAAACTGAGTCTGATCAATGCCAAACCTCTGGGATCACAGCAAAGGCTTACTTTACTGGTAGAGTGAAAATCAAATCAAATAAAAGTTTAATCATTTTCGAGTATTGCGTTACTTTTAGGGCGCTTGTAGCTTCAAATACAAGACTGGCCATTTGGACATGTCTGTGCGGCTGTACCCCAATGCCATCTCCTTACTTTAGCAAGATTTTTATTTTGGCATTCATCTCGGTTAAGACATGACCAATAGCAACTGACAGCAGCCACTTATTATCACACAGGTTTAATATGAAAGCAGCCACCATATTACACTGAGACAATGAGGAGATACAGGACAGATGGGGACGATGGAAGACTGACGCAACGAGAACAGAAATAATATTACTTAGAACAGATGTGCGGTTAAATAAAAATGATGTACACCAACCATTCCTAAGGGATACTTTCTCACACATTCCATACATCTATACTAATATTATAAGAACGTTGCGTCTGTTTGTTTGTTCCAAGTTGGCACAAAAACTACTGAACCGATTTTCATGAAAACAGCATTTTGTAGTGTAAACCCCTAGAAATAACCTGCAATTTGTTTCATCTCCGTCTATGAAGTTAAAGCTGAGCAATAACAAAAACAACATTTATTGACATCATCAATGCCAGAGATAGGTGCGGCCGGTAAGGGGTGGAACAGGATAGGCTACATAGCAGTCTGTGCACAGGGCACACAGTGACATTGGTGAGATAGGTGCGGCACCATACGCCTGGTCGGTAAGGGGTGGAACAGGATAGGCTACATAGCAGTCTGTGCACAGGGCACACAGTGACATTGGTGAGATAGGTGCAGCACCATACGCCCGGCCGGTAAGGGGTGGAACAGGATAGGCTACATAGCAGTCTGTGCACAGGGCACACAGTGACATTGGTGAGATAGGTGCGGCACCATACGCCCAGCCGGTAAGGGGTGGAACAAGAGAGGCTACATAGCAGTCTGTGCACAGGGCACACAGTGACATTGGTGAGATAGGTGCAACACCATACACCCGGCCAGTAAGGGGTGGAACAGGAGAGGCTACATAGCAGCCTGTGCACAGGGCACACAGTGATATTGGTGAGATAGGGGCGGCACCATACGCGCGCTATTTAACACTACCCCATATAGGTCATCAGTTACTGGACTGGAGCCCAGTGCTGTTGTACTGATTTAACCAAACCATAAGCAGGAATGACATAGAATAGCGACGCTTAGTGAATACAAACCATTGAAAAACACAAGGGAATATACGTGCATAGACACTGTGCATGGTATACGGTGAGCTTACAACATGGAGTCTCATACATATTATACAGCACTGGAGAGTAGTTGGTGGGCACACACTCATTAGTGAATCATTACAGGTGGGTGTGATATGACCATTCATGGGAAGGTGAGCCCAGTGACACATGACGCGCATGTTACAGCAGCACTGAGCCAAAGTCACATGACTGTTAGATGAGCACAAAGGTGAGAACGATGGATGGAGATTAATGAAAGTGATTAATATATTTGGATTATGATGATGTGATATTATTAGGGGGAGACGTAGGAGGCTGGAGAGCAAGGGACCATTACCCTTCACGCTGAGGACAGCTGACGTCCGGTGGTCCCCGCATACACATGTGTACTCCCCGGCATCTCCCGGGTCCAGGCGGCTAATAACCAGCTCAGCCACAAGCCCTTCTTGGGTGAACTTATACTTGTCACTCGGTTTAAGGGCCCTCTGTCCTTTCCTCCACTCCAGAGCGGCTTTCGGCTTGGTCAGGGCACAGCGCAGAGTAACCGACTCCCCTTCAGCACTTTCCGTGTCCTCCAGTCCTTCTTTAAATCGTGGAGGGACAGCTGACAGAACGAGGGACGAAGGAAACATTTGAAAAAACACGGAATGGGGAGATATGGACTTCATGATAATCTAATGATATGCGAGGAGAGGGCCAGGTTTTATTACACATATAGGAAATAATTAGATGAGTGACAAGAAATGGGACAATTCTTGGCCAGAGTGAGTCAAAGCTGCAATATACTATGAGACCACTAGATGGAGCTGGCGTGTAGGGGTAATGTAAACTGTGTGTTAGCTGGAAAGGAATGTATGGATTTTTTTTTAAAGAAAGCACCTTAAATGGGTAAAAGAGATTGGATAAAGATAGGATTCCACAAGCTATGTAGACTAAAATTAGGGTGAGGTGCTTCATTGTAACTGACCAGCCTTGCTATAACATACAGTGTTGTAACTAAGTTTATATGAGCAGGGCCCTCTGCCCTTTGTCTTCCGATGCTACAGAACCCGTCAGGGGATAGAATAAATGAAGACAATAATTCAGTATCTTGTACCTTCCCACTTGCTGCCTATTAATATTGAAACTAATAAAGACTTGAAGGTACCGGAGGGTACTGATTATAGGGTAACAGAGACACGCTGAAACTTATAATAATTCCAGTAAATGACAAAGGACCTGATTCAGATAGGGACAAAGGCCCTCATTCAGAGGCGGTCGTGGTTTTTAGTGCGGCCTCCAGGTCGCTAGCTAAGCTGTGGGTTACCACCCACAGCTTTAGCGACCGACCAGGTTGATGGTCAAGACCATCGGGGCTTGCGACGAGACCCTAAGGTTGGGTCTCGGCACCCGCAAGCCCCAGGGAGCTTCCTGCTCTGATCGAGCCAGAAGCTCCCCACTGACATCACTGCTGATGTCAGTGCGGCCGCCCACAAAACGGCATGCGTTCCGCCAGGAACATTTTAGTTTTTGTAGCCACCCCCCGCCCCGCCTACAAAATGGGGCGAGCTGTCGATCAGCATCGACAGTCGTCCCTTTTGTAGTGAGCTCCAGAGCGAGAGAGTTTCTCGCTCCGGGGCTTGCGCACGCGCAGTGCGGCCGCTGCGCGTGCGCAGGGCCTTAACATCAACCCGGTTGCGAGCGCTCAGCGCTTGCGACTGGGTCTGAATGAGACCCAATATTTCCATGTTCACGCTGTTGAGCGATTATCGGTCTTAGCCGCAATGCACACACATGGCGATTGAATTGCGATCAAATGTGACTACGGCTGTAGTGATGATATATTCGCAAGCGATAGACAGACAGGGGACGCTTTTTGGGAGGTAACAGGGAGTGCCGTGACCGGTTTTGGGGCATGTTTCTGCCTACATCTGCGATCCCGTACGCAGAATCTATGGTGCCAGCGGCTTAGTTGCTTCGGCTATACTGCGCGATCATGGGGGTTACTCAGATGATGGATTACCGAAGGATCTGCAACAACCACTGCGGATATGTATGCACTTGCTTGGACCTGCGAGGCCGCCGGTGGGCGTCTCAATACATTTCCATTCGGCTGCAGCATTTGCAAATTTTTGCACGACAGCTGCGTACAAAATGGCAGCTAGTAATGACTTAGCGCCCAGATCTGAATCAGGCCCAGGGTAAGTTAGAAGGACACATTTGGGATAGTTATGTTAATGACAGCTGATATAGGTGAGGAGAGAGAACAGAACATGAAGATAAGGCGGCAATTGCTGATGCTTTACCAATCACAGTCAGAGAAGCCGTTGTACGATGATCTCCGCATATACACGTATACTCCCCGGCGTCTTTCAGCTCCAAATTATTTATAGCCAGCTCAGCGATGGGGCCCTCCTGGGTGACCCTGTACTTGTCGCTCGGTCCCAGGGCCTTCTGCCCTCTCCTCCATTCCAGAGAGGCTTTGGGTTTGGTCAGCTCGCAGCGCAGAATGGCCGAGCTTCCCTCAGCGGCCTCCTGGCTCTTTAATTCAGATTTAAATCGTGGCGGCAGAGCTGGCATAGAATTAACGGCATGTTCATTACATGATAGTCACAGCGGTTAAGAAGTGGAAAAGATGGTGGAACAATGGATTGAATACTGACTGCGCCCATAATGAAAGTGCGGACTGTATCGTCCAGCGCTGGGGGAGACTGTCCCATAGCTGCACCGATTACTGCGCTGCATTTATTTTGTATGTCATAAAAATACTTATTTGAGAATGAATTTCAGATATTTATCTGTTAACTTCTCATCTTAAATAACTTTCTGAACTTTGGGCCTGATTCAGACCCGCTCGCGAGCGCTCGCAAGCGGGTCGATGTTGGCACAGTGCGCATGCGCATGACGGACCCGGCTCCGTCGTGCGCATGCGCGAGACCCGGATAGCGACGGGCAAGCTGTTGCTATGGGTCTTGCTACAAAGGGGGCGTGCTGTCGATGGTGAGTGACAGCACGCCCCCTTTGGTGGGCGTGCCGGGGGCGTGGCTGGCCAGACGGAGGCGTTCCCATGGGAACACCTACCATCTGGGGCCGGCCCCACTGACATCACAAGTGATGTCAGTGGGAGTACTTTCGGCTCTGATAGTGCCAAAAGCACTCCAGGGCTTGCGGCAACGAGACCCTACCACAAGGGTCTCGTCGCAAGCCCGATGGTCGCAATGGTCTTTACCATCGCGACCATCTTCCTGGCCGCTCGCTATAGCTGTGAGTGGTCACCCACAGCTATACCAGCCAGGAGGCCGCTCTAAAAATTCAGAAGGACAGCCCTGATTCAGAGTCAGCGCTCTGTCAGAGCGTCCGGCTGTTGTTCAGAGATGAAAAGCTAGTAATATTATATTATAGTATTATACTATCACAACACAAATAAATAAAACACAATAGCAACACCTATGGATACTAACAATTGCATAATAATAACTTGGTAAGGTTGTCCACAATGAAGAGGGAGAGATGGTATTAGGGAGGAGATGGGAACGTGGGAAGGAAGAACCTGGTGTAAATGGAGGAAGATGGGAGACAGAAGAAGATGGAGATGATATAGAAGATGATGACTCGGGAGAGGATGTATGACAGGGATGTTAGGTCATAAAAAACTGCAGAAACTTTACCCGTCACAACCACGGATGCCGTCGTTAGGTGGTCCCCACATACACACGTGTACTCCCCGGCATCTTCCACGCCCAAACCGTTAATGACCAACTCGGCAACAAGACCTTGCTGGATAAATTTATATTTGTCGCTCGGTTTAAGAATGGTCTGCCCTTTCCTCCATTCCAGGGCGGCTTTCGGCTTGGTCAGCGCGCAGCGCAAAGTCACCGACTCCCCTTCAACGCTTTCCTTGTTCTTCAGTTCTTCTGTAAATCGAGGCGGAAGAGCTGACAAACAAAATATCAATACAAGGTTACCAGATACCAGGTCAGTAAGAAAAGCTGATGCAGGACAGGGAGCGGTGATGATGGAGGTTTAGTACGCAAGACGGGGGTAAGACGTTAAGATGGCCGGTAAGTGGAATGCGTTGCAGCGGTAGGAATAAAGCAGAAACTCTTTAACGAAGCAGCTGAACATAAATGATGAGATGAAGTTGTGTTAAATGACATCTAAATGAAGAATATTAAATGTACCCTTCACGGTCAGTGATGCCGCGGTCTGACTATCTCCACACACACAGATATATCTCCCAGTGTCCTGCTGGTCCAAATGACCGATAACCAGTTCCGCCACCAGGCCTTCCTGTATAAGTGTGTACTTGTCGCTTGGCGTAATAATTCTGTGTCCTTTCCTCCACTCCAGAGAGGCTCCGGGTTTGGATAACTCGCAGTGTAAAGTTACCGAGCTGCCTTCTAGCGCTTCCTGGGGTTTTAGCTCATCCTTAAATTCTGGAGGCAGTGCTGACGGAAATGGAGACAGACACACGGACAATCAGACGGGCCTTATTACCCAATAGATTTCCTATAGCTAGCTGGAAGGGCACAACCTTCCCCATTGCACTAGAAAATCGGGACGTCCCTCTGAGATAGGTCAGCAAAAATCAAACCAAATTGATATTCAGACACCAATGTGGTTAAACAAGTTAATCAACTCACTAACAAGAATGTGAGCTCTTGCGGGGAGATGTCTCAGACCTTTAAGAGAGAGAAAGTGGAAAAGTTTTCCAAAGTTTACCAGCCAATCAGCCAATCTGTCATTTTAGGACTGAGCTAGATAAATGAGAGTTACCAGCCAACCATCCAATCTGTCATTTTAGGACTGAGCTAGATAAATGAGAGTTAAAAGCCAACTGGCTGCTTTGGGTAATGTCCCTACTTTATATCTATCCAAGGCTTAACACATCTCCCCATGGGAGAATAATATAGGCCTTTGAGTTGAAGATATTCCATGAAAAAAATTGGATTTTCCATATATAATTATTTTGATTCAGAGGAGACCAAGTAGCACCAGACTGAGGGCCGTTATACCACCCTCCTTAAGTTTTATGCTGCCCCCTGAGCTGCACAGCATTATACATGTATCTGTATTGCATATATGATAATACTTTTATATAGGTCACGGAGGTTGTGGTCTCTTGACTGGGAATAATATTGTTTATGCAATAAAACATCCAGAAGACATCTATAACCAGAAATAATAGGACTAAAAGTACCTGCTAAAAGGATAAAGAGAAAGAGCAATCATAACAATACAATAGATATAGGCTGAAATTTACCATTCACCACCAGCGTAGCGGACGTCTGTTGCTCTCCACACACACAAGAATACTGCCCGCCATCTTGCAGATCTACATTACATATCCCCAGCTCGGCATCACAGCCGTCCTGGCTTATCTTGTACTTGTTCCCCGGCGTGAGGAGCTCGTGGCCTTTTCTCCACTCCAACTGAGCATTTGCCTTGGACAGTTGACACTTCAAAATGGCCGCCTGTCCCTCCACACAGTCCTGGTTTTCTAGTTCTTGCTTAAATCTTGGTGGCAGTGCTGACATGACGCGGAATGAATAGGACATTTATTAATGATTTTGAAATATGCCAGTGTTATCATAGTTACAAGCTATCTGTATCAATCAGTGTTTATAGGGATGATAAGAAGACACCAGATTTTCTGTAGGGTTCCTACAATAAGCTGCACTCCATTGTGTGTCGCATCAGTACCAATTATTCCGGCAAAACCCACTGTACCTCAGCTTACTAACCCCACCCAAGTCATCGAGAACTCCCGCCCAAGTCATCGAGAACTCCCACCCAAGTCATCGAGAACTCCCACCCAAGTCATCAAGAACTCCCACCCAAGTCATCGAGAACTCCCACACAAGTCATCGAGAACTCCCACCCAAGTCATCAAGAACTCCCGCCCAAGTCATCGAGAACTCCCACCCAAGTCATCGAGAACTCCCGCCCAAGTCATCGAGAACTCCCACCCAAGTCATCGAGAACTCCCGCTGTTCTTGCCTCATCTCTTTTGGACACAACATCCATTAAAAAAAAATGTATATTGAAAAGTTCTAAAGATTCTTAAAGTCTGATCGGATGGCCGCAATGAACAATTAGATGTATAGTTTAACGGTTGAATGTCTGAAATACGTATTCCCTTCGTCTTCCACATGAGGTTATTTACCAGCCAGCAAGTTAGTACGTATAATGTGTGTTTCTCAGAAAGCAAAGCCGACGATGACAAAGTCAATAAATTTTCTGCGTACGCCGTTTATTTTTTACCTGCAACAGATACTGTTGCTGAGGTCTCTTGGTCTCCGTAGACACAGCTGTAAATCCCA